>OZ024873.1:20754395-21131895 GCA_964017185.1 Rugalucina vietnamica
CAATTCACTGAGGGGACAAACGTTCTAGGTATGTACATAGACTGATAAGGGTCAAATGTCCAACCCTGGCGGTCAATTTTGGGGCACATCATTTTTCAACGGGGGCAAATGTCTGATTGGGCTCTCATATAATGAGAGAGAGGGAGAGGGAGAGGGAGAGAGAGATTTGTTTGTATTAAGGCTTAACATCCCAGTTAACAATTTTTCATTCATGCCGAGATGGAGTCAACACTTCCTGAGGTTGACCAGTACTTTAGGGGGGTTATAGTGTCCTGCTCATGGACACAACACGGTGCCACCTATGTTGGGGATCGAACCCAAGGCCTCTCAATTCTGAGTCCAAGCTCTATCTATATGCCACCACCGCTCCCAGAGAGAGACAGAGAGAGAGAGAGAGAGAGAGAGAGAGAGAGAGAGAGAGAGAGAGAGAGATTGTTGGTTGTCTGAGAATGATAGACCAATTCAATACATGTACGACGCATACTTCAATTCTCAGATATCAATTCCTTGTAAACCTACTTGTCCATTTTACCGCTGGACTGCTCTAAGCAAGTAGTTATTTTCTACAACTGTTCTACTTGAATCTCCAAACAGAACCTTATCAATGCCTAATGGATGAACATTTCTTGTTGAAAAAAGTAGTCTTCTCTGATCTGTATTGCTAGTACATTTGAAAAAGCAATCGGGAGAATCCTTGTTTCCATTTGAACAGGAACATATCCAATATAGGAATTCTTTACCTTATTTTCAAAAACCACTGTCTTAAATGTCATGCAGAGCTATTGAGGAAGGAATGAAAGACCTATGAGAAAATTCCATACCAGCAATGGACATCACAAATATCTCAGTTTTTTAATTCATAATGGCTAATTTTACATGTCATAGGTGGTATGAGATCGATTCTGATATATATATTTACTGTACCACATAATTTTAATGTGGCTTTATACATGAGTGCCAGTTTATGCTGCCTGTGTCTTTCTGAAAGCGATATCCAACAATACAAAGTTTCATGAGAACTGATTTTAAGTTACTGTCTGTACACCAGCTTTCGGAAACTGCATTTTTTTCATAATCTTACTTTTCTGAAACACCACAAAAAATATGATCATGCAATCTTTTTGCAACCCTTGAGTTGTAAAAGTGCCACAAAATTTTGAAAGTGGTTCACTAATGAAATAATTGTGTCCAAAAATCATTTTGAATAGGCATTTTGCATGTTCAAGGAAGGTAATCCAAACACCTTAAAATTGATAATCATGCAAATCTGTACAATTATTTTAAGAGTTTGGCACTCAGCTATGCATACAATACAATTTTGGTTTGGTTTGATGCGTTTTAGATGAAAAATAATCAATCAAGATTTTTTTTCCGAGAAAATAGTTACATGTACTTCCCTTGCGGACAATTTTGCAATAGAAAAAGCTCTATTCAATAACATTTTCTGGTATAAATGTTTTATTTGTTAATTGATTTGCAAAATGTTTGTGGCAATTTTTTAGACTTTTGGAATGAAAAATGGTGACGTGCTCATGTTTTTTTAGCCTTTCAGAAAAGTGAGATTTTGAAAAATGCAGTTTCTGGAAGTTGGTATAAAACAGTAATTTAAAATTTGGGAAAATCCAGTCACACATCCTTAAATTAATTTTGATCATTTTTGTAGAGAAAAGAAAAGGCCAAACTAATTTGTGCAGACTAAATCACTTGATCAAAAATTTTGATTGTTTATCTTGTAAATATTTTGTCACAGTCCAAAATGTTCAATCATGTCTGGATGCAGCAGCTGTTTCCTGAGCATTTACCAAGTATGGGAAGTTAGTGTCATTTGTGTCAGGCTCACTGGTGATCACAAAACTGAAAGCAGATTTGTCATCTGTTTATGAAACTCATCAAAACAGTTCAACTGTGCTTAACTGCATATGTGTTTGTATTCTTTGTTGTCAAAAACTTGATCCACTATATTATCAGAAATACCAATTTTCAAAATATTGTAAAAACTACAACTTTACTAAAATTCAAAATGCTCTGTTATTTTCCTGATATTGACATTATGCGAAACACTTTAAAAGTATGGTTGGTAGGGAATATTGGTCCCTGCCCATTGGGGCCTAGAGGAAATAGATGGGCTTCTTATGCCTCCAGGCAAAGCTGCTTTACTAATGACCGAGTTAACCGCTGGAGTCCAAGTCTGCCCAGGTAAAGTGGTAAAGTCAAACCATCCATACATATGAACCTTATCGGTTTGCTTGGGTGGTAATATGTATGAAACACATTTTGAGTGTCATAGGTTAAAGTCCCATGAAATGGGGACAACGTCCCAACAAGACTATTGCTGTTGACTGGGTCGGAAAGCATCAATTCAAACAAACTAAACAAAATAAAAGTCATAGAAACTTTTCATTGGTAACCATTTTTCCCTAAAATTGCTATTTTACAGTTTGGTCCCAACATTTTGCATTATCATCCACACTTTTGAATTTGGTGCCCTTTAATTCAAAGATGTGATACTAAAAATATGTTAGACTAGCTAATAATAAAAAATACCAAAATCAAGGTGGTACTAGTCTTCGGTTTTCGGTATATAGTGTGCAGAGGGACACAAATACATTTTTTCTTATGATACATTATTAGAATATCTAACTTATTCTTGCGGTGCAAGTAGTTTACAAAAGATGAGAATATCTAACTTATTCTTGCCGTGAAAGTAGATTACAATAGATGTTATTTGCAATGGTAATGGAATGAAATGTTTATTCCAGGTAATAATGACACTTAGTGATGTATTTTATGGCTGTCTATTACAAGTTATAATGTTTTGATAAAGACAATAAGCAAGGCGTGAATCACATCTCTTTTTACACCTTATAATATAAACTTTATGACACAATATCCAGAATCCTGTCTAAAACAGAGAGATGAAAGGAAGCCTACATAATTCTAAACATTGATATCATTGATAAACTGATACAAACTGATAAACTTTTCTGCCAAAAGGTATTGTGTATATGTTCTAAAGCCCTTCTTAGAAATCATTTGTTCCCATTTCTCCTTATCCCATTTCATCTACTCCTATTTCATCTTCTATGGACATTCAACGATACTCTGCACTTTTTGTACTATGGGCCTTTCCAAAAAGTTTAAGTCAGAATCAAAACGTTGGAGTTTAAAACTCTGTAGATGTTTTATAGTGAATATAAATATGTGAATATTGTACACGTTTTAATTGTTTAAATAAATAAGATAAACAATTAATGAGTTTATGGAAGACAAAAAGAATAGTAGGAGATAACAAAAAAAATATAATTTTCGTTGCCAAATACAGAATGTATCCATTACGAAAACATGTCTATGTAATATACAGATATTGTTTAATGTTCTAAGTAAAAATTTGTGTTCAAAACATTGATTGTGGGTACATGTTAGAACCACCATCGTGAGGCAGACAGTAACAAGCACCAATAATCTATGTTTTGGCTAACAAAATAATGAAAATAGGTATACCCCTGCATACCCAAGTTTTACTAAATAAAAGTGGGGGTTAAGAGGGTATTCATTTCATGGACATGCTTTCCTGATGTCTAGATCCTGACTATTTAAAAAAGAAATAAATAAAAAATAACTTTAATCAGCAAAAAAAAAAGAAATATACATTTAATATACATGTACTTAAATTTAAAGAACATTCATTATAAAAATGACATCCTGTGGCAAAGTAATTAAACAACCTACTAATATTCATGATATTTATGATGATAACTGAACCTAATTGGTATCCAGACAAAGTTCCCTTGGAGATTCAAAATTCTCCTGGACAGCATCCCCCGCTCTTTTTTGATTAAGAGGAACTGCCCCCATCCCCCCACTCCCCCCACCCAGACGGAATCTAATTCTATAAATGAGCAATATGTAATTATGTTCAATATTATTCAAAGTTAGAAGACAATAAAAACTAGTGATGAAAGAGAATAAAATGATGCCAATTTGGAAAATTTCAATATACATGTAACTATAAATGAACAGTATTGCTCAATTATAGAAGTTTATTTCTAATCATTATTAGCTGTTATTATGTCATATTTATATGTGGCTTTCTTTATAAATAGAAAAAAAAATGTGAGTCCTAGGTTCAATTCTGGTGTTAGCTAATTACATCTGAGAACCTAACGCTTGGTTAAATGTATCTAAGCTTACTTTAGCAACTTACATCGCAAAGAGTGAGTAATGCAAGTCCAACATTCATTTGTGCCACGTAATGAGAAAACCAATGTGGTTTACAACAGGTGCAACACAAACCACTCTGTACAAGCACAGAAGATGGCTGGAGGCTGGAAATTTTGGTTTAGAAAGAAGAAATTTGTACTTTTAAGTTGTGTGGTGATGGTTAGGTGAAGGGTTACCCGTACGCCTGGGTTAAACGAGGTGTGTCAGTAGCAAACGTTCCCTACTGGCAGCCAGCTACATATTTTCATATATATTAATTATTTTAAAGGTCATTAAATTATCATAAGCAGAAATTAAAATCTAAAAAATTTACATTCGTAGATGGTTTTATAAATCTATGACAGTCAAACACATAACAAGGAATGTGAGAGTCATTTTTTTGCATTGAACCAGTATTCATTATTTCATATTCAAGACAAAATACTTGCTACCACATATTCATAATTGAAGAGTTAGATATGTGCATTTCTTGTTTATTCATTTGTCTGCATTTTGTTAATTTCTGAGAGTCAAACACTTTGGGACAACATGTTTGTTGCATACTAGAGATAAACCTTATTAACTGTGGAAAGAATCATACATAACTTGTATCATTTTTAAATGCGCTCAAAGACCAAAAAATGAATGGGGTTTTAAAAGATGAAAACCATCATTTAACCTTACTAATACCTCAAATAACAGAAAGAGCAGCAGTTTGCCACTGAAACATGGATGCTTTAATTTCTTGATGAAAGTATAGTCACTTAAAACCATGTCAATCTACGGCTATAGAGTTGTAAAGTACTGACAGTCTTATATGTGTAGTAGAATCGATATGAAACTGCACTTCGCTTGATATGACAACCCAATTTTTATAAATGACCAAATTCCATCAGAATGGATTTGAGTTGTAAATGACTATGTATAAGATAGCACCAGGTATTAAATTAAATAAGAAATGAGTATCAAACCCTACCGGGTAATTCAATAAGTTAAATTGGCAGTGAATTTAACACTTATAAACTTCAGAGAACTAGTGGCTGGTAAACTTCACTTTTAAGCGAATAATTACACCAAGAAAGATAACTTTTTTTCTTTGCGGAGACCAGTACTATAGTAGGTTGTTTTTGTGGGTTTGTTTTTCCGGGACGTCTCGAGGGAGGTTGAGTTTTGTTGTTATTTTTTTTCGAATCTGCGACCCCTGGTTTACAAGGTGACTTTTTTTTTCTTGGCCAGACCAGTACTATAGAAGGTTGTTTTTGTGGGTTTAATGTTCCAAGAGCACCTGAAGGCTCAACCGGGTGGAGGTTTTTAGAGAAGCCCGGGATCAAACCTGCGACCCTGGTTTACAAGGTGAGTGACTTAACCACTGCACCTCGGAGGCTTGTGCATAATTATAGTGGGCAATTCTACAGTTTTTTTAGCTGAGTCTATTTCTACTGGAATTTCAAGTCTATTTGCATGATTTGGTAGCACTACATTTCATATATAATGTCCAATAATGGAACTTTTGTTTCGCAGATGTCAAGAACATTGCATGTTAAAATGAGCCACAGAATTCACACATTTTTAGAACTTTGTAATAGTTGTGCCGTCCAGGTTTGAACCTTAAAATGAAACACAAGGGCAGCAAATCACCAAGATAAATCAAAATACAAGAGAAAGATTACAGAAAAACCATAACCCTTCTACCACATATGCAATGCTTTTAACAAGATATGAATTTTTATGGCATTTTGTATCCATTTTATTGAGAATTTACAAGAAAATATTACAAGTGTGTTTCTTATTTTCTCGGGTATACATGTACTTTCAAAATTTAAAAATTTTAATGTACTAATAAATTTTGACCTTTTTAGTCCACTCCCAGGCATCATAATTCACAGTCACTACATAAATCCTGCATTGTACAAATGGTACAAAAATAAATGATTTCTGTATTGGTTGTAAAGGTCCATATTAATTTAGAATTTTAAAGACATCCGAGAGGTCATCAGGAAAACATGTCCATGAAAAGTACACCCCCGTATACCCCACTTTTATATAGCAAAACTGGAAAGACTAATTTCAACAGTTTTTATGGACTCGTGACCTGAAAATTAAGTCAAGGTCACCAAAATCTAATCAACTCTATGCCTCCTTCCAACAATGCTCTTGTGATAGTATGGTCAAAATCCATTCATTTGTTCGGAAGATATCGCGTCGGAAAACCTAATTTGATCAGTTTTCATGGGCTGGTGACCTTGAAAATGAGACCAAGGTCACTAAAATCTAATCAACACTTTCCCCCCTCCCAATCATGTATCTATGCAAGTTTGGTCAAAATCCATCCACTGGTTCAAAAGATATCGCGTCGGAAAGAAGCTACACGGACGCATACGCGGACGCGGACAGGATCCGCACCAAAAACAATATGTCCCCCACCTTCGGTGGGGGGGGGGGGACATAAAGATATTTTAACACAATTTTTATATCAATAATTATTGTGCTACAGTAGAAACTGATTCGTGATTATACATAGAAGAGATAACCCCTATGGAAATTTTTTTGTCATCTTAATTATAAATAGTCAAAATTTTATATAACAAACTTGTGTTAATTAGAATACTGAACAACTGCTATCCGAGATTATAAGAATCTTACATGAGTGTCAGGTATGGATAGACAATTCTGTCCCGAGGGTCACATCAGCGAGCCTCGTGATGCCAAATTGTGACCCGAGGGACAGATTTGTCTATCCATACCTGACACTAATGATGGATTCTTTTTCTTGCACTCCGTAATACTGCGAAGCTTGATTTTTATTCTATTTAGCTAGAAAAATGCTACAATCGCGGCGTCCGCCATTTTGAATTAAAACGTTTTGACGTCATCGTGACGTGTGCGCTTAGCGACGAAAATTACGTGACGTCCTATACAACCAATGTTAAAAAAGAACACTTGAACGCAGCGTGCGACGGGGTGAGATAACGAGGGTGAGATAAGAATTTCTCACATGGGGTAAAACGAAGGATTTCTCTATCTGGTGTGCAAGAAATGCTTGTCTGGTGGGTGAGAAAATCCAGACCTGGCTATTGGGAGCCTTCTACTGATACTGATATTTAAGTCACGGAAACTAATGACAACAAACTTTAAATCATAATTGTACAACACAAAATAGGTCACTAACCTTAACACTCATCACCATGGCAGTATTTAGAGAGGCACATTATACAATGTATTCAGGTATTTTCATTGGTGGCCTTGTGGCTGATGTTAGAGTGCTGCCAGATGCAGAACACAAGATTTCAACAAGAGTTGTACAGACTATGAGGTTCAAGATCATTTCGCCCTCAAGCAGATGCAACCATTTCCCCCAGCCCAAGGGAACCAAATATAAGTTGGGCATTTGACTATTGTCAATCTAAAAAAAATGTTTTGTGGGGACAATACAGTATAAATATGTCAGTTAATTATTTGTTAATCCTCTCAGCCTTCTGACCACCTTATGCCCTAGTCAGTTAAATTGTAACAGTTGCCCCAATGAAGCCCTGGGGAGTAACAGGGACTGACCCCCCCTCCCACCCCAACAGCCACCCCCACCCGCTGAAGCCTAGGAGGCTGTGGTTACAAATGACAGGTCATTACTAATATACACCCTGTGTATTGCCTACACACTTTGTGGACTTAACAAACTGTAAAAATAAGATCAAGAACCAGCGTAAGGTTCTACTACCTCCCTAGAGACTGATCTATGCAAATGACTGGATTATCAGAATAATCCAGGCACTGCAACTTGCTAGGACCAGTCATCTTCAGCTGAATTCTATTTGTCGCTTTAAAATTTGTCAGTTGCTCAAACTGCTGTCCAAGTTCAATCTCTTGTGAGGGGGTGGAGTGGGAGTGGGTGGGGGACCTTTACTGTGATTAGCCTTTTACAAACTTTTAAAAGTCTGTGTTTTTGTGAAAACAAAAAAAAAACAACAACAAATTTTAACTCTGTGATATGTGACAGATGTATTCTCTGTCACAGACTCCTGGCCCCGAGGTTATAAAACTTTTTTCAAGCTCAGCTCAGCTGAGCATAAATTTTCAACTGCTCATAAATACCAAAATAGCCCAAATATATTGAAACTGACCGCTTAGAACGCCAAAGCTTGTAATTTATGCTGCTAAAAAATGTTAAAATGCCAACAATTGTTGGCATTTTAACATTTATAAGCACAATTAATTTTAGTCTCAGCTGAGCTGAGCATGAAAAATGTTTTATAACCTTGGGGCCTGGATTTTTTTTCAGGTGTCTAAGGGGCCGAATTAAGGCCCCATACCCAATGAAATTTAAGTGACTTTTTTCCCAATTTGAAAACATTCCCAATCACAACTAAAAATGATTTTGAAAAGTTTCATACTTTGTTGAATTCAAACTCAACTGTTTGAAATGATGCTTAAATTTGAAAATAAAGTATTACTTTCTGATTTTCAAAGAAATAATAATTAAATATGTCAGAAAGGTCAGAGTTGTCTTTGGAATTTAGGGCGAGTTGTCTTTATCTGAGATATTCATGGGCCGAATTGTCCAGGACCATGTTAGGGCGAGTTGTCTTTATCTGAGATATTCATGGGCCGAATTGTCCAGGACCATGTTGTGTTTGGGCCGAGATGTCCTCAATTCCTGTGGTTACAAGTGGCTAGTGCTTAATTCCCGGAGGGTGACCACCTGCTGAAGTAATGTCAGTACAGAAGGCGTATCACAAGATAACCATTATTCGGACTCTCAGTATGGTGAAAAATCAGAGATTATGGGTATAATTTGTGGAGAAAAGTTATGCACCATTCAGATTCAGAGTAGATCTACTCTCAATGGAAAATCAATGGTGAAATTCAAAAATTAAATTATCATGGGTATAAATTTAGTAAAAAGGTATGTACCCTAAAATAGAAAATTTATTAGGAACCATAATGTAGCCTAAAAGCAGGTTCTAGCAATGTATTTCAACATAAAATATCTCACTGGGATGATTTTATCATCGCTTTTCAGATTTTGTATTGTTTCTTAAAAGCTACTTCTTGTAAAATTACGCCGCTGTTTAATATATCATGTTTACAAAATTTGATATGAAAATTACCGTAGTACGTAATCACCTTTATTCAAAACCAACCATCTTTGCGAGCATAATTATATAATTAACACAACAAATAACTGATTCAACATGTTCCAAAGCATGATCATCCAGTTGATCTGTCAAATCTCATGGCGGAAGTTGACAATCGAGAATGGCGAACTGCGCATGCTTCCTTGATGCATTGAAACACTGTAACTATCGAAATGCATTGTTGCAGATGTATTGTGACGTGATTTTGTGCATGTATCAGTTAACCCATCCAATAAGCAGTGCTTTGGCTTAAGCTGTCGATTTCCCTCTATGTGTAAGAGCACATGCTGTAGTTTCTGGCATCCATTTTGCCCACATGGCAGGCTATTTTGGCATGTTTTCCCTACGTGACCGTCGCCCAAACAACGAAAACATAGTTTAAAGCGCTTTGCTGTATCCCATCGTCTAGGAACATTCTCGTCTACGAATATCTGACAGGTCCAGATTTTGTGAGACTGCCCACATAACTGACAGGACGTGTTCTGCATACGGTTACTGTCTACATCTTTCCGTTCTCTGGTCGTTCCATATCGACGAAACTTCTGTTGACCGGGTACATGCATAGTCGCTGATAGCACTTAAGCCATGTACAGTCTCTGAAGCGATGGTTTGAAATGTTGACTCCTGAAAGACCCATGTTTTTAATGCTACAACAGATTCTGGCGTTTTTGTTTCAAAAATCCAACGATGGTAGTCAGCAAGCATGGATTCTGTCAGCTTTGTTTGAAGTTTACCATAAAGGAAACCGTTCCCGAGCTCATTATGATGACCAGTTTCTGTCAAATTAATGATTGCGAGTTCCAGCAAATCTGCAAAATGCTCCAAGTCTCGTGCGTTTCCCGGTCTTTTTTGTTGAAATTTGTCGAGATAGATTGCCACTTGACGACGCCTACCTCCATACCGCCGCTCTAGTCGATCCTTTGCTGCTTCATATGCTGTCGCCGAATGACCTAGATTTTCTATGACTTGTAGAGCATCCCCTGATAGACATTGTCAAAGCTATAAAGTGGTCTATAAATGGTCTATAAATATTCACTCTGTGTATAAAACTTCCAGATCTTGTTACGTAAATTGATTACATAACATGTACGTGGAGCCAAACTTTTAACAAAAATTTTGCTCATAATCTAGTTTCAAAGAGTCCACAAAAACATGGTTAATGATTTGTACTGTATTCGTTCTATTTAGCACACATGCTCCAATAAGAGCACATCATGGTAATTTCCAAAATGAATGTGCATAAGCGCACACTGCTCAAAAAGCATATTTGTATTTTTACACCAATGTTACATATTAATACTGTCTTAAAGCTTTACCTTAAATTATCAAACTGTATTTTGGAACACAAGGAACACTTAAATGACATAAACATAACTATTTCAGGCATAGTTATTTCGGCAGTTTATGTTTTGTTTTTGTTCTTGGTGTGCGTTAATTAGAACGATATTTAGTTACCTTTACTTTACGTTATTCTGAAAAGTTAAGTGCACTATACGCTAATTAGAACGAATACGGTAATTTTATTTGAGCCACTGCATGAGAAAAACAACAATTTGCATAGGCAAAAACAAAGCCGCAGATCAGCTGTGCAGCTATGCAGCTGATCAGTGCCTTTGCTTTCGCTGCATGAATAGTACAATCCTTCTTATTCTTAAATCCAAAATTTCAAGCTTCTAACCTGCTTCTGTGACTGTACAGGCCAATTTGTGTAAGACCTGGTCAGAACCCAAATTGTTGATTTTCTCACGCACAGGCTCATTTTGTAAATTATGAAAGAATAACCATTTTTCTACAACGGCTGAAAATTTGGTGTCTTTATGAGCACTATTTACAAAGTTACACCATGATTTTCATTCATTGTACGTTTTGGAATTTCATGGTAAAGCAGTTGTTACAATATAAAACTTGTTTGTATGCATTGAGGCTTTACATCCCAGTCAACAATTTTTCAGTCATGTTGGGACGGAGCCAACTTTTCCTGGGTTTAACCAGTACTGTAGAGAGTTATTGTGTCTTGCTCAGGGACTCAACACGGTGACGCCGGTGGGGATCGACCCCAGGGCTTCTCGATTCGGAGTCAGACGCTCTACCATTATGCCACCGCACTCCCTTATATAAAACTAAGCATGTCAGTGATATTTTGCAAGAAAAGTAATATTCTACTAGGATGGTTTCAAGACCCAGGCTTGCAAGTGGGTTCCTTCATGAGGGAAGCATGTCTAAATGCACTGTGGTGTCACCCATGAACCTGTCATGCTTTAAAAACCCTGTATTTCCCCTAACTGCACACTTCGAAGATTGTGCAAAACAAAATGCTGCTAGATTAATGGCCCTCCCCCAGGGCATGGAACACAGGTTAAATATGTAATACTATAAAGTCAATAGACTTGAGCCTCAAAGAAATTTAAGCAGGGGAGCTCTACGATACAACAACAACAACAAGAATATAGCTGTAGAAATAAATATACTGTAATGAATTTCTTTGAAAGAATTTTAACATGAGCAGTTTATTAGCAAATTCATATAGAATGAGCCAATCTGTCAAAGTAAAATCAGCACTATACCCAGGTACTTGTATCATTAATCATCATTTGAAATTTGGATGAAATTGCCTTCACCCTTAACAGACACAAACTAATTTCAAATTAAAGATAAGACACTTACCATTAACATAAGATTTCATGGCCTTCTTGAAGTTTTCTCGCTTGTTCTGAGCGGACTTGGATGATGTTTCAGACAACTCATTAGGGAAATCTACAAAGTTCGAGGTAATAAAGTTCACTAAATTCTGATATTCAGACACATCCATTGTAATTTCTGATCACAATCTAACACAAAAACAGCAATATAACACGTTTGAACACGTAGTAGTAATAGTAGCCTTATGAGAAAACCAGTTGACCATCAGGGGTTATGGTAAGTGAGGATGCTCAACAAGAATCAGCAGGTTTTATATTCAGAATCTTAACAGTATGCCATCCTATTGGTTCCAAGAACTATCCAATCAGTGACCAGATGATGAAGTTCTGAAACAATTGATACATGCATTTTCACACCTATTACCTTATGAGGTATCCTAAACTCCAATTTTGACATTCACACCTATGTCAAAACCTGCATATTACATCCTTAATAAGGTGTGAACTGTACCTGCTAGAGACAGACAGTATTCTGCAATTATGTAAATCAATAATTTCAATTCGAATTACAAAGAAAAATTCATGATCCAGTTTGTAACCTAAAACTATTTGAATTTATATATGCCTGTGTGTGTGAGAAAACTCTGAAAGATCATGTACTTTTGGAAAAGTTAAAATGCTCAAATGTCGATGATACCCGGGGGGGGGGCACTCCCTGGTGAGCAGTGTACCGATGCGTGATCAAAAAAACGATGAGAAAGGGTACTTTTTTTCAAGAAGGGCAGTGCGCAGCGCTGACATCATTTAGGGTAAGCAAAATGTCGTTTTTGTGGAAAAAGGGTATGTTTTTTACAATTCTGCAAAAAACGCTGTGAAAAGGGGTGGACCGAGGCGTCCTTGGCCGATATGTTTTGGGCCGAAATGACTAAAATGTCTAAAACCTAAGGGATAAGATATGATTTTCCCTTTCTGTTCAACAATGTGTGTTGCTTCAATAGAAATTATTGTTTCTGCTAATTGAGTAGTTCATACAAATAAAAATGGTTTGTATTAAATCTTGTCTTTTGTACCCTGCTCTCCATAATGCTTGCTATATGTAAATGCTTGGTATTTATCTACTATATCAAGATTTATTTCAAGTATGTATAGAAGCCTAGTGGTGTAGTGGGAAAGCTGCTTGTCTTGTAAACCAGGGGTCAATTCCAGGCTTCTCCAGTTTTTCGTACAAGACTTAAACTAATTTCCTATCGCCATATTACCTTAGCTGTTTAGTGGGACAAAACACAAAATTAACCAACCAACCATTATTTCATATATATTTGTGTCAATTTTCTGTGTACATTTGAACAAATTCAGATGCTGAGGGCAAAGCTTGAAAGCCTTGAAACAATTTAAACCCCCAATACTTTATTACTGACAGTTCCAAGGCGATACTTCCTCTGTGGTTAGTCTGTTTCTCGTTTCAGTGATGACAATTTCTTTTGTATGTGCATTTTAAGGTTTACCATCTTTTCTTATTGTACCTGTATGTTGCCTATTTGTAACTTTAGCTATTTCATGTGTTGATTGCATGACCAAATGTTTGTTTATGATCATATCAGTTCCACATTTTTAAGCATTTTAACCCAACAGAGCCAAAGTCTCAAAGGTGATCTTATAGGATAGGCAGGTACCTGGCATCCATCTTTCGTTACTGTAGTCTGTCTATATTTTAAAATTACTTCTCTGAAGCCATCAGGCAGATTGTTTGCATATTACACATATAGCATCTTCACGTGGTTATAAAAGAATTATTGCATTCCAGTGTTTTAGTTGACTACAGTGGAAAGGGGTACTTTTTGACGGGACACAGTGGAAAGGGTCACATTTTAAAGCAAACACAGTGAAAAGGGGGGTCAAATTTTAAATGTCGATCACACTGTTTAGGGTATGTTCAACAATCCTTTGATCACGCATCGGTACACTGCTTACCAGGGAGTGCCCCCCCGGGCGATGATAGCAACTTGAATTACTGTGACAGAACCCCTTTCCCTGAATCAGGAAAAGGTGTCCAAATTTTGAATACCCCCTTGAACCCAATTTTTATATAGCAAAACTGAGGTATGCAAGGGTATACCTATTTTTCTTATATAGATTGTGTGTACTTAATGGTACTCTAACAGGTACCCACAATCAATGCTTTGAGCAAATATGAACCTCAACGCGACAAAATGTACCTTCGGACATTCTGACATTGCTAGTAGAAAGCAGCTAAATCCTGAAAATTGATGAAATATACGTTATAGAAATAACACTGTATTTGTAAACTTTGAATACTGGGCTACCAAATGAATGAGTTTTAAAACATATTTATTTTCAATATTTGGAGTTATCTGCCCTTGTTTTAGCTCACAATACACATTATTTTCCCATATCTGTCGTTAAATGGTAAACCATAGCAACCGCATCATCATAAAAATAGACAAAATAATTACGTCAGATTGCCTGTAAGGATGGTATGTTTCTATCTTAACAATAGGTTCTGACCAGTGCTTAAACAGTTTTAAGCAAATTCATCGAGTTTTGTAAGTTCTACTAACATGCAGAAATGCATTACGCAACTTTGACGTCATTTTTCATGACAATGACGTCTGTATGGTTCATATAGTAAATTGGTCATAACTCACAAAATAACCGAAACAATCTGGTCAAATAAAGACTAACAGAGTCTAGAAACTTCATACATTCAAAGCAATTTTGTTTTTCTAATACTCGAAAAATTGTCCAAAGGCACATTTTCTCACGTTTTGGCCCATATATCAAATGTATTAAATTTATTCCAAATGAAAATTTCAATTTTTACGGCTGAAAAGAATATATATATGTATATGTGCCCCCCCCCCCAAACACCCCCCCCCCCCCTCTCGCCAACCAGGGAATCAACCTGATTCACTAACATTGAGAAATTCCTTATTGGCCATTGACAGCAATTATTAGAATATAATGAATTGTTATGATTATTTTAAAATGAAATGCTGATCTCAATTCACTGAGGGGACAAACGTTCTAGGTATGTACATAGACTGATAAGGGTCAAATGTCCAACCCTGGCGGTCAATTTTGGGGCACATCATTTTTCAACGGGGGCAAATGTCTGATTGGGCTCTCATATAATGAGAGAGAGGGAGAGGGAGAGGGAGAGGGAGAGAGAGATTTGTTTGTATTAAGGCTTAACATCCCAGTTAACAATTTTTCATTCATGCCGAGATGGAGTCAACACTTCCTGAGGTTGACCAGTACTTTAGGGGGGTTATAGTGTCCTGCTCATGGACACAACACGGTGCCACCTATGTTGGGGATCGAACCCAAGGCCTCTCAATTCTGAGTCCAAGCTCTATCTATATGCCACCACCGCTCCCAGAGAGAGAGAGAGAGAGAGAGAGAGAAAGAGAGAGAGAGAGAGAGAGAGAGAGAGATTGTTGGTTGTCTCAGAATGATAGACCAATTCAATACATGTACGACGCATACTTCAATACTCAAATATCAATTCCTTGTAAACCTACTTGTCCATTTTACCGCTGGACTTCTCTAAGCAAGTAGTTATTTTCTACAACTGTTCTACTTGAATCTCCAAACAGAACCTTATCAATGCCTAATGGATGAACATTTCTTGTTGAAAAAAGTAGTCTTCTCTGATCTGTATTACTAGTACATTTGAAAAAGCAATCGGGAGAATCCTTGTTTCCATTTGAACAGGAACATATCCAATATAGGAATTCTTTACCTTATTTTCAAAAACCACTGTCTTAAATGTCATGCAGAGCTATTGAGGAAGGAATGCAAGACCTATGAGAAAATTCCATTCCAGCAATGGACATCACAAATATCTCAGTTTCTTAATTCATAATGGCTAATTTTACATGTCATAGGTGGTATGAGATCGATTCTGATATATATATTTACTGTACCACATAATTTTAATGTGGCTTTATACATGAGTGCCAGTTTATGCTGCCTGTGTCTTTCTAAAAGCGATATCCAACAATACAAAGTTTCATGAGAACTGATTTTAAGTTACTGTCTGTACACCAGCTTTCGGAAACTGCATTTTTTTCATAATCTTACTTTTCTGAAACACCACAAAAAATATGATCATGCAATCTTTTTGCAACCCTTGAGTTGTAAAAGTGCCACAAAATTTTGAAAATGGTTCACTAATGAAATAATTGTGTCCAAAAATCATTTTGAATAGGCATTTTGCATGTTCAAGGAAGGTAATCCAAACACCTTAAAATTGATAATCATGCAAATCTGTACAATTATTTTAAGAGTTTGGCACTCAGCTATGCATACAATACAATTTTGGTTTGGTTTGATGCGTTTTAGATGAGAAATAATCAATCAAGATTTTTTTTTCCGAGAAAATAGTTACATGTACTTCCCTTGCGGACAATTTTGCAATAGAAAAAGCTCTATTCAATAACATTTTCTGGTATAAATGTTTTATTTGTTAATTGATTTTCAAAATGTTTGTGGCAATTTTTTAGACTTTTGGAATGAAAAATGGTGACATGCTCATGTTTTTTTAGCCTTTCAGAAAAGTGAGATTTTGAAAAATGCAGTTTCTGGAAGTTGGTATAAAACAGTAATTTAAAATTTGGGAAAATCCAGTCACACATCCTTAAATTAATTTTGATCATTTTTGTAGAGAAAAGAAAAGGCCAAACTAATTTGTGCAGACTAAATCACTTGATCAAAAATTTTGATTGTTTATCTTGTAAATAGTTTGTCACAGTCCAAAATGTTCAATCATGTCTTGATGCAGCAGCTGTTTCCTGAGCATTTACCAAGTATGGGAAGTTAGTGTCATTTTGTGTCAGGCTCACTGGTGATCACAAAACTGAAAGCAGATTTGTCATCTGTTTATGAAACTCATCAAAACAGTTCAACTGTGCTTAACTGCATATTTGTTTGTATTCTTTGTTGTCAAAAACTTGATCCACTATATTATCAGAAATACCAATTTTCAAAATATTGTAACAACTACAACTTTACTAAAATTCAAAATGCTCTGTTGTTTTCCTGATATTGACATTATGCGAAACACTTTAAAAGTATGGTTGGTAGGGCATATTGGTCCCTGCCCATTGAGGCCTAGAGGAAATAGATGGGCTGCTTATGCCTCCAGGCAAAGCTGCTTTACTAATGACCGAGTTAACCGCTGGAGTCCAAGTCTGCCCAGGTAAAGTGGTAAAGTCAAACCATCCATACATATAAACCTTATCGGTTTGCTTGGGTGGTAATATGTATGAAGCACATTTTGAGTGTCATAGGTTAAAGTCCCATGAAATGGGGACAACGTCCCAACAAGACTATTGCTGTTGACTGGGTCTGAAAGCATCAATTCAAACAAACTAAACAAAATAAAAGTCATAGAAACTTTTCATTGGTAACATTTTTCCCTAAAATTGCTATTTTACAGTTTGGTCCCAACATTTTGCATTATCATCCACACTTTTGAATTTGGTGCCCTTTAATTCAAAGATGTGATACTAAAAATATGTTAGACTAGCTAATAATAAAAAATACCAAAATCAAGGTGGTATTAGACTTCAGTTTTCAGTGTATAGTGTGCAGAGGGACACAAATACATTTTTTTCTTATGATACATTATTAGAATATCTAACTTATTCTTGCGGTGCAAGTAGTTTACAAAAGATGAGAATATCTAACTTATTCTTGCCGTGAAAGTAGATTACAATAGATGTTATTTGCAATGGTAATGGAATGAAATGTTTATTCCAGGTAATAATGACACTTAGTGATGTATTTTATGGCTGTCTATTACAAGTTATAATGTTTTGATAAAGACAATAAGCAAGGCGTTAATCACATCTCTTTTTACACCTTATAATATAAACTTTATGACAAAATATCCAGAATCCTGTCTAAAAAAGAGAGATGAAAGGAAGCCTACATAATTCTAAACATTGATATCATTGATAAACTGATACAAACCGATAAACTTTTCTGCCAAAAAGTATTGTGTATATGTTCTAAAGCCCTTCTTAGAAATCATTTGTTCCCATTTCTCCTTATCCCATTTCATCTACTCCTATTTCATCTTCTATGGACATTCAACGATACTCTGCACTTTGTGTCAGCAAACGCTTTTTTTTGTCTGTAGGACTTTGAAATTTGGAGAGGGGGGGGGGGGGCGATATTGGAGTAAAAATGAGGTGTTTGCTAAAATATTGGATTCTTTTTATATACTTTACTATGGGCCTTTCCAAAAAGTTTAAGTCAGAATCAAAACGTTGGAGTTTAAAACTCTGTAGATGTTTTATAGTGAATATAAATATGTGAATATTGTACACGTTTTAATTGTTTAAATAAATAAGATAAACAATTAATGAGTTTATGGAAGACAAAAAGAATAGTAGGAGATAACAAAAAAATATAATTTTCGTTGCCAAATACAGAATGTATCCATTACGAAAACATGTCTATGTAATATACAGATATTGTTTAATGTTCTAAGTAAAAATTTGTGTTCAAAACATTGATTGTGGGTACATGTTAGAACCACCATTGTGAGGCAGACAGTAACAAGCACCAATAATCTATGTTTTGGCTAACAAAATAATGAAAATAGGTATACCCCTGCATACCCAAGTTTTACTAAATAAAAGTGGGGGTTAAGAGGGTATTCATTTCATGGACATGCTTTCCTGATGTCTAGATCCTGACTATTTAAAAAAGAAATAAATAAAAAATAACTTTAATCAGCAAAAAAAAAAAAGAAATATACATTTAATATACATGTACTTAAATTTAAAGAACATTCATTATAAAAATGACATCCTGTGGCAAAGTAATTAAACAACCTACTAATATTCATGATATTTATGATGATAACTGAACCTAATTGGTATCCAGACAAAGTTCCCTTGGAGATTCAAAATTCTCCTGGACAGCATCCCCCGCTCTTTTTTGATTAAGAGGAACTGCCCCCATCCCCCCACTCCCCCCACCCAGACGGAATCTAATTCTATAAATGAGCAATATGTAATTATGTTCAATATTATTCAAAGTTAGAAGACAATAAAAACTAGTGATGAAAGAGAATAAAATGATGCCAATTTGGAAAATTTCAATATACATGTAACTATAAATGAACAGTATTGCTCAATTATAGAAGTTTATTTCTAATCATTATTAGCTGTTATTATGTCATATTTATATGTGGCTTTCTTTATAAATAGAAAAAAAATGTGAGTCCTAGGTTCAATTCTGGTGTTAGCTAATTACATCTGAGAACCTAACGCTTGGTTAAATGTATCTAAGCTTACTTTAGCAACTTACATCGCAAAGAGTGAGTAATGCAAGTCCAACATTCATTTGTGCCACGTAATGAGAAAACCAATGTGGTTTACAACAGGTGCAACACAAACCACTCTGTACAAGCACAGAAGATGGCTGGAGGCTGGAAATTTTGGTTTAGAAAGAAGAAATTTGTACTTTTAAGTGGTGTGGTGATGGTTAGGTGAAGGGTTACCCGTACGCCTGGGTTAAACGAGGTGTGTCAGTAGCAAACGTTCCCTACTGGCAGCCAGCTACATATTTTCATATATATTAATTATTTTAAAGGTCATTAAATTATCATAAGCAGAAATTAAAATCTAAAAAATTTACATTCGTAGATGGTTTTATAAATCTATGACAGTCAAACACATAACAAGGAATGTGAGAGTCATTTTTTTTGCATTGAACCAGTATTCATTATTTCATATTCAAGACAAAATACTTGCTACCACATATTCATAATTGAAGAGTTAGATATGTGCATTTCTTGTTTATTCATTTGTCTGCATTTTGTTAATTTCTGAGAGTCAAACACTTTGGGACAACATGTTTGTTGCATACTAGAGATAAACCTTATTAACTGTGGAAAGAATCATACATAACTTGTATCATTTTAAATGCGCTCAAAGACCAAGAAATGAATGGGGTTTTAAAAGATGAAAACCATCATTTAACCTTACTAATACCTCAAATAACAGAAAGAGCAGCAGTTTGCCACTGAAACATGGATGCTTTAATTTCTTGATGAAAGTATAGTCACTTAAAACCATGTCAATCTACGGCTATAGAGTTGTAAAGTACTGACAGTCTTATATGTGTAGTAGAATCGATATGAAACTGTACTTCGCTTGATATGACAACCCAATTTTTATAAATGACCAAATTCCATCAGAATGGATTTGAGTTGTAAATGACTATGTATAAGATAGCACCAGGTATTAAATTAAATAAGAAATGAGTATCAAACCCTACCGGGTAATTCAATAAGTTAAATTGGCAGTGAATTTAACACTTATAAACTTCAGAGAACTAGTGGCTGGTAAACTTCGCTTTTAAGCGAATAATTACACCAAGAAAGATAACTTTTTTTCTTTGCGGAGACAAGTACTATAGTAGGTTGTTTTTGTGGGTTTGTTTTTCCGGGACCTCTCGAGGGAGGTTGAGTTTTGTTGTTATTTTTATTCGAATCTGCGACCCCTGGTTTACAAGGTGACTTTTTTTTCTGGGCCAGACCAGTACTATAGAAGGTTGTTTTGTGGGTTTAATGTTCCGAGAGCACCTGAAGGCTCAACCGGGTGGAGGTTTTTAGAGAAGCCGGGTGGAGGTTTTTAGATCAAACCTGCGACCCTGGTTTACAAGGTGAGTGACTTAACCACTGCACCTCGGAGGCTTGTGCATAATTATAGTGGGCAATTCTACAGTTTTTTTTAGCTGAGTCTATTTCTACTGGAATTTCAAGTCTATTTGCATGATTTGGTAGCACTACATTTCATATATAATGTCCAATAATGGAACTTTTGTTTCGCAGATGTCAAGAACATTGCATGTTAAAATGAGCCACAGAATTCACACATTTTTAGAACTTTGTAATAGTTGTGCCGTTCAGGTTTGAACCTCAAAATGAAACACAAGGGCAGCAAATCACCAAGATAAATCAAAATACAAGAGAAAGATTACAGAAAAACCATAACCCTCCTACCACATATGCAATGCTTTTAACAAGATATGAATTTTTATGGCATTTTGTATCCATTTTATTGAGAATTTACAAGAAAATATTACAAGTGTGTTTCTTATTTTCTCGGGTATACATGTACTTTCAAAATTTAAAAATTTTAATGTACTAATAAATTTTGACCTTTTTAGTCCACTCCCAGGCATCATAATTCACAGTCACTACATAAATCCTGCATTGTACAAATGGTACAAAAATAAATGATTTCTGTATTGGTTGTAAAGGTCCATATTAATTTAGAATTTTAAAGACATCCGAGAGGTCATCAGGAAAACATGTCCATGAAAAGTACACCCCCGTATACCCAATTTTTATATAGCAAAACTGGAAAGACTAATTTCAACAGTTTTTATGGACTCGTGACCCGAAAATTAAGTCAAGGTCACCAAAATCTAATCAACTCTATGCCTCCTTCCAACAATGCTCTTGTGATAGTTTGGTCAAAATCCATTCATTTGTTTGGAAGATATCGCGTCGGAAAACCTAATTTGATCAGTTTTCATGAGCTGGTGACCTTGAAAATGAGACCAAGGTCACTAAAATCTAATCAACTCTTTCCCCCCTCCCAATCATGTATCTATGCAAGTTTGGTCAAAATCCATCCACTGGTTCAAAAGATATCGCGTCGGAAAGAAGCTACACGGACGCATACGCGGACGCGGACAAGATCCGCACCAAAAACAATATGTCCCCCACCTTCGGCAGGGGGGACATAAAGATATTTTAACACAATTTTTATATCAATAATTATTGTGCTACAGTAGATACTGATTCGTGATTATACATAGAAGAGATAACCCCTATGGAAATTTTTTGTCATCTTAATTATAAATAGTCAAAATTTTATATAACAAACTTGTGTTAATTACAATACTGAACAACTGCTATCCGAGATTATAAGAATCTTACATGAGTGTCAGGTATGGATAGACAATTCTGTCCCGAGGGTCACATTTTGGCATCACGAGGCTCGCTGAGTGATGCCAAATTGTGACCCGAGGGACAGATTTGTCTATCCATACCTGACACTAATGATGGATTCTTTTTCTTGCACTCCGTAATACTGCGAAGCTTGATTTTTATTCTATTTATCTAGAAAAATGCTACAATCGCGGCGTCCGCCATTTTGAATTAAAACGTTTTGACGTCATCGTGACGTGTGCGCTTAGCGACGAAAATTACGTGACGTCCTATTCAACCAATGTTAAAAAAGAACACTTGAACGCAGCGTGCGACGGGGTGAGATAACGAGGGTGAGATAAGAATTTCTCACATGGGGTAAAACGTAGGATTTCTCTATCTGGTGTGCAAGAAATGCTTGTCTGGTGGGTGAGAAAATCCAGACCTGGCTATTGGGAGCCTTCTACTGATACTGATATTTAAGTCACGGAAACTAACGACAACAAACTTTAAATCATAATTGTACAACACAAAATAGGTCACTAACCTTAACACTCATCACCATGGCAGCATTTAGAGAGGCACATTATACAATGTATTCAGGTATTTTCATTGGTGGCCTTGTGGCTGATGTTAGAGTGCTGCCAGATGCAGAACACAAGATTTCAACAAGAGTTGTACAGACTATGAGGTTCAAGATCATTTCGCCCTCAAGCAGTTGCAACCATTTCCCCCAGCCCAAGGGAACCAAATATAAGTTGGGCATTTGACTATTGTCAATCTAAAAAAATGTTTTGTGGGGACAATACAGTATAAATATGTCAGTTAATTATTTATTAATCCTCTCAGCCTACTGACCACCTAATGCCCTAGTCAGTTAAATTGTAACAACTGCCCCAATGAAGCCCTGGGGAGTAACAGGGACTGACCCCCCCCCCCACCCCAACACCCACCCCCCACCCGCTGAAGCCTATGAGGCTGTGGTTACAAATGACAGGTCATTACTAATATACACCCTGTGTATTGCCTACACACTTTGTGGACTTAACAAACTGTAAAAATAAGATCAAGAACCAGCGTAAGGTTCTACTACCTCCCTAGAGACTGATCTATGCAAATGACTGGATTATCAGAATAATCCAGGCACTGCAACTTGCTAGGACCAGTCATCTTCAGCTGAATACTATTTGTCGCTTTAAAATTTGTCAGTTGCTCAAACTGCTGTCCAAGTTCAATCTCTTGTGAGGGGGTGGAGTGGGAGTGGGTGGGGGACCTTTACTGTGATTAGCCTTTTACAAACTTTTAAAAGTCTGTGTTTTGTGAAAACAATAAAAAAACAACATCAAATTTTAACTCTGTGATATGTGACAGATGTATTCTCTGTCACAGACTCCTGGCCCCGAGGTTATAAAACTTTTTTCAAGCTCAGCTCAGCTGAGCATAAATTTTCAACTGCTCATAAATACCAAAATAGCCCAAATATATTGAAACTGACCGCTTAGAACGCCAGAGCTTGTAATTTATCCTGCTAAAAAAATGTTAAAATGCCAACAATTGTTGGCATTTTAACATTTATAAGCACAATTAATTTTAGTCTCAGCTGAGCTGAGCATGAAAAATGTTTTATAACCTTGGGGCCTGGATTTTTTTTTCAGGTGTCTCAGGGGCCGAATTAAGGCCCCATACCCAATGAAATTTAAGTGACTTTTTTCCCAATTTGAAAAAATTCCCAATCACAACTAAAAATGATTTTGAAAAGTTTCATACTTTGTTGAATTCAAACTCAACTGTTTGAAATGATGCTTAAATTTGAAAATAAAGTATTACTTTCTGATTTTCAAAGAAATAATAATTAAATATGTCAGAAAGGTCAGAGTTGTCTTTGGAATTTAGGGCGAGTTGTCTTTATCTGAGATATTCATGGGCCGAATTGTCCAGGACCATGTTAGGGCGAGTTGTCTTTATCTGAGATATTCATGGGCCGAATTGTCCAGGACCATGTTGTGTTTGGGCCGAGTTGTTCTCAATTCCTGTGGTTACAAGTGGCTAGTGCATAATTCCCGGAGGGTGACCACCTGCTGAAGTAATGTCAGTACAGAAGGCGTATCACAAGATAACCATTATTCGGACTCTCAGTATGGTGAAAAATCAGAGATTATGGGTATAATTTGTGGAGAAAAGTTATGTACCATACAGATTCAGAGTAGATCTACTCTCAATGGAAAATCAATGGTGAAATTCAAAAATTAAATTATCATGGGTATAAATTTAGTAAAAAGGTATGTACCCTAAAATAGAAAATTTATTAGGAACCATAATGTAGCCTAAAGGCAGGTTCTAGCAATGTATTTCAACATAAAATATCTCACTGGGATGATTTTATCATCGCTTTTCAGATTTTGTATTGTTTCTTAAAGGCTACTACTTGTAAAATTACGCCGCTGTTTAATATATCATGTTTACAAAATTTGATATGAAAATTACCGTAGTACGTTATCACCTTTATTCAAAACCAACCATCTTTGCGAGCATAATTATATAATTAACACAACAAATAACTGATTCAACATGTTCCAAAGCATGATCATCCAGTTGATCTGTCAAATCTCATGGCGGAAGTTGACAATCGAGAATGGCGAACTGCGCATGCGCACATGCATCGCACTTCCACATCTTACAGCCCTTTCGGATCTTACCGGACACCGGATGTGCTTCCTTGATGCATTGAAACACTGTAACTATCGAAATGCATTGTTGCAGATGTATTGTGACGTGATTTTGTGCATGTATCAGTTAACCCATCAAATAAGCAGTGCTTTGGCTTAAGCTGTTGATTTCCCTCTTTGTGTAAGAGCACATGCTGTAGTTTCTGGCATCCATTTTGCCCACATGGCAGGCTATTTTGGCATGTTTTCCCTACGTGACCGTCGCCCAAACAACGAAAACATAGTTTAAAGCGCTTTGCTGTATCCCATCGTCTAGGAACATTCTCGTCTACGAATATCTGACGGGTCCAGATTTTGTGAGACTGCCCACATAACTGACAGGACGTGTTCTGCATACGGTTACTGTCTACATCTGTCCGTTCTCTGGTCGTTCCATATCGACGAAACTTCTGTTGACCGGGTACATGCATAGTCGCTGATAGCACTTAAGCCATGTACAGTCTCTGAAGCGATGGTTTGAAATGTTGACTCCTGAAAGACCCATGTTTTTAATGCTACAACAGATTCTGGCGTTTTTGTTTCAAAAATCCAACGATGGTAGTCAGCAAGCATGGATTCTGTCAGCTTTGTTTGAAGTTTACCATAAAGGAAACCGTTCCCGAGCTCATTATGATGACCAGTTTCTGTCAAATTAATGATTGCGAGTTCCAGCAAATCTGCAAAATGCTCCAAGTCTCGTGCGTTTCCCGGTCTTATTTGTTGAAATTTGTCGAGATCTTCCAGATAGATTGCCACTTGACGACGCCTACCTCCATACCGCCGCTCTAGTCGATCCTTTGCTGCTTCATATGCTGTCGCCGAATGACCTAGATTTTCTATGACTTGTAGAGCATCCCCTGATAGACATTGTCAAAGCTGTAACAGCTTATATTCACCTGTAGACGGCGCGCTGTCTACACATGCCATAAATGCAGCTTTCCAGTTTTGGTAGGCCCGCTTTTCCCCTGTAAACACCGGTAATTGTATTCGTTTTAGTTGTTTCCAAAGGTCTTCTCCAATGGAATATGAACTGCAATCGGGCCCATGCGTTATTTCGTGGTTTATGATTTGCTCTGTAGAATTATCTTTCCTTCGAAACGAACCCGACTTGGTATAAGTGCCTGATTGTTAGTTTGGTTTTTTCCCACCTTGGTTTTTGGAGTGGGAGTGTTTTTCTGATTGCGCCTTTTCCTGATCTTTGCCTACTTGTACTTTTTGTATCTCTTGAACTGTATTTTCTATGCGCTAGATTCATTGATGTCACACCAGAGTCGTCCATGTATTTCCGCGAAGTATGCGATTCCCAATATTTTATAAGCATAATGGAATTCTTCCTCTAGCCTTTCCATCTCATTTACCATTCCCACGCTTTTATCAGTTTGTTTATTTCTGATATAAAGTTCTGATAACTGTGACATTACCTCCATAGTCGATTCCGTGAACGATTCCAGTTTGCTGCATACACTGTTTACTTCTGATATTGGCAAGCTCTGCTCTTCTGTCGACCGTAAAAATCTGTGTCTATAAATTGTAAACTGCATTTTCATTCGTGTTTTTTCCTTCCTTAGAACTACTCCTTCCTCGGTATTGCATATTTCCTTTGACGACATTTCGATTGTTGTTTTCCGATATAAAACCTCGCTCTGCTACCAGACTGTTGAGACGATTTCCCGAATATGGAAGTGAAATTCAAAACTCATTGAACTCCGATAGCGAGTCCGAAATATATTTAATGCGAATTTAAAACAAACAATACTGATTCCTTAAAATAGCGTCATTGCCTTTCTTAACATTTCTTAGCAACTGACGTTACGTAAACAGAGCATTACGTTATAGCGTAAATACAGCGTTAAGATATAAACGTCGCATGCAATTAACAATTAGTAAACGTCTCATCAAATTTCCTTCTGCCCACTAGGTACTATAGAGGAAAAGACTCGGGCTGAAATAAAAACAAATGTTTCAAACATGAAAACTGAAATAATTGAAAGCTTACAGTCAAATATAGAAAACCTGGTAGACAGCAGGACAAAGGAACTTGATGACAGGAAAAGACGAGACACAAATCTTGTCCCATTCAACCTACCAGAACACCATCATTCCCTTAGGGAAGATAACAAGTAACATGACATTGCTGATATACAAAGACTGAGTACATCTCTTGGTTTAGATAATCTTCAAGTAACACAATGTTTCCGGTTTGGCAAGAAAAATGCAACCAGAAATAGACCTGTAAAATTAGTCCTTGATATGAAATCTCAGAGGAAATTCTTGCTCGACAATGCCAAACTAGTGACAGAAAAAGCCCCAACTCACCTTAGGCAGGTGATCATTGTGAAAGATATGACCCCTAAACAAAGAGAAGAAAGACGTGTTAGAAGAAGGGATAGAGCAAGAGGAGGTGAAGCATCAGGTGGAGAAGAAATGCAAAACCCAAACAATACAAATAGTATGGAAACAGACCCACTAAGCCCTATTGTCGGGAATGCGAATGCTCAAAATCAATCTTTGTCCCAACTGAATATTCATTCATCAACTTCGGTGTTCGAAGAAAGTACAATTATTGACCAACATATTGGTCCACACCCATTCAGTGATGTCACAGAAAATGAGCAAACAGTGATTGGTGGTGTTGAGTTTGATGCAAGAAGCACCACAAGTACAGCTACTTCAGAATATTAGGAAGCAAGTTTTAGTTTTAACCAAAATGTAAATAGTCGGCACAGTATTTTAAATGGAACAAAACTTTCCCCACAAAATTTTAAAATATTCTACACAAATTGTGATTGTTTGTCGCAAAGTAAAAAGGTTGAACTTGAAAATTACATACAAATAAATTCCCCAGATATAATAGCTTTAACGGAACTCCTCCCAAAAACAGTTTGTTTGATCCAAATGAAACGGAATTTGTACTTCATGGTTATCAGTGCTTTATTCGGAGCTGAGCAAGGGTAGAGGTATCGCATTATATGTCAAGGATAGTATACCAGCAATAGAAATGCAAGAAATTCGAAACTTTCAAGAATCGATTTGGTGTAAAATTAATCTGCATGGAGGAGACAACATTATAGTGGGATGCATCTATCGTAGTCCAAACTCCACTGAAGATAACAATTTGAAACTTTTTGAAGAATTACGAGAAATAGCTGGAAGAAACCCGTCACACTTGCTTATCGTTGGGGATTTTAATATTAAAGACATTAACTTGAGTAACATGAGCTCCTTTGAAAACGGAACTCATATTTCAACTTAGTTCGTAGAATGTCTGAGAGACTGCTTTTTATTTCAACATGTGAAAGAACCTACAAGATTCAGATCCCAGAATATTCCTTCAATTTTAGACTTGATTTTAACAAATGAAGAAAACATGGTTAGTAATTTACAATACAATCTGGGCTCGGCAAAAATGACCATCTAGTTTTGCAATTTTTTTTTTCAAAGGGAATTACAATAAGATCAATGAAAAATTGTCTGAACATAACTGGGAACAAGACCTGCTGGGACTTTGCCTGACACAGGCATGGGAAATACTTACAGAGCAAATTATCCAATTAGTAGAAGAAAACATACCAGAGAGTAAGGTTTCCAATGAGGCTGCCAGGAAAAATCCATATGTCAGCCAACAATGTAGAGTAGCAATAAAGAAAAAACACACCAAATGGCAAAATACCTACATAATAAAACAAATCAGAATTACGACCATTACAAAACAGCAAGAAACGACGTTATAAGAGAATTACGCAGATCCAAATATAACTATGAAAGGGACTTAGCCGCAAAGATAAAAACAGACAATAAGCTCTTCTGGAGCTATGTGCGCTCCAAAATGAAAACAAAGTCAAACATCGGCCAACTAGAACTACCGGACGGTAGCCTTACAAATGACAGTCAACAGAAAGCAGAAATCCTGAACAGTTACTTTGCAAGTGTTTTTACAGTGGAGGGATCAGAAGCACTGCCTGACTTTGAACACAGCAATTTCGAGGAACCACTAGATAATGTAACCATTGGCAGAACAAAAATAGCTAAAGCAGTTACTTTGCAAGTGTTTTTACAGTGGAGGGATCAGAAGCACTGCCTGACTTTGAACACAGAAATTTCGAGGAACCACTAGATAATGTAACCATTGACAGAACAAAAATAGCTAAAGCAATTGACAAACTCAAAGCATCAAAATCCCAGGGCCCAGATCAAATCCATCCAAAATTATTAAAAGAATGTAAGAAAACCCTTTTAGAACCATTAGAAATAATCTTTAATAAATTGGTGGAAAGAAGTCAGATACCAAAAATATGGAAAGAAGCCAATGTGACTGCTATCTTTAAAAATGGAACAAAAAGTAAACCAGAGAACTATAGGCCAATATCACAAACATCAGTACCCGGACACTTGCTTTAAAGAATAATTAGAGATGCAATTGTCAAACACATGGAGGAAAATAATTTGTTTTCAAAAGTTCAACATGGTTTTGTGAGTGGAAGGTCATGCACCACACAACTTTTAGAATTAATGGAAGAATTAACTGAAGCCTTAGATTCTAATGAAGATGTAGATATCATTTATTTGAATTTTAGCAAGGCGTTCGATCGCGTCCCCCACAAGCGCCTTCTGAAGAAACTTTGGGGGTACGGTATTCAAGGGAAATTACATAGTTGGATACGAGAATTTTTATCAGAAAGATACCAAAAAGTTATGATAAATGGAAAAAGTTCAAAGTCTGAAAATGTCACCAGTGGAATTCCTCAAGTGTGCTAGGCCCAATATTGTTCCTAATTTTCATCAATGACCTCCCTGACGTTATTCTAGCATTGATAAAACTTTTTGCCGATGATGCCAAGCTTTTCGGTAGAGTAAACTCCATCATGCAAGCAACAACAGTACAGAGTAGCCTTCATTATGCTGTGGATTGGGCAAATATATGGGAAATGAATCACCACTTCAAGAAATGCAAGCATCTGCACATTGGAAACCATGATATCAATTTTGATTACAGAATGCAGTCAGATACAGGTCAAGTTAAAGTCCAAAAAGTAACATCAGAAAAGGACCTCGGAGTAACCTTTGATCAAAAACTGAAATTTAAAGGACACATAAACAACAAAGTTAACAAAGCAAACAGAAATGTAGGCCTTATTTTCCGTACACTTACATTCATGGACAAAAATATGTTCTTGAACCTGTTTAGATCAGTTGTGCCTCCGCACCTTGAGTACGCGTCAACTATTTGGACTCCAATATTCAAGAAAGACAAAATCCAAATAGAAAATGTTCAGAGATGCGCTACATGGCTGGTAAAAAGCATAAGACATATTTCATATGAAGAAAGACTGAGGGCACTGGGCCTCCCATCTTTAGAATAGAGGCGAGAAAGAGCGGACATGATCCAAGTCTACAAGATTATGCATGGCATTGACAAAATTGATAAAGACAATTTTTTCACAATACACACTTATTGAGCAACACGTGGTCATTCATTAAAACTGTTCAAAAGAAGGTCACGCTTATTGGTCAGGGCAAAGAGTTTCTCACGTCTTGGAATTCTCTGACAGAGGATATAGTGAATGCACCCTCCCTATACGCGTTCAAGAGCCGACTAAACCGGTTTTGGCGGGAGCACCCAAACAAGTTCAGCCCATCCTGCTACGCACCCGGACAACGCTCCAGAGAAGACCGAATCCATCACTAGAATGCATCAGAAGAGGCCAATAGGCCTAATTAGATGTCGACATGGTATATCAGGTATATATATAACAGAAATAATATATTTTCTATACCTACTAGCAATATCTCGTTAAATTTTTAGTGGTCTGATTTCGGCCCTTCATCCTTAGAGGTCTTTCCAGAGGTTTCTGAAGAACATTTCTTATGTTTTTCTTCGTTCTTCTAGAGAGCAATTTATTATTTGATTTTCTAGAAGCTAGTAGAGTTTTCCTCAGATGTAGTATATATACAGGTCTCAATCCAGTCCCAAGCATTCGGAAATTCGAAGTGATTTAAAGTTTATAGTTTTGGGTTTTTTCACTAGTATTTGGATTTATTCTCAGTGGATTCTTGTGCTCTAATTAGATCTTGTGCTCTAATTGACTTTAACGTTTGGAAACTGAATCGAGGATATCTGTGAATTGACATTCTGAGGGACAAGGACTTATTTTGATACCTGAATTGTAAGTTATTTATTTATTTATTTATTTATTTATTTATTTATTTATTTATTTATTTATTCAGTTATTTGTATGTTTAAATTGCAGTTATTTCTTTATTTGTTTGAATATAATATTGAGTTTTAAACTTTGTTGGTTGTTCTTTGCTCGATCAGCCTGGTCCTTGCCGTCATTTTAGGGTTTAAAGTTTCTTTGTTTCGTTACGCTTGCTCGTAACATCGTATACCCACTGCTGAGCATACGGCTTTGTCAACTCTGACACATTTTATGTGATTTTTGCATTGTTTTTGTTTCATTATATTTATTTCCCTATTTTTTCCACATTTCACCGGTAAATACACATTGGCTCTAAAGAAGACGAAAGTCGAATCAGATACCTAATTTAATCCTCAGCTTCTGTAGCACAAATCTCAAGAGCTATCCATATCTGTTGGCATTTGGTAATACTGCCAAATCCGTTTTTTTTACAATGGACATATATACTCTATAATACAATTTAAAATATTGCTTAAATTACGTGTTTTAAAAATTGTTCCCTCGATTTTAGGCATCTTATTCCGAGAGATTTGTTGAGATGTAAACCCGGCCAAGGGTCTAATCTGCACATGCTTTATCTAATCATTAAAATAGGCGCGATATCTGATTATGGCGCTGTGTCAATATTGCATATTTCGGTACTTTGCCAATGTCATTGAAGGAAACAAACAAATCATTACCTGTAAAACATACGTTGAAGTCCGCCCCACAACCACCCGCTGTAATGATGAGGTCGCCACTGAAGCCGTAAACACCAGGACCGGAATAGTCCTCGGAAATAGGTGACTCGGTGAAAGTACAGCCTGAAGACTTCTTGTACTCCTTGTTGACCGCCAGGCTGATGATGGGGCCTTCCACGGTGCATTCTCTATAGCTTATAGGTTTCGGAGTGGATTTACATACTTTACTCTTACATCTCGGAACTAAAGCAGATTAAAGAAACCTGGTCCCAATACTTTCAGGAAGCTTATAAATAATGTTCATATACCTCGGTGTAAGATGTTCAACCTTTTTATGTCTTCTGTCTTGTGCTTTGCTTGTGCCCAACAAGCGCAAACCTGTGTGAAGTTTAGTGTCTACTTGATTGTGGATATAACGACCAACATGAAATTCGCTCGTGATTGACGAAAAGATCATTTATTCTTATATACACATGAACATAAATTAAGGAACACCTAAGATAATGTGTATATCAAGTGTAGATTGTATATATTCTTCTCTGTACCTAGGTCATACTAGCAATTACGTGTAGTTGCGGGTTAAAATTTTGAACCTTTTAGGCGGGGTTTAAATAATTAATGCATCACTATTCCATACGAATGCAGTTAGATACGCCGGTACTAAGAATGGATACGAATAGATAATTTTACATGTGATTGCATGATAGGGATGGTTACGTATAAATACGGATATGAAACGGAAGTTGCCAGTTACTTGCGAAGTTGCGTCAGCAACCACAGCTTGCAGTCAAAGTATAGTCACACTATCATACACGAATGCATGCGGATAGGACTTTCTTATCGATCCGTAGTATCCGTTATGGAAAGTATCTTATCCGCAATCGTCCGTGTCCGTCCGTATCTGTGCGTATCGTGTCCGTATGGCCTTCAGTAACGTGTTATTACGAATTGACTTTGATTTTACATACAGTGGTTTTATGGCTAAAAACCCACTTTTGCACAGTTCGCGCTGATCACTTGTGATTTTTCGCGGCGAAACCACCGCGAAATTTCACCGGCCAAGGGAAAATTTAAACGTTTAATCGGTTAATTTTGGATTTTTGCGGCGAAATTTCGCGGTGTTTCGCGGCGAAATTCATTTTTTAACAACAGGTAAGTTTAAATTTCCTATTTCGCCGCGAAACATGGCGAAATACTTGTAAATGTTAACATAAAATTATTTATTTTTAATTTAAAGACCACATTATGATTCATCTGTTCCTAGTATAGATCGTGATTTACGTGCACATTAATAGTATAATTGTACAGTTATGCATGTAAAGAAATGAACAACGTGCATAATGCGATTTTTCCATTAGTATTACATGGTACGATAGCAAAATCACGGATAGACGAAAATATTTATATCGTAATGAGCCAGCTCCTTTAATCTAACTGTATTTGTTTGTTTATTACGTCCCAATCAACAGCAATGTTCATGTCGGGACGCTGCCTCCATTTTCATGATATCCAACAAGTGTTTGAAATATAACCATCCCTCTAGGCCATAATGCATATGTATGGATGGTTTGACTTGAAACCTTTATTCCTAGGCAGGCACAAACCTGAGCGGTAAACCAGTTATCAGATGATCAGTCGATAGCGTATAAGCTTTGCCTAGAGGCACAAACAGCCCATATATTTCTTTATGTCCCAATGGGCAGGGGCCATCTTACTTTGTGCCCTGTTTTGTAGCACAAACATTGTCTGAAGGGTATTGCTCAATTAACAGTTAGACCCCTGCGATGTGAACTACGATAATTCAATTTGAGCTCAACCATGTAAAATGACAAAACAAAAAGAGACATATTGACATCTTGTGCTCTAATTACATCTTGTGCTCTAATGGACTTGAACGTTTGGAAACTGTATTGAGGATATCTGTGAACTGACATTCTGAGGGACAAGGACTTCTTTAGACACCTAAATTGTAAGTTATTTATTTAATTACTTACTTATTCATTTATTCAGTTATTTGTATGTTTAAATTGCATTCATTTGTATATTTGTTTGAATATAATATTAAGTTTTAAACTTTGTTGGTTGTTCTTTGCTCGATTAGCCAGTTCCTTAAAAACATTTTGCGGGTTAAAAATTTCTTTATTTTGTCTCATTACGCTTGCTCGTAACATCGTATACCCACTGCTGAGCATACGGTTGTGTCAACTCTGACACATTTTATGTGAGTTTTGCATTTTTTGTTTCATTTTATTTACTTACCTCTTTTCGTTTTTTTCCACTGTTTACCTGTAAATACACATTGACTCTGAAGAAGACGAAAGTCGAATCAGGTGCCTAATTTAATCCTCAGCTTCTGTAGCACAAATCTCAAGAGCTATCCATATCTGTTGGCATTTGGTAATACTGCCAAATCCGTTTTTTTTACAATGGACATATATACTCTATAATACAATTTAAAATATTGCTTAAATTACGTGTTTTAAAAATTGTTCCCTCGATTTTAGGCATCTTATTCCGAGAAATTTGTTGAGATGTAAACCCGGCCAAGGGTCTAATCTGCACATGCTTTATCTAATCATTAAAATAGGCGCGATATCTGATTATGGCGCTGTGTCAATATTGCATATTTCGGTTCTTTGCAAATGTCATTGAATGAAACAAACAAATCATTACCTATAAAACATACGTTGAAGTCCGCCCCACAACCACCCGCTGTAATGATGCGGTCGCCATTGAAGCCGTAAACACCAGGACCGGAATAGTCCTCGGGAATAGTTGACTCGGTGAAAGTACAGCCTGAAGACCTCTTGTTCTCTTTGTTGACCGCCAGGCTGATGATGGGGCCTTCCACGGGGCATTCTCTATAGCTTATAGGTTTCGGAGTGGATTTACATACTTTACTCTTACATCTCGGAACTAAAGCAGATTAAAGAAACCTGGTCCCAATACTTTCAGTAAGCTTATAAATAATGTTCAATACCTCGGTGTAAGATGTTCAACCCTTTTATGTCTTCTGTCTTGTGCTTTGCTTGTGCCCAACAAGCGCAAACCTGTGTGAAGTTTAGTGTCTACTTGATTGTTGATATAACGACCAACTTGAAATGAAATCACGGACCTTCGCTCGTGATTGACGAAAAGATCATTATTTTATTCTTATATACACATGAACATAAATTAAGGAACACCTAAGATAATGTGTATATCAAGTGTAGATTGTATATATTCTTCTCTGTACCTAGGTCATACTAGCAATTACGTGTAGTTGCGGGTTAAAATTTTGAACCTTTTGGGCGGGGTTTAAATAATTAATGCATCACTATTCCATACGAATGCAGTTAGATACGCCGGTACTAAGAATGGATACGAATAGATAATTTTACATGTAATTGCATGATAGGGATAGTTAAGTATAAATACGGATATGAAACGGAAGTTGCCAGTTACTTGCGAAGTTGCGTCAGCAACCACAGCTTGCAGTCAAAGTATAGTCACACTATCATACACGAATGCATGCGGAAAGGACTTTCTTATCGATCCGTAGTATCCGTTATGGAAAGTATCTTATCCGCAATCGTCCGTGTCCGTCCGTATCTGTGCGTATCGTGTCCGTATGACCTTCAGTAACGTGTTATTACGAATTGACTTTGATTTTACATACATGTACATGCCTGAATTTTGATTTTTTTTTTCAAAAATTGCACGTGCATCTAACGGACACTGCAGATACGATACGTACAGCTACGGATATTTGCATATGCGATACGCATAGTTACAGGTGATAACGAATAAGATACGAACCGTTATGGATTGATACAAATAACCTGTCCGCATGCATCCGTGTGTACAAGTGTGACTCTTCTTTGACCAAAATCAGTGATTGCTTACACCATAACGAACGTCGCTATACGCAAGTTACCGGCAACAACCGTATCTTATCCGTAAATACCGTTTTTGTCCTTACCATTCAAATAAATGTAAATTATCTATTAAGGGTTACCCGTTTTCATCCTTCAGTACCCGTAGCTAACCGACTTCATAGGTAATATTGATGTATAATTTATTTAAGCCACGCCCCAAAAGTTCAAAAGTTCCATCCACAACTATTCGTAATTCGCTAGTGTGACCTATGCCTTAAAGCAAATTAGGCTAATGGCCAGTAGGGCAAACCCTCCCCCCCAGGAGGAATTTTCTGCATCATGATTTTCTGAAAGTATAGTAAAAAAGCTATCAAATCCTGTTTTCTGCCCTCAGGAAGTGGAAGCGTTCGCATTTTACGCTATGTTTTATTAGATGACCTGATACCATCTTTTGTATAGAAATAATGGGGGTAGGCGTAGAAAATCGATCATACCTCTGCTGTTACTAATCCTAGACCATTGGACTTGGTCTTTTTTTAAAGCTTAGACATAGCCCTTTTATTCTATGATAAGTAATGCAAAATATCTACTTTGCATACTCATGAATATTAATGAAAACACGAAAATGGTAGAAAATCATTAAAAACCCATAAATTAACTCATTTCGGGCCTAAACTATAGTTGTGACGCATTTATATTGCACCATTTAGACATATTTCATAAATTCATTGTCCTATGTGAAAATTGTCTCATTTGTATATTCATGAGTATTAATTAAAAAGTAAAAAATCCTGGAAAAATAGGGTGTATACATATAGTATCATTTGTACCTGGGCTGTTGATAAACATGGAATACTAATGTGGAATCAAATGAATGCTATGGCCATGTTCTATCACCCTTATACATATAATACATTTATTTAAGGATATAAGGCTCATCTATTTTTATCATGAATATTAATGAAAACTAGAAATCGCAGAGAAATAATGAAAAAAATGAACTGGTATACCTACAGAATAACTTGTATCTAATTATTTTTGTTATTTTCATATTTTTGTGTATAGAATATGATCCTACCAATCAATTGATACCAATTTCAGTTCTATAGAACTTTTGGTTGCTGAGATACTGTCAATTCTATTGGTATATTCCCTTCATTTGTCTATGATTTTCTCTTATATCTAAAGTTTTCTTAAATTTTGGCCACAAGGTAGTTAACTTTTTCCTATATCTTATTATATAATTATAAATCATTGTCATATCTATCATTTGATACCAATTTCAGTTCTCTATGTTTTTTTGCTGTTGACATGTATAAACGTTTCTGATGGTATACCCCCTCTATTTTTCTGTGTTTTTGATCTAATTTTCAAAGTTCTTATCAATATTAGAACAATAAGAAAGACTAATTATTCATAAATCATATTATATAATTATAAAACATTATCATAGCAATCATTTGATACCAATTTCAGCTCTCTAGAGCTTTTGGTTGCTGAGTTATTAACCTTTTCATTGGTATACCCCCTCCATGTTTCTGTGATTTTTCCCTTAAATTTAAAGTTTTATCAATATTCGAAAAACAAGAAAGTCAGAATGTTTGTGTGTCTTACCACATGGTTACAGAACATACAGCAGTCCTAGCAATGATTTGATACCAATTTCAGCTCTCTAGAGCTCTTGGTCACCGAGATATTAGCAATTTTACTGGTATACCTCCTTCCTTTGGCAGTGATTTTTCTGCTATAACTTATGTTTTCTTAAATATTTGAGCAACAAGGAAGTAAGCTTGTTTATATATGTTATTACATGATTGTAGAATATTGTCATAACAATCATTTGATACCAATTTCAGCTCTCTATGACATTGGGCTGCCGAGATATAAACGTTTACATTGGTATACCCCCTTCCGTTTTTCATTGAGTTTTATCTAATATTCAAAGTTCTCATCAATATTTGAACAACAAACAAGTTCGATTATTTATATGTCTTATCAAATGATTATAGAACATTACCATACCAATCATTTGATACCAATTTCAGCTCTCTAAAGCTATTGGTCACTGAGATATTAGCAATTTTATTGGCATACCTCCTTCCTTTGGTAGTGATTTTTCTGCTATATCTTATGTTTTCTTAAATATATGAGCAACAATAAAGTAAGCTTGTTTATATATCTTATTACATGGTTATAAAATAGTGTCAAAGAAATCAATTGATACCCATTTCAGCACTCTAAGACATTTGGTTCCTGAGATATAAACGTTTATATTGGTATATCCCCTCCATTTTTCTTTGATTTTTATCTAATATTTAAAGTTCTCATCAATATTCGAACAACAAGAAAGTTAGATTATTTATATGTCTATCACACAATTATAGAACATTATCATACCAATCATTTGATACCAATTTTAACTCTCTAGAGCGATTGGTCACTGAGATATTAGCAATTTTATTGGTATAACCCCTTCCTTTGACAGTGATTTTTCTCTTATATCTTAAGTTTTCTTAATTATTTGAGCAGTAAAAAAGTCAGCTTGTTTTTATATCTTATTATATGGTTATAGAATATTGTCAACGCAATCATTTGACACCAATTTCTCCACTCTATGGCTTTCGGTTGCTGAGATATAAACATTTCCATAGGTATACCCCCTCCAATTTCTGTGATTTTTCTACTATATTTATTGATTTCATCAAAAGTCAAACAGCAGACAAGTCTGATTGTAAATGTATCTTATTTCAGGGTTTTAGAATGTTACCATAGCAATCATTTGTTATAAGTTTCAGCTCTCTATTGCTTTTGGTTGCCAAGATATAAACATATCTGTAGGTATACCCCCTCCAATGTTCTGTGATTTTTCTCTTCTATTGAAAGTTCTTATCAATATTTGAACATCAAGAAAGTCAGATTTTTTCTTGAGATCTTTGCCTACTTGTACTTTCTTTCTGTATCTTATCACATGATTATAGAACATTATCACAACAATCATTTGATACACATTTCAGCTCTGACTCTTAGAATTCTTGGTCACTGAGATATTAGCATTTTTGTTTGGTATACCCCCTTCCTTTATCTGTTTCTTTTCTAATATCTGAACTTCTTTTTAATATTCGAGCATTAAGATAGCCAGTCGTTTATATATCGTATTACATGATTATAAAACATTGCCAAAACAATCATTTGATACCTATTTCAGCTCTATGTCTATCAGTAGCCAAGATACATGTGGTAATAGAGGTGTACCACATTAATTCCTCTGCTTATTAGGGGTGGGGGTGATCACTCAAATGGACATTAAAGTGATCCTCTGACCAAATTGGTACCCATGAGCATTTGGTCTAAGGTTGCAAGTTACATCCTACAACGCACTCAAACCCTTAATTGGCAATAGAGTAAATTTTGATTTTCGTCATTTTCATTAATATTCATGAAAATGCAAATGAGAAAATTTTCATTAAGGTCCATGGCGTCAACAAATTTGTCAAATGGTATTATTGGTACAATAACAATGAGCCACAATGATAGTTTAGGCCTGAAATTAGTTTTTACGGGGATAATTAATCTTTAAATGTTTCGTTTTTCATTTTAATGTTTTAATGAAAATTCATGAATAAGCAAATAAGATATTTTCCATTACTTATTATTAGATAAAAGGGCTATGTATAAGCATTAAAATGAGACCAAGTCCAATGGTCTAGGATAAGAAACAACTGAGATATCTTCAGTTTTCTATGTGTACCCCCATTATTAAAACGCAAAAAATGAATATTTAGGGTAATATAATGAAACATAGCATAAAACGCGAACACTTCCTTTTCCAGATGACAGAAAACAGGGTTTGATAGCTTTTTCAATGTACTTTTAGAAAATCATAATGTAGAAAATTCCGCCTGGGGGGAGGGGGGTTATGGGTAGCTAGAAGACTAAATGGATCTGCTTTACCATTTGTCAGAACCGATTCTTTGTGATAACTTCATATATGAACCCGCATTGTTGTAATTGTTTGTAAGTATTTGTTACTTTTACCTCGTACATTGTCCGTCTGTCATTAAGCCCCAGAAATATCCCAATCTTGAAATGAGCTATATCGTTTGAATAGAAATTCAAACTGAGATCCTTTAAGAGCAGCGAACATATCAATGGGAAAAGGGGTGGGCCAAACCGCGGTTTCTGCTGCTTAAGTCTCGTCACTGACCCTACAGATTTGGCAACATGGAGCCAAAGAGAATCACTTGAACTTTGCAATTTTCAACAGGGTAGTTGATACTGAGACTAGAATTATCCAAACAGGGCCAAATATATAAAACGTTGGTAAGAAAATGAATCTAAACCGATAATAATTTCTGATTTTTTTCAGAATGGACTCTCTGACCTCAAAGGATCAAACAGAAAATAAAATATACACTATGGATGACGTACAGGGAGACTTTTAGGACCGCCCCACTACAGAACACCCGCTTCAGTAATAGCAAACAAAAATAAATTTGAAATCATTTAAGAGCTGCGAGCGAATAAGAAAGGAGATTGGTCATATCGCGGTTTCGGCTCATCAGGAAAACATGTTCGTGTAATGTATACCCCCTTATACCCCACTTTTATATAGCAAAACTGGGGTATGCAGGGGTATACCTATTTTTCTTATTTTTGCTCCAAAACATAGATTGTTGGTACTCGTTAGAACCGCCTTGCCGAGGTGGTTCTAATATGTACCCACAATCTATGTTTTGGGCCAAAATAACAAAAATATCGAGATTTTCCTGATGAAATTTTCATTTTTGTACCTGAAAAAAATCACACTATATTGCATTGGCAATGAGCGCAGTGACTTAGTAGTGGCAAAAAAACATAACCGCCGGAACAAATGGTGATGGTCCAATTCATAATATGAGCCTGTGCGTGAGAAAACCAACAATATGGAGTTCTGGCCAGGTCCGACACAAACCGGCCTGTACAGTCACAGCTGGAACTTTTGGATTTAGAAAATACTATCCGTGTAGCGAAAACAAAGGCGCTGATCATCTTCGCAGTTACTGCGAAGCTGGTCTGCGCTTTTGTTTTTGCCTATATAGATTGTTGGTTTTCTCATGCGGCGGCTCATATAATATGATGTTCTTTAGCAATACCCTGGGTATACGACTGACATGTAATTATTTGTTATTTAAAGATGATGCAGAGATCAAAAGCAATATCGACTACCCTGCTGAAGTTGCAAAATTTCTGTAATTCTCTTTGGCTCCATGTTGCCAAATCTAAAAGGTAACTGACGAGGCTTTAATAGTCGAAACCGCGGTATGGCCCATCCCCTTTCTCATTCATATGTTCACTGCTCTCAAAGGATCTCATTTTTAATTTTTATTTTAATATATTGTCAGAAAATAGCTAAAATAGCTCAATGTTGTAGCATGACTTTATGTTTTCCCTTTGAAATTTTCATAACAATACACAAGAAAAACAAAAAATGCGGGCCTACAAATCAAAAATAAGCTAGGAGGCGGAAACAAAACCATACCGTAACTTCCTGGTATTGGAAGTTACAGGACAGACATGTCATTTGTATGTCATTTGTATGATACTACCTGTTGTCATGCGGTGCAGATGGGGCTCGTTAGCCTTGGAAGGCAACTCATCTAGGAGTTAAGCTAGTTCTCTACACAAAAATCTAGCTGGGCAGGGGGAACTCATTAGTCTTGGTTGACAGTCCTCCTAGGAGTTTACAGGTCTCTAAACAAAACCTAAGGAAGGGTAGATGGAGCTCTTCAGCTGTGGCCAGCAATTCATCTAGGAGAAGGAAACTCCAAAATCAAACCTGTGTGTCTGGATATGCCTAGTCCAGATATGCAAAGACTGTTTCGGTAGATGGAGCGGAAGAAATCACCTGATTCAACGGTTCAGAAAGCGATACAGCAACATGTTGTGGAACATGCAGAGCGTGACAAGGCACTAAAGATGTCACGGTCATCCACTGCATCCAAACCCAACTCAAGACGTCTTGACCTGTGTCTTGCCTCTGGGCGCAGCTGGGCGAGGACTAGAGAGTGAGGTTGACGTTGCGCACCTCTTCCTCACTATAATCCAATTTCATAGCGCATGTCATCTTATTTCTCAACACACAAGCACTTGCATACACAACAATTTCATCACACTTGCACCCATATACCTATAAAGTCCTGTGGCGATGGGCGAGTAGCGAAGCAGCAGGTGTAGGACACACTGGGAGCCGTAGTTGCAGACCTGCACACAGGCGGCTCAGTTCTAATGGTCGCTTTCTGTGAGGAGAAGCAGTAAGCAGAATTCGGCAGTCGGCTGAGCGACTGAGCAGACCTATTTAGGACCGCACTGCTCACGACCGTAGCATGGGGAAGGGGCTAGAAAAGGTGCCCTAAACAATTGCCTGCTTCAAACCCCCTGGCTGGTTAACCGCGATCAGCGGGGATCCCCTTAAGCGGTCGAAATACAAAGAAAAAAGCTAGAGTAATTCCCTTACGGATTGGCGCATGGAATGTGCGTACTTTAATGGACAATGCTGGGTCAGATAGACCACAGCGTAGAACGGCCCTTGTGGGCAGAGAACTTGGGAGGTATGATATACAGATAGCTGCATTAAGTGAGACTCGGTTCGCAGATGTTGGGGAGATCAAAGAAGTTGGTGCTGGATACACCTTCTTCTGGAATGGACGCAAAAGTGAAGAGAGGCGTGAAGCAGGAGTTGGCTTTGCCATCAAAACAGAACTTGATGGTAAGCTGTCAGGATTGTCAAAAGGCATTAATGACCGTCTAATGACATTGAGACTTCCTCTGTCAGGCAATAAACATGCAACTATTGTCAGTGCTTATGCAACCACAATGACCAATCCAGATGTGGAAGGACAAGTTCTATGATGACCTAGACAATGTTATTTCTGCAACACCCCGCACAGACAAGCTTATCCTTCTTGGCGACTTTAATGCCAGAGTGGGTACAGACCACCAGACCTCGGAAGGAGTTATAGGTCCAGAAGGGGTTGGAAAGTGCAACAGCAATGGTCTCTTGCTTCTCAGGAAGTGTGCTGAACATGACCTTCTAATCATCAACACAGTCTTCCGTATACCTAATAGGAACAAAACATCCTGGATGCATCCCCGTTCCAAACACTGGCATCTCATAGACTATGTCATAGTGCGGAGAACAGACAGGCAGGATGTTAAAGTGACAAAGACTATGTGTGGTGCAGACTGCTGGACAGATCATAGACTGGTTGTCAGCAAACTCAACCTAAGAATACAGCCTGCGAGGCGACCTCAAGGCAAGAAAGCTCCTAAGAGACTGGATGTCTCAAAGCTGAATAAAGACAGCATGAGACAAGATTTCTTAACAGACATTTGCAACCAACTGGATGCAATGAATCTCAGTTCAGAGGACCCCGAAGAAAACTGGACAGTTTTCCATAAAACAGTTCTTTCTTCAGCTGCAAGTACCTTAGGCCATCCATCTCGCAAACATCAAGACTGGTTTGATGAGAATGATGACGAAATTCAGAGGCTTCTTGAAGAAAAGCACCGACTGCACAAGGCACATCAAGATGATACTAGCTCAGTATCAAAGAAAGCAGCCTACAGCAACATTTGTAAGACAGTCCAGACCAAGCTTAGGGATATGCAAGATTCCTGGCTGAGGAAGAAAACAGAAGAAATTCAGTCTTTTGCGGATAGAAAGGACATGAAGAAATTTCATGATGCACTGAAAACCATTTATGGTCCAAAGAGTTCTGGAGCCACCACATTGCTCAGTGCAGATGGAAACACTCTTCTCACAGATAAAGAAGCTATCTTCGAAAGGTGGGCAGAACACTTCAATAGTGTGCTTAATCGACCATCAAGCATCAATGAGGATGCAATCGACAGACTTCCACAGATAGAGTGCAATGTTCTGTTAGATGAATTTCCTACCGTTACGGAAACAAGAAAAGCAGTTCAACAACTATCATCTGGCAAAGCCCCAGGTGCAGATGCAATTCCTGCTGAAGTTTACAAGGCTGGGGGCTACCCATGGCAGAGAAACTGACAGAGTTGTTTCACTGTATGTGGAGAAAGGAGGCTATCCCACAAGAATTTAAGGATGCATCCATAATCCACCTATACAAGCGGAAAGGAAATCCTCAAGTCTGTGACAATCACAGAGGCATCTACCTCCTATCAATTGCTGGGAAAATACTTGCAAAAATTCTGTTGAATCGTCTGAATGTTCATCTTGATCAGACGGGACTTATCCCAGAAAGTCAATGTGGATTCAGAAAAGACAGAGGGACAATAGACATGATATTCACAGCAAGACAGCTTCAGGAGAAATGCCAAGAACAGAATGTAGATCTATACATGACGTTTGTTGACCTCACCAAAGCCTTTGACACTGTTAGTCGTGATGGACTCTGGAAAATCATGGCCAAGTTTGGCTGTCCACCCAGATTCATAGCAATGGTGCGGCAGTTTCATGATGGCATGCAGGCACGTGTGCAAAATGATGGAGAAAAGAGGTACAAGTAGGCAAAGATCAGGAAAAGGCGCAATCAGAAAAAGATTCCCACTCCAAAAACCGAGGTGGGAAAAAACCAAACCAACAATCAGGTACTTATACCATGAAACATATCGTAAGCCGAATGAGCAGCTATTTTCCCAATAGGTGGCCACTCAGTTACCTTAACTTAACTAAAAATATGAAAACATACATAAGGCGCCAACAGCACAAAAAATTTTCAAACACCAAGACATAAAACGAAAAGAACCACCACAGAAGTATCGACTTGGAACGATCAGTAACACAAAGTTACTGGCGGGCTTAAACCGGTTTTACATGGCCATAACCTCACCCTCAGCTTCTGCAGTGGTTCATAACATTTAGTTAGTAATTCGGTCCTCGTGGTGAATCTCTAACTAGTCAATGAATCATCAAAAACAAACAAATAAATCATGATAAACATCCTGATGAATCAAAAACCAGGACTCATAGACTGAGTAAGCTGCCCGACGATGGAGATCCCTGGGCGCCGAATAACCTACTAACTCCGGAGCAAAAGAAAAACACCAGTTGGACCCCGGTGGGCCAAGCAACAGACAAGAAGCTCCGGCCCCAACCAACTAAAATGAATAGCTTTATGTCGGGGCCATCATAGAGTCTGACGCCCGACCCACCGGCGTGCAATTAAAGAAGGCAGCATAGTTATCAACCATGATTGGGTTAAAAACTAAGCATGCAGACTGTCGCATAACATTCAAGTTATAACCTATACGTCTGTAACGTGTTATGATTTTTCTGAACTGAAAAGAAAAATCATTAATTCCTTTAAGTTTCTTGAATTTGTAAACCAAGTCACCATAAAATTCAGGTTCCGAAAGGCCCTCACTTAAAAGCGTCTTTAACCCAACATTATATTTGGAAATCAATTCATAGTGTCTACGATAAAATTTAGAAAATGTTTTTCGAAGTTTATGATACCGATAGCCCTGTTGGAGAAGTTTAGAAAATAGTTCTCTGAACCATTTGAAGTAACAAATGGGGTCAAACAAGGCTGTGTTCTGGCACCAACACTGTTCAGCATGATGTTTTCTGCCATGCTTATGGATGCTTTTCAGGACAGTGACACTGGTTTTCCAATCAGGTACCGTTTTGATGGCAACATATTCAACCTCAGAAGGTTGCAAGCCAAAACTAAGGTCCAGACTGATGTGCTAGATGAGCTCCTCTATGCAGATGATATGGATAAGAATGCCAGCACAGAGACAAAAATGCAAAGAGCCATGGATCAAGTCTCACAGTCATGTGATAACTATGATCTCACAATCAGCACAAAAAAGACAGAGGTTGTACACCAACCAGCGCCCGGAAAGCCATATAATGAACCAACCATCACTGTGAATGGGCAAAAACTGAAAGTTGTTGACAAGTTCACCTACCTGGGAAGCACTCTCTCCAGAGCAGTGCATATTGATGATGAGATCACTGCCAGAATTGCAAAGGCTAGTGTGGCATTCGGACGACTCCGTGCAAATGTCTGGGAGCGAAATGGAATCAAGCTTGACACCAAGCTGAAAGTCTACAAGGCTGTGGTACTGCCAACCCTCTTGTATGCATGTGAGACCTGGACAGTATACCAACGCCATGCAAAGAGACTTAACCACTTCCACTTAAGCTGTTTGAGAAAGTTGTTAAAAATCAAGTGGCAGGACAAGATTCCAGACACAGAGGTCCTGACGAAAGCAGGGATGCAAAGCATGCATACAGTCTTAAAGCTAGCACAGCTAAGATGGACTGGCCATGTTATAAGAATGCCTGATGCGCGACTTCCAAAGAAAGTTTTCTATGGAGAACTACAGGAGGGAAGCGCTCTCAAGGTGGCCAGAAGAAACGCTACAAAGACACCCTCAAAGCCTCTCTGAAGGATTTCGAAATACCAATGGGGTCCTGGGAACAGACTGCACAGGAGCGATTAAAGTGGCGAGGTCTCATCAACAAAGGAGCAGCTCTTTATGAAAAGAAGAGAATGTGTGAAGCTGAAAGAAAGCGAAGAGAGCGCAAAGCCAAAACAAATGTGCCACCATCAGACTCTATGACATTGACTTGCTCTACTTGCAACCGACAGTTTAGAGCCAGAATTGGCCTAGTCAGCCATCAAAGAACTCACCAACACACATCAGCACTATTCAAGAAATAATGATGGTCTTTCTCATTAGTGAGAGACGAACTATCACTGTAAATCCGGTAATTTTCGCGAAAGCTTTATTTTCGCGAATATTCGTGAATTGGATGCCTCGCGAATTCAAGGTTCTCGCTAATAAAGAATTTCTATAGGCCATCAAGACTACAAGAGCATTCGTTTGCGAATTCAAAACCTCGCGAATAATTCGAAAATAGAAAATTTGCGAAATAAAAGTCACGTGAAAATATCCGGATTTACAGTATAGTTTTTTTTTTTTTTTTTTTTTTTTTTTTTTTTTTTCAAAGGCAGAGAGGTCAGTGAAGGGGTTATCAGTCGGAAACCACTGATTGTTGTCATTTATATGGCCTCATTCAGGTAAAGCCTGTTGACTCCTCAATTACTTAGAAAAAATCTCTTTCATGTGAGCTGTTCTAGAATGACTGTTTATTTATTGCAAATGATAATGTCATGCCATTTTAAAGGCTTAGCTACTAAAGGAGCTAACTTGGTACCACTGTTCATTCGATTTAAATACACCCACTGGTGCAATATGGCCCAGAGACAGGGTTGGGGTAATTAAAATTGTAATTGTAATTAATTGCAATTTAATTACATTTTTAAAAATAATTGAAAATAATTGTAATTCAGTCTTTACTTTAATTACAATAATTGAAATGTAATGAATTACAGTGTCAAAAAGGGGTGTAATTAACAATTACCTTTAATTACTTTTAATTACTTTAAAGAAAACATCTCTTACAAATACATTGTATATGTAGAGATTATTATTATAAGAGTGCACTGCAGATTATTCTCTTGAACTTTGTTTCTTTGCATGTATCATTGAAGTATATGATTGATTATACAGTACTCAAATAAAATAGTTTCCCATATAAGTTATGTTACAACAGTAGTCAAATTTTGTCTCTTCATCTATACTGACGTCAATAAAAAACGCCTCATCGAAAATGTTGCATAACTTGGTCAATAGATATACAATATAAACGAAATTTGCATTTTCTTCATTGTTACGTTCCCTCTCATGGTATAGCATAAGCCGAATTTGGTTAAGATGCACAGTTTTCTCAAATTTGCGTGGGTGCACCATTTTTAAAAATGCATCCTGACGTCATTATACAGACGTGTTTGACGTGAAAATTCTTGAAAGCCGTGCAAAGTCGATTTACAAACTTAAGAACATCACAATTTTGAAACGTAATATTACTGGACTACGTGAAGTTGAAATACTGAAAAAAAAACATAGGGACTTTTCTCAAGAAAAGAAACAGACGGAACGAAAAAATAATCTTGTTCGGTTTCTGGCGTTCAAAGTGACTCCAAAGTCCGGGGCCATCGTTCGCTATGGTATAAAATTCCCTCTATCGATTTTTGTGACCGTAGCTCTTTCGCCGACGCTTCTGTAGCAAACTCTTTTTGACGTCGACGTCTCTGATGCTTTCGAGTTCTAATGATGAAACATTTCAAAAACGATGTCTTTATATTCGGATGCACACCTTGAGTTAATTTTCATAACGTAATCACATTATTTCAAATGAATAGCCAAGAATGGAGCAATGATATTCTGACGCTTATTTCACTAGACGCCAAATACACGTTATTCGTTATGACGTTCGTTTCACGCTGAAAGGCAGGAGAAATAACAATAGAAACTATTCTTTGTCCGACAGCTATGCTAGGATAGCCTTTGAAATCTTTTTGACCATTTTGACGGCGATTACCATTCATTAGCTGCAGTGACGTCAATAACGCTAGAGAACGAAATTCGGTTTTCAAAAAATGTGTTTTAACAACATATGGTCACGTGTGGATATCCCACTCTATGGTGTATGTGTTGGTATTGCAACGGAGACTTTCTGTAATCGAAAGAAGCGATGCCTGATAGACCGGTTCATGAACAGAATATGGATTTTGCGAGGGGTGTGCGTTTTCAACAGCATGTCATTTTTCAAGCAATTGTCTGAATAATTCCATTTCAGCATTTCCGAATGCGTAAAAGGTTCATAAAAGATATGATCAATATTTAAAATAATTTAAGTCGTTAATCTTGGCAGGTTGACTGAGGCGTTTTTTGTTGACGTCAGTATATTAAACATGTTTCGTCATCAACTGATAAAATTAAGTCTTGGGCACTTTTAACATGTTTGATCCTTTCCTTAAACTGATGACCTTAGAGCTATTCATCATCTCATACACACAATGTGACATTAAACAATGACTGATCAAAGTAATTGTGAAGACTGAAAACAATTATTATCTTTTCCTTTGTGTCCTTAATTGGTGTATTGCCTACAGGATTCCTTGAAGTTATTTTTCACACCTCACTGACAGATTCATGATTTAACTGGTCACAAAATTAAACTGCTCCTTTTTAATGTCATCTTGTACATGTATAGATGGAGAGAACATAAATACATGTATCATGTTTTCCAAACAGGAAACTGATGGAATTTTTTGTTAAAAAATTCTTCATCATGTTTCTATGATTGTAACATACATGCACAGTCAGACAGTATAGCCCTTGTTAGCACTTGTTTAATTTATGGCTCTGCTGACATACTGCAGTTGTAAGGACAGTGCATGTAGACATTTGACCCTTTAGATGTTTTACGTGTGACATGTTTTTGTGTGTGTGTTTTATTGATTTGCAATTCATAAGAAACCACCAATGATCATTCCCCAAATCTTTTAAATATCAATAAGCCAGCATCGCAGTCAGCAAACTTATCTTGGTAGAATTTATAGAAAAAAAAAACTTTTAACAATGTGCTTTAGCCTGAGAGTCAACAGATATACTGTGAGAAAAGATATACTGCTTCCTAATATTAACCGATGATATGAGGAGTTATTATATTTGCAATTAATCTTTTGACAGTTGATGGAATACATCTGTTAAACTTATAACCATATCATTTGATGGTTAATTCTGTATACACCAGTGGAATCAAACATCCCTGTTCTGGTATACGACAAAACATCAAAAGACAACAGATCCAAGTGACAATCAGTAGATTATTCAAAACATTGACGCCACCTGTTCAGTGGAGGCAAAAGGAAAAAGGAGACAGGCAGTACAAAAGGTTCCTGTCAGACAATGCTCAGTCATTATCACTTCAAGTGTTTTATTTCCATTTATGAATATTTTTGGACTAATAAGGCTCATGCGTCTCAACACTTGATGCAAAGTAATTGTATGTAATGAATTACATTAGGCTAAGTAATTGTATGTAATGAATTACTTTCCTGAAATGCCTAGTAATTGTAATTGTAATTTAATTGAACAAATGTCAATGTATTTGTAATTCAATTAATTACTTTTTAAAGTAATTGACCCCAAGCCTGCCCAGAGATTAAAGGACGGTCAGAATGAGGTGATAATCGCATCTCTGCAGTGCGTAATAAAGAGGCCACAAAAAGACCATACCTGTAGTACAACTGTTTATTGTTTTATTGTCCGTGCATAACATGTGCAATAAAATTTCCAACCTCTGCAATTAATATTTATTTTTCCTGTTTTCCGCTATATTTCCGAGTCATTGTCAGACCACTGGGTTTTCTAATGTCCAGTCCCTGATCATTGATCAGTTAATGACGCTCAATAGACATAAATATGTCTTTTAAGTATAGAATCAGAAATAAGCGTATTTAAGGGTCTCATTATTACCACCTGCACGAATGAGATAATCAGCACCAGCAAGGATCATATTTTCGAATATTACATCAGGAAAACATGTCCTAAAATATGCCTACTTGAACCACACTTTATATGCTATATAGAAAAAAGGTTTGCAGTGGTAAACATATTTTTCTTCTTTTTGCTCCTAAACATTGAATTTGGGTACTCGTTAGAACCGCCTCGCCGAGGCGGTTCGAACGTGTACCCACAATCTATGTTTTAAGCAAAAATAAGAAAAATATAAAAAAAAATTAAATAAACTGAAGAAACTCGCTTTTTACAGCTTTAAATAAATTCGCTTTTTACAGCTTTAAAAATCTCTGTATATTGCATGGGCATGTTTTCGTTATAAAGTGAGGAACAAATACCTGGATTCCCAAACACCGCGACCTCACACAGGACCAGGCTCTCAGTCTCCCCATTGGTATTCTTCATAACCGTTACGGTTGTTCCATTTAGTGGTTCTGAACACACGACTTGGACCACTTCTCGCGTGGTCGCTGGCCCATCATAAACGCCACACAGTTGAGCTCTGTCATTCAGTGTGTCACCAACATACACTTCGATGTTATGCAGTTGTTCCACTGTTGAACGTTAAATATGTGACTTTCATGAGACTTTAGACATTTGTTACTAGAAATACACGAAATATACCCAAGGCAGAGGGTCATACATCTCGAAACACACAATTAATCAAGTTTTTGTGGTTGACCTTGGTGTAATACTGTCAAGGCCATATTAAGGTCACGATTTATACAATTTTTGAAGACCCTTAGTCGATATTGCTTCATATTAAGTATCAAAGCATATGACTTGTCTCCCTGTTCTGGAGATCTATATTATAAAAATAGTATTATACCATTTGGGAGCATTAAAACATTTTCTTCATTTAATTTTCACCTATGTCTAAACTAGTCTAGTCTAGGTCTAATAACGTTTCATGGGGTAACGCCCACGCTGTAACCCAGATGCACTTTCTTTCCCACCTCGTGTCTCATCAGGAAACATGTCCATGTAATGTTTACCCCCTCAAACCCAACTTTTATATAGAAAAAAATGGAGTTTGCAGGGGTATACCAAATGTTCTTATTTTGTGAAGGAAAATATTAAAAAATATCAAAATTTATCAATGAAATTTTTTTATTTTTCTTTTCTTTTGATCAAAAATTCCTGTACATTGCAGGAGCAAGTTTTCGTGATGGGCATGATGGGATTTTGAATTTCTTTTACAATCTATGTGCATTCTATCCGAAAAAAAAGAGAAACGCAATGGTTCCACTCATCTTTTTTTCACAAAGATCATAAGAATTAACATAATTTCAAAGATACCGTTTCAAATATATATTAACAGACCATGTATTGCATAAACTTTTAAACAGGGGGCCAAAACTTCTAAAACGATTGGCCATAAACCAGTTTGGGCTAAAATGTGAAAGTTACATCAACATTGCACCGTTTTTTCATTCTCTGCTGAATGACTGATTGAGGCGTTTGGAACATTTAAGTACACCTCAAGGTACCCAGACACATATTCTTTCTATCTTGTGTACACGTTGACTTTAAACACAGTCTTTCTAATCGCATTTTAAAAACAAATGCATGCTGGGGATAAACCTTATAAACCATGAAATGTTTTAGGCATATGTTTATGACTGAAATGTTACGGTTAAGTCCGATAAAATCAGAGTTTTACCCTGTTGAAAGTTGCAAAATTTCAGTAATCCTCTTTGGCTACATGTTGCCAAATCTAAAGGGTCACTGACGAGACTTTAATAGTCGAAACCGCGGTATGGCCCATCCCATTTCTCATTGATGTGTTCACTGCTCTTAAAGGATATCAGTTTTAATTTTTATTTGCTATTACTGCAGCTGGTGTTGTGCCGTGTGGCGGCCCTAAAATTCTCCCCGTACATCATCCATAGTGTTTTTGGTCCTTTGAGATCAGCGAGGATATTCTGAGAAATCAGAAATTTGTTATCGGTTAAGATTCATTTTCTAACCAATATTTAACATATTTGGTCCCATTTAGTTTAAACATATTTATTTCATCTGATAACATATAATACAAACATGAATATACACAGTCAAACAGGATCAGAGCGGAAGCAAACTGCTTATTTAGCTCCTCTCCTGCAACAAAGATATTAATTATGCACTAATAATGACTGATACAAGTTGTGATATTAATTTTAAGTTAACATAGTATAGTCTGCTGAATTGTATTGTGCATTGCGTAACAAAAAGTAATAGTTGTTCTACTATACAGACATAAAGTTTATGTAGATACATTTGGATATCAGACTTTAAACACATTTAGATAATACTAGTCTTTGTATCGACTACCCTGTTGAAAGTTGCAAAATTTCAATTATTCTCTTTGGCTACATGTTGCCAAATCTAAAGGGTCACTGACGAGAATTTAGTAGTCGAAACCGCCGTATGGCCCATCCCCTTTCTCATTAATGTGTTCACTGCTCTTAAAGGATCTCAGTTTTAATTTTTATTTGCTATTACTGCGGCTGGTGTTGTGCCGTGTAGCGGCCCTAAAAGCCTTCCCGTACATCATCCATGATAGTGCAGGTTATATTTTCTTTTTGGTCCTTTGAGATCAGCGAGGATATTCTGAGAAATCAGAAATTTATTATCGGTTAAGATTCATTTTCTAACCAATATTTAACATATTTGGTCCCATTTTGATAATACTAGTCTTTGTATCGACTACCCTGTTGAAAGTTGCAAAATTTCAGTAATTCTCTTTGGCTACATGTTGCCAAATCTAAAGGGTCACTGACGAGACTTTAATAGTCAAAACCGCGGTGTGGCCCATCCCCTTTCTCATTAATGTGTTCACTGCTCTTAAAGCATCTCAGTTTTAATTTTATTGACGAAACTAACTAATGCAAAATGTATCGTTTTTGCTGCTTTTAATTGAAACAAATACCTGAAACTTGTGTAATTATTGTACCTTTAAATAATCACGTCCTAAACATACACACCGGCTGCAGTCAAGTATATATTTTTCTTTACAATTCCTGTACACTCAACATGAATGTTTGGAAATATTTGATCAGAAGTTGAAATTTTATGACATTTTGTAAGAAAATATGAAGAGCTTACCAAGAAAATTTCACCATTGCGTTTCTGTTTTGTCGGGTATAATTCGGAGGAGCAATAAAACGTTATGATTCCAATGAAAACTATGGGTGGGGACCTTAATGTATACAAAATTAGCAGGATGGGGACTTAAAGAGTTTATGAACAATTACATATATAAATATTGTGTTAGAATTAAAAAAAAACACATGAAACATGTGTTCCAGTCGTCATGGATAACGTGGGTAAGGCTGTTTGATGTTGATTCACATACCTCCATGATCATCTCTGTTATTAATGTAAACATCAGTGACAGTGTGTACCCCAATTAGCTGTGCACTCCACCAGGGGTTCACCTGACGTTTGATTCTAGAACAGCTGCAACTTTGGTATAGTTCACCATCCGCTGCCTTAGCAGACTCATCAAGCGTCTCACAACTTTGAGATGTTCCTTTGATTTCGATAGTTACCCTGCCTACAATTACACATGAGCATATAGAATGTATTTGCAGTTTGAATACATGTATTATATGTCTACTACTACTACTACTACTACTACTACTACTACTAGACATTTCTTGCCTAATCTGAGATGTACTCTGAGATGTAAATACACCATACATTGACAAAAAGTCAGGGATTATCTAAAGATATTTCCGTCATTGCATTGACGTATATCCAACTATTCATTTGTAAATTAAATGTTTGTCTGTGCGCACGGTTCGTTCGTTTGTTTGTTTTCTTGCTTTACGACCACGGCGTACAGCCAAAATCATGTCGGACCTGACAGTTGTCCTTACCCTGAAATCCTGTCACACCAGGGCGGCGCTATTACGGATTTCTAGAAAAAAATGCAGAACGCCGAGGTGAGCGCGGTACGAACACCACCAACGCCGTAGCAACGCGATGGCATCGCCAGCATACGCCGTGGGAAATCCTAGACACCAAGGTCGGCATTTCGTTTGGACATACTCAAACAAATGCCGTCGCTTGGCGTTATAATAAGGGCGTCGTATGAACGCCCTGAGAACGCCGTGGCAACGCGGTGAGAACTTCATCAACGCATGCATGGGCATGCAGTGAGATCATAGTGCAAACGTCGTGGTAGCCTATGGTGTTTGCACAGAGATAGAACGGCGTCCATCACGATCTCAAGGCGTCTACACCGCGCCTATTCGGCGTTGTCACGGCATTTTATTTATCTTACTATTCTCCTGAGGCGTTTGCTAGGCGCTGTCACGGCGTTTATTGCGCTCGCGCGGAGCTTTCACTTACCGCGTCCAGTGGTGTTTTTGATGAAAATAGATGAAAATATATGCAAATTTTAAACATGACAAAAAAAAAAAAAAAAAAAAAAAAAAAACTATTTAAATTTTAAATCAGATGCACATACATGCATTAGGATTTCTTTCACAATGTCTATCGAGCAACAAGCTGGTTTATTACTTGTATATATGCAGGCGCAGCAGATACAAATTGCGGCTGATGCTGCCAGCATATTTCTATAAATACACAGATGGAGCAGAGCACAAAGAATGCTTTGGGTCTGGCCATGGATTTAGGCAGCTAGAAGTTTTCAGTATGGTCATTTTCACAGATGCCAGGATATGCTTGAAAGCAAAACGTACAAATGACATACTTCGTTTCCAGTTTGCCTACAACCGTCAGCGCAGTGGCAGAACGCCGTGGAAGCGCGGTGCGAACGCCGTGGAAATGCAATGTAAACACCAAAAGCGCCGCGCAAGCAGTCGTGCAAGCGTTTTGAATCATCGGCTAGAACTCCGTAGAAACGCGGTAAAACGCAGTGTGAACTCCGTAGCCACACAATGAGGACGTGGTGAGGACGCCATGGCTTGCCTTTTCACTAATGAAATCGTTTTTACCTTGGCGTTCTCGCGGCGCCCTGGCGCTGACCAATGCGCTACGCATAAGTTTCGCATACGCTGAGTACGTTCTTCGCACGTTTAAAACATACGCTGCAAACGTTCTTCGCACGTTTAACATACGCTGCATACGTTCCAATTAAGCTGCTCGTAGGTTGGTAATGCGTTATGCATACGCTTCTCATACGCTTAAAAATCCGTCCAGGAGGGCTTTGGCGTAAGACAAAGTATGCGAACGTATGAATTACTTACAGGTAACGCTCATGAACTTATGCCTAACGTATTCGTTTCGAACGCCTAACTTATGAGTCGGCATACGTTGGAAATTAAAAGCTGTGCATGCACAAAGTCTGGGCGTACGCGACGTATGAGAACGTATGCCAGCGTATTCTAGCGTACCCGTAACTTATGCAAAACTTATGCTGAACGTATGCAACGTACACCATATCTCATACGTCGGCATACGTTGGCGCTATACGCTGTTGTGTGAATACCCCTTAAATGGAGGCTCAGGAAGTGCTAAAATAAAATAAACATTACGAAAACTTGCCCATGCAATTAACAGATTTTTTTAGCTTAAAAAATGAAAATTTTCATCAGAAAAATGTTGATATATTTCTTATTTTTGCTCAAAGCATAGATTGTGAGTACACGTTAGAACCGCCTCGGCGAGGCAGTTCTAAAGAGTACCCACAATCTATGTTTTGGAGCTAAAAATAAGAAAAATAGGTATACTCCTGCATTTCCCAGTTTTGCTATATAAAAGTGGGGTTCAAGGGGGTATACATTACACGGACATGTTTTCGTGATGAAGTTGCCTTTCCACTGTGCACGCGTTTAAAACATTCCAAAAAGTGTTCAGCTCGGAAATTATCCGCGTCCAGTGTAATAATTTTCTGTGCTCATACATCTTATTCTCTCAAGCTACCGCGCCCGTTTTTTTAGTTAAATGATGAAACTCCAAAACCGAGTTCGGCTGCGAGATCGGCCGAGTGTCTGGCTCGATCGTATTGAATCAAGCCCGAGAGTGATGACCACGTTCAGCACATTTCTCAAGTTCTAGAAGCATGTATTCATAAGTACATTTCTACGTCACGGAGATTCTCCGTCATCCGCTATTTTTTTTTCTGTCAGCAGTGTGTAAATTAATGTGGTTTAATATCCCTGTCAACAGTTTTGTCATGCCGGGACATAACCACCGCTTCCTGGGTATTAATCTATGATAAACAAATGTGCACAGAGCACCGGTTGGTTCCGGAAGGCTTGCCCGAGAACAGTGTGGCTAACTTACATGGCATAACTGTTGTCCGTGTACGTCTTAAACCTGACAAAAGAAAGATTTCTTGCATCGCGGCCAATTATGAGAATACGACGGGCAAAACTATGTCCGAATAGACAAGGAATGTCATGAGATAACCTGCTTTTTCTGTCAGTGCACAGATCAGCATTTGTGTGATCGCTTAGCCGATTAGCGCACATACAAATTAAAAAAAAGACTTCCTGGACCAGCTATCAGATTTGACTGTGCAGCTCCTGGTTAGCGTCGCCTGATCAACAATTAAAAACGGATGCACATGTATAGGAGATTGGAATTTTAGTTTGAGACATCCCCATTAAAAACACGTTTGTATTTCAGTGTATGGTGTACAAATCTATCTCGGGTTAGGCAAGAAATGTCTACTACAATGAACACGACAATGGAGAACCATCGACCATCGACAATGGCGAATCACTCGTAAAGATATTGCAAATTTTTTACAACTTAAACAAAATATTATTATTATATAACTCAGTCATTTACTATCATCTGTGCCTTGAGGTTGTGAAAAAGAATGGAGTCAAATTTCCACCGGACAATAAAATCAGGGTTATTGAAACGCTTGACCGCTTAACTAAGATGCCTAGTTTATTGTTTCGCAAAATGTGACGTTCAGATGAAATGTGTTTCTTACCTTGTTTTTAAGCATTTGATTATGACCAGCAACTAAGTTTAACATGCCTACAAAGTATCCCTAGTTATGCAGTATGTTTGTTTTTGATTAAAGTTTTGACATTGAATGTAGATACATGTATAAGCGTGGAAAGATGCACAGGTAAATTGGACAATAGCGAATCATAGTGCGTGTGGCGAAAAGAGTGTGCCTGAAGAATGTGTACAAAGTAATGATAATCTATTTTGGTAGGCTTGTTCAGGAACAATTTTGTTTGGTCAATGGCGTAAATAATATTGTCGTGGTTTAATCCTCTTGCTTTTAGGCTAACATTGATTCGTGAAAGCAATAAGACATGCTGAAATCGGAATAATAATTGACCTTTAATATAATCCTACACCATTTAGTTTCGCATTATAATAGCACCAATTGTGAGCAAAATCTTCTCTCTTATGGGCTATAGACCATTTGATTCGCCATTGTCGAGTTTGGCTCGCCATTGTTTAATGCGGGAGGTAACATATCAACACCATTATATCCCAATAGGAAATTGAATGAATCAAATTATTATTTTCCTGTAAAGCTGGTATACATTAAATGTCCTTAGCACTATATAGAACAGAAAAACATCCCCATGGTCGTTTTTAAAATAATAGCGTTTGACTTCTTAGTGATTCGCCATTGTCGAGTCCACTGTACTACTGCTAATAATAATAGTAATAGTAATTACTACTCGTATTGTTAATAAACCTATGAATTTAAGACATCTTGAAATATAGAGGGGAAGCTGTTTTAAAGCAAAACCCTTATTGGGGCTCCAATGCGTTTTTAAAAAAATGTGTATATTTTTTTTTTTTTTCAAAAATGAGAAAAATCGACATTTTGAAATATGTTCAATTTCGTTTTTCACGGAATATATCTAAAATATGTCAACGGAATTTGTTCGAAATTGTCAATACATTCACAACATACTTCCCCAATAACAAACCTGAATGGATACAGTAAATATATGCATTCTAGGGCAAATCAAAATCATTAGACCTTTTCACGCGTTTTAAGTTGCTATAAAATCTTTTCCCACACCCACCCATTACAAAGATGCTTGATCAAACCTTTTCGAAAATAAATGTTCAAAGCATGTCATGTAAGGATGTCTTGAGTAGAAAAGTGCCAATTTTTGTTGATACTAATTCCAGGAAAACATATCCATGCAATGTATACACCGTTGAACCCCAATTTTATATAGTAAACCTGGGGTATACTTGGGTATACCTATGTTTCTAATTATTGATCCAAAACATAGATTGTGGGTACTCGTTAGAACCGTCTCTCTACCATATTCCCACAACCAATGTTTTGAGCAAACATATTACAATATTACAAATTTTACAGTGATTTTTTTTTCAATTATTACGGCTGAAAAATATATTGTTTATTGCATGGGCAAGTTTTCATATTGAAAAGCATTATATTCTAATGAACATTAAATGAGGTACAAGGCCCAAGCCGTACATCACGATTATTATAGTCCCGACAGTTAGTAGGCTATAGTAATAAGATTTTTAAGCTACAAATGGGAATTTAAACTCTTATTTCCCTTTTTGATACGGATGGGGTCTGAGTCAAAGACTTCTAGAAGTAGAAGTTAAAACATCTGTTCAATTAATAACAATTGTTTCATTTTTCCCATTCTTTTTGCTTCTTCTATTAATGAAATATGCAAATTTCTTCTGCCATATGATGTTCATTACAAAATATGTAGTCTGTATAAGACCACAGCTTTTAACTAACGACCAACTCTTGTTTTGAGCTCATTGCTGGTGACTTTTAATTGATATCGAGGCGCCTTAATGGTTATGATAAATTCAGTTCCTTGAGACGTAAGGTATATACATGTAAATGGATTTGCTACCTATACAAACTGATGTTTTGCAGAATGCCTTGCTTATTGTAAGTGATACAATTAAATTTCTTTCTCCAATGTAATTTGTATTACCAATACAGAACTAGAAACTGATTTTTAGAATCTTCAGTTGTGGTTCTTGCTTTTGTCAAAAGATACGACAGAATGAATGGAAGTATATTCTAACAGTTATAGATATCACCCATGCACATATCCCATTCAGTAAAATTTCTATAGGCAGATTAATTTTATGCATTGTGAATCCAATAGTATAGTGTTCAGCACAGTAAATGTTTAAATAATGAAAATGACCTTTTCAATAAAGACCTAAGTAAGCTTCAGCATGTACGTCAGACTAATATCCCTGCCTTTGTTATCCACAGTATCCTCATTATCACATCAGATGTTGCTGGCAAGATTTTATGAGACATTTCTTTTTTCTTGGTGAATTGAAAGCAGAGCAGGTTTTACTCATTCAGAAGATTAACATATATATACAATTATTTTACATGCATTTAGCGTATTAAGGATGTTCGCTGCTAACATTTGACATTTCGGAACTTCCGGTTTTTCTTTTCTTGAATATCTCGTAAACGGTTGCAGGTATTTTCCTAATATTTTATATTTGGATACATATTGATAATATGCATCGAATGAGCCATGAAAATTGTCAATCTAAGAAACTTCATTTTTTTCACCCCATTTTCTGCAACTTTTCAGAAAATTTTAGTTGTCAGTAAAATTTACGGGGAAGGGTAGATTAAACTTGAATATTACACATCTTCAAATTAATTGCACCAGTTCGATGTTTATTTTAGCAGCAGTATATGTGTACATGGTATTTTAAGTCATTATTTGTGTCTTTGGTGTGCTGGTTTTAAAATTTAAGGTGGTTTTATGAAATGGGCTTTTAGAAACAAAACAGCCGAAAAAAGGCCGAAAATGGCGATTTTCAAGTTATTGGTTCTCTCTTATATGCTCACTACCCTATAATGTCTTTCTTTTATTCGAACAATATTACCAAGTTCTATGTTGTGTGAAAATACAAGAAAAAGTTTGAATCAACAAATATGGGTTTGGTACATTTCAAAATATTGATGTTTTCCGACTTTTCAAGTATGGGGGTAGGGTTAGAAAAGGAATCGTAAAATTTTGTGATCAACTCCAAGTTGCAAATTTTTCTATGTTTTTGGTCCAAAATTGTCTGCGCTACGTAAATATTATGACTTTTGAAAGCATTCTATGTGTATTTTTGTTCAAGACAGGTATGTTTCAAAGAATTATAAATTAAATTAATTTTATCAAGTTTAAAACATGGTGCTCAGAGGTTTCATTCAGAGGCCTGTAGCTTGAAAAAATGCACACTTCCCTACATTTATTTTGTTTTCAAATGTCTTGTGTTGTATTTTAGAATCAAAAAAGAGTGGTTAGATAGAAAGTTTTAATACTTTTTCATTTGCAGCGAACATCCTTAAAGCCATGGCATTTTCAAACGTACATATTTGTATTTGTTTGAAATGTAAACTGTTAGACGTATCTGTCTCTACTTACCATCGGTTGTTCGCTTTCAAATTGGGACATTGCTGTTCCCATGTGTACAAAACAGACCGGTCAAAGTCTTACCTTTAAACATAGGTTCCAAGCTTTGAGTATAGGCCAAGTCTTTGTACATGTGCATGTTAAGTACAAAAGAAGAAGCATATCCCTAGGCTATTACATAAACAAATTTACTCCCATGCTCATAACGGCCAAAATGTCATAAAACATGTGCAGTTTTCAAAAGAAGGAACAAGTAGGCAAGGATCAGGAAAATGCGCAGTCAAGAAGAAATTGCAATTTCAAAAACCGAGGTGGGAAAAATTAAATTGACAATTAGGTACTTATACGTAGAAAACGTAAGCCGAGTGAGCAGCTTTTTCCAAATAGGCGGCCACTCAGTTACCCGAACTTAACTAGAACAATGAAAACGTACATAAGGTTACAACAGCACAAATATTCAACTCCAAAACATAAAACAGATGGAACCATCACAGAAGTATCGCCTTGGAACGATCAAGTTAAAAAATTACTTGGGAGCTAAAATCGATTTTACAGGCTCCTAACCTCACCCTCATCTTTCGCAGTAGTTCACAACATTAGTTGTTCGGTCCTCGTGGTGAATCGTGTATGAAACTTCAAATAAAAAAATTGGTTTTGGTCAATAAAAATTTCTGGCGAGGTGCTCAGTAAATTGAAGTGTAGAGGGTTCCGTGCGTCGAGCTTGTCCACATATGATTTTACTACTCTGTATACAAGATTACCACATAATCTAAATAAAGAAAAACTTCTGGATTTGATAGAGTGGACCTTCAAAAGGGCATTAAAAAACTATGGTTCACTCTATTTTGCATGTAATGACAAAAAGGCTTTTTTTCACTTTCCCTGTCGAAAGTCGGTATACACTTTGGTCGCGATGCCTTATCCTATCTCCTGGATAATACTTATATTAGATGTGGTACCAAGTTTTACAGACAAATTGTTGGAATTCCGATGGGTACAAACTGCGCACCGAACGAAGCTGATTTATTTTGATACTGCTACGAATTCAAAGAGATTTCATGGATTCTCTTAACCATGATAATCAAGGTGATGTTATCGAGGCATTTAATTCTACTTCTAGAAACCTCGATGATCTTTTGAACATTGACAACCCTTATTTTGAAGGTATGGTCAATCAAATGTATCCACCTGAACTACAGCTGAACAAAGCCAATATCTCAGATACCGAAGCCCCCTTTTTAGATTTACATCTCTCTGTTGCAAATGGATTTGTTTCTCTAAAATTTATGATATTAAGCGCGATGACTTTGATTTTGATGTAGTAAATTTTCCGTTTTTTGGATGGTGACGTTCCTCGTCGTGCTTCTTGTGGAGTATGCATTTCGCAACTTATTAGGTTTGCTAGATCATGGTTGATAACTATGCTGCCTTCTTTAATTGCACACCGGTGGGTCGGGCGTCAGACTCTATGATGGACCCGACTTATAGCTATTCATTTTAGTTGGTTGGGTCGGAGCTTCTTGTCTGTTGCTTGGACCACCGGGGTCCAACTGGTGTTTTTCTTTTGCTCCGGGGACAGTAAGTTATTCGGCGCCCAGGGATCTCCATCGTAGGACAGCTTACTCAATCTATGAGTGCTGTTTGTTTTTTTTTTTAATTCATCAAGATGTTTATCATGATTTATTTGTTTGTTCTTGATGATTCATTGACGAGTTAGAGATTCACCAAGAGGACCGAAGAACTAACTAAATGTTATGAACCACTGCATCAGCTGAGGGCGAGATTATGGCCATGTAAAACCGATTGAAGCCCGTCAGTAATTTTGTGTTACTGATCGTTCCAAGGCGATACTTCTGTGATGGTTCTTTTTGTTTTATGCCTTGGTATTTAATTTTTTGTGCTGTTGTCGCCTTATGTATGTTTTCACATTTTTAGTTAAGTTTAGGTAACTGAGTGGCCACCTATTGGGAAAATAGCCGCTCATTCGGCTTACGATACGTTTTCATGGTATAAGTACCTGGTTTTTAATTTAGTTTTTCCCACGTTTTTTTCTGATTGCGCCTTTTCCTGATCTTTACCTACTTGTTCCTTTCTAAAAAGGTACAAGTAGGCAAAGATCAGGAAAAGGCGCAATCAGAAAAAACCAGTCAATAAATCATCAAGGACAAACAAATAAATCATGATAACCACAACGATGATTAAAAAACGAGGACTTACAGATTCAGTAAGCTGTCCGACGATGTAGATCTCTTGGCGCCGAATAACTAACTGAACCCCGAAGCAAAAAGGTACAAGTAGGCAACAATCAAGAAGGCGCAATCAGAAAGAGATTCCCACTCCAAAAACCTAGGTGGGAAAAACCTAAATTATCAGTCAGGTACTTATACCATGAAAACAAACCGTAAGCCGAATGAGCAGCTATTTTCCCAATATGTGGCCTCTCAGTTACCTAAACTTAACTAAAAATATGAAAACGTACATAAGGTGCAAACAGTACAAAGTTTAAACAGCAAAACATAAAACAATAAGAACCACCACAGAAGAATCGCAAAGGAACGATCAGTAATATATAATAAATCGATTCTACAGGTACCTTACCTCGCTCTCAGCTTCTGTAGTGATTCAGTTGTACACAAATATAAACAAGAAATAAGGAATTATGTTAGGAAATTAACTACATACAGTGTGCGTACCAACATGAAACACGTAAAGCAGGGCTATTGAAGGCAATGTGGTCACAGTGCTAGCTTGGACAGAACAAACAAAATGCAGAGAGCTAAGCCAATAGCCAATTGATTTCAGGGTGGTCACAAAGTCATGCAACATTAAACTTACAAATGGAATAACTTGGATAAATGTGGACCATAGCAGCAGTATCGCCTTGGAACGGTCAGTTATAGATAACTGGGGGCTTAAATCGATTTTGCAGGTACCTAACCTCACCCTCAGCTTCTAACACCAGTTGTACCCCGCTGTGTCATGCATCGGACAAGAAGCTTCGGCCCCAACCAACTAAAATGAATAGCTTTATGTCGGGACGCCCAACCCACCGGAGTGCAATTAAAGAAGGCAGCGTAGTTATTGACTATGATTGGATTAAAAACGAAGCAAACCGACTGTCGCATAACAATTTAGTTTTAACCTATACGTCTGTAACGTGTTATGATTTATTTAAACAAAAAGAAAGAAAAATCTTTAATTCCTAAAAGTTTCTTCAATTTGTAAACCAAATCACCATAAAAGTCTGGTTCCGAAAGGCCCTCGAGTAAAAGCGTCTTTAGACCAACATTAGATTAACATCAAATTGTAAAAATCGTCAAATTACAGACTGATAAGTTATGTATTAGAGAGCCATGCAAGGCGCACCATACCTCAAAGTGATTGGCTGTGTTCTTTTGAAGATATTTAGCAAAACATCAGTTTTTATAGACAGCAAATACATTATATAGCATATACAGTGTATGTTTTAAAGCCATCGGCTGCACCCCTGTTGGTTTGTTGTTTATCGTCCCGGTTAACAGCTTCTCTCTTATGTCAGTACGAATTACATGTGTGATGAGTGTCTGTTTTATACATGTCATACAAAACATTCTTTCCAACTTCGTTTATGCTAATATAGGATTAAGACATATAAACAACTTACATTCAGACAAGTCGATGCTAGGTCTCTGTCCAGCTGCACAAAGAGAACAACTCATGGCGCCTTCGGGAGTAACTGTATCTCGTGGACAAAGAGAACAATAGGACTGAGCCTCCACTGAAAAACTCCCAGCCCCACATACTTCACAGGCGATGGCTCCAGGTGAAGGCGCGTGGGTTCCTGGAGCACACAATTCACACTCGGCAAGCCCAGGAGTTGGACTGAATGTTCCCGACTGACAATCAACGCATTCTATTGCTCCTTGGAAGCTCTGGTGCTGCCCGGCTGAACAAGGAAAACAACTTGTAGTTCCTGTCAAATTCTGAAAGTGGCCTGGTGAGCAAAGGGTACATTCTGCTTTAGCGTCAACAGCTGTAAATGACCCTGCGGCACAGGGAACACATGCAATGGCTCCTTGGTCCTGTTGGTGCGTCCCAGCTGGACAGTTTATACAAATATGTGCTCCTGGCATATTCTGGTAGGTACCTGCTAAACAAAGCGTACACACAATTTGACCCTGTGCTGGAGCAAATGTCCCTGGCTCACAATTTTGACAACTTGTCGAGCCATAGTTAGATTGAAATGTCCCAGTTGAACATGCTTCACAAGATGTAGAAGCCGGTGAATCCTCGAAGCTGCCTGGCAGACAAGGAGTGCATTGATCCTGGCCCTGATCTGACGCAAATGTTCCTGGATCACATTCATCACAACTAGTTGCACCATAGTAGGATTGATATGTACCATTTGAACATAGCTTGCACGATATAGAGGCCGCCAAATCTTCAAAGCTGCCTGGCGAACAAGGTGTACATTCTGACTGACCTTTATTTGAAGCGAAAGTCCCTGGACTACAGTCTCCACAACTTGTAGCGCCACTACTGCTTTGATAAGTTCCAATTGGACAGTTATTACATGACGCGGCACCAGTTGCATCCTGGAAGGTCCCCGCTGAACATGGGGTACATTCAACTTGACCCTCGCCAGAAGCAAATGTTCCAGGATCACATGGCTTACAGTTTGCTGCCCCCGTCCCGCTTTGATACGTACCGGTTGGGCAAGCAAAACATTGTGAACTGCCGGTTGAGTTTTGGTATGTGCCTTCGGAGCAAAGCGTACAAAACGTTTGTCCTGGTAATGGAGTGAATGATCCAGTATCGCACTCGTTACAACTTGATGCTCTGGCTAAACGTTGGTAACTTCCGGGCTGGCATTCTGTACAGGTGGATTTACCGGTTGATGAGAATGTTCCAGGAAGACATTCGTAACAAAATGTTGATCTTGGGTTGTCTTGATATGTCCCAGGTTCACAACTTGTGCAAGACGTTTGTCCATCTAATAAGGAGAATGTTCCAGCTGAACAATCATCACAGACCGTAGATGCCTTCGAGGCCTGGTATGTTCCAGGAGGACAAGTGAAACAAGAAGACGAACCTGTAGAAGCCTGGTAAGTTCCTGCAGCACATTCGATGCATTCTGCATAGCCATACGAAGGAGCATATGACCCAACTACACAGTCAACACAATATGTCATTCCTGGGGAGCTTTGATACGTGCCCGGATTACAGTTTATACATGACGCTGCAGCTGGAAAACCCTGATATTTTCCAGGCGAACACGGTGTACATTCGGCTTGACCAGCAACTGATGAATATGTTCCTGGGTCACAATCATTGCATGACGTGGATCCCACAGAACTCTGATAGGTTCCTAGAGAACATAGTGTACACTCCGTCTGTCCAGACGCCGAGGAGTACATCCCAGGGGCGCACTTTTGACACATGGTTTCTCCAGTAGATCCCTGGTATGTACCAGGTGCACACGGTTTGCACGATGTCTCTCCTTTTGTGTTTTGGTATGTTCCGGCTGAACAATCTGTACAAACTATCTGTCCAGGCGACGCCGAGAAAGAACCTGCAGGGCAAACATTACATCCTATAGAACCCATAGAGCTTTGGTATGTCCCGATTGGACATTCAATACATCCCGTAGTCCCTGGTGTGTTTTGGTAGGTACCTTGAGAGCAACTTGTACACTGCGCCTGTCCATCTGACGAACTGAAGGTGCCAGCACCGCACACGTCACAGCTTGTTGATTCTGTAGAGCCCTGGTGAGTGCCTGCTGGACAATTTATACATACCTGAGCCCCTGTGTTATTCTGAAATGTACCCAATGGACAGACTGTACACGAAGCTTGTCCAGGTGACGGCGCGAAACGTCCAATAGGGCACTCAATACAAGCTGTCGCACCCGGCTCGCTCTGATATGCTCCCGCGGAACATGCGATACATGAGGTTGCACCTGTGGAACTCTGAGAAGTCCCGGGCGAACAAAACGTGCACAATGCCTGTCCATCCGTGGCTGAGAAGGTACCAGCGTCACAGTGCTCACAACCTGTCGCTCCTGATGAACTTTGATGCATCCCAGCAGGACAGCTGACACACGATGCTGACCTTGTCAGATTCTGATACATTCCCGCCGGGCATTCTGTGCATTCTTGCTGTCCAGCAGTCGGTGAGAACGTTCCTGCCGCACAAGCAATACAGATCACGGACCTGGTTGTACTCTGATAAGTTCCGACGGGGCAGTTTATACACGAACTCTCTCCGGAATTATTCTGATATGTGCCGGCGGCGCAATCTAAACATTGTGTCTGTCTTGGTTGTAAAGAGTAAGTGCCAGGTTCACAGTGTTCACACGATGGTGCTCCAGGTAAGCTCTGGAATGTACCTGCAGGACAATCTGTACATCTTTCCTGTCCGGTAGTAGAAAACGTCCCTGCTATACACAAATTACAGCCCGTCATTCCCGCTGAACCCTGGTAAGTTCCCGCGGGGCAACTTATACATCCTGCTGACAACGACACATTTTGATAAGTTCCTGCCGAACAAAGGGTACACTGTTGCTGGCCAGACAGAGAAAACGTTCCTGGTTGACATTCTTTACATGTAGTCTGTCCTGTTGCATCTTGATAAGTTCCGGGAGGACAATTAGTACATGATTCTGACCTTGGGGAGCTTTGGTTGGTTCCCGCGGGACATGGCATGCATTCTTCTTGACCATCTACAGAAAACGTCCCGGCTTCGCATTCATCACACAATATGGCTCCTGTCGAACTTGTATAAGTTCCAGCAGAACAACTATCACATGAAGTGGAGTTAGCTGATGCCTGATAGCTTCCCGGAGAACAGGGAGTACACTGAGTTTGTCCAGGTAATGAGAATGTTCCTGGCGCACATTCAACACAAGTCTCTGCTCCAGGTGAACTTTGGTATGTCCCACCAGCACAACTCTTACAAGTTTGCGACTCAGAATAATCCTGATACGTTCCAGGATAGCAAGGTATACACTGTGCTTGTCCAGCTGGAGAAAACTTTCCTGGCGGGCATACAAGGCAATAGGTCTGTCCTGCATTGTCTTGGTATGTACCAGCGGTGCAACTATCACATTCTCCAGACCCTGAAGAAACTTGATATGTGCCTGGATGACACGGTATACATTGTTCAGATCCAGCTGTAGAATACATCCCTGGGGGACATTCATCACAAGCACTCTTTCCCGCTGAGCTTTGGTAAAATCCAGCCGTACAATCAACACATGACGTCGAATTTGTCGTATTTTGGTATGTACCAGCAGGACAGAGCACACATTGAGTTTGTCCTTCAAGTGCAGAATATGTTCCGACGTCACAAGGTATACAAGCCGACTCACCGGACCCATACTGGTAAGTTCCCAGAGGGCAATTGGTGCAATATGTTTGTCCAGGTTGGCTTGAAAATAATCCAGAGGCACAATTTTTGCAAAAGGTTGCTTCTTCTGTATCTTGATATGTCCCAGTGGGACATTCGTCACACATCGATGCTCCTATAGCGGCTTGGTAAGTACCTAAAGGACACACAGTGCACTTGTCCTGACCTGGCAATGATGAAAATGTTCCAGGACTGCAGCTTTCACAATATTCAGCTCCAGTATAACTCTGGTATCCCCCAATGGGACATGGGATGCAGCTGACCTGTCCCTCTGATGAAGAGTACGTGCCATTTGGACAGATGATACACGCTTGTGATCCTGTCGAGTCCTGATAATAACCTCTAGAACAATAATCACAGGACATTGCTCCGGGGTATGGCTGGTACATGCCTTCAGAACACAAGGTACACTGCGTTGCTTCATCATACTCCGAGAATGAGCCGGCGTCACATTCAAGACACACATCTTGTCCATAATTACTTTGATAAAAACCTGCAGTGCATGGAGTGCACTCTGTTTGTCCGGTCAATTGCGCGTAAAATCCGGGGGGACAATTCACACAACTCGTAGCGCCTCTATCAGGCTGGTATGTGCCCGGAGGACATGCGTCACAAGATATTGCCCCAACTGAATTTTGGAAGTAACCTGCTGAACAATTGATGCAGTTTTTCAGACTATCTGTTGGCCCATACGTCCCTGCTGCGCAATCGTAACAAGTCACGCCTCCTATGGAACTCTGGTGTGTACCTTGTGGACAGGGTATGCAAAACGTAGCACCCACTAAGTCCTGAAAATATCCATAACTACAAGATGTGCACTGGGGTTGTCCATCTGTGGAAGTAAACGTTCCAGCTGGACATTCAACACATGTGACAGCTCCTGTAGAGGGCTGGTGTGTTCCCGCAAGACAATCAATACACGATATTGCCCCTGTAGATGTCTGGTATGTACCCGCGTAACAATGAATGCATTGGGATAATCCATATGTGGGCGAAAATGTTCCGACTGGGCAATCATCACATGTATCCGCTCCCATCAATGGTTGGTGCGTGCCGTCGAGACATTCAAAACAAAATGTCATTCCTATTTCTGGTTGGAACGTTCCCTCGTCACAAAGGGTACAACTCGATTGTCCTCCTGACGACGTATAACTACCAATCGGGCAATGGTCACACGATGTTGATCCAGGAAAATTCGAGTATGACCCTGCAGGGCACGGATCGCACGCGCTATACCCAGAGAAAGAGGCATAAAATCCAGCTTCACAACTGTCACAAACAATTGCTCCGGGAGAACTTGAATACGTTCCTGGGTCACAGTCATCACAACCCAACGCTCCTGCAGCCGCCTGGTAGGTCCCTGAAGAGCAACTGACACATTCAGCTTGTCCCTCATTTTCTGCGTATGTCCCAGCATCACAATAATTGCAGCCTGTCATTCCTTTATTGCTCTGATGCGTACCTGCTCTGCAGTCCACACAACCCGTTGACCTCGAAGAGTTCTGATAGGTTCCTGGCATACAAGGTGTACATTCGGATTGTCCGTTGGTCTCGGTAAAAAATCCAGCAGCACAGTCATCGCAGCCTGTCGCAGCTGCCGAGCTCTGATAAGTTCCTGAGGGACACGCTGTGCAATACCAACTTCCCATGTTATTAGCATAATATCCTTGAGAGCAAGGCACACATTCGGTCTGTCCCGAAGAAGGGTTATATGTTCCTAGAGGACACAAAGAACACAATGGACTTCCTGCGTTAGTGGAGTATTTTCCTCTTGGGCATGCAGTACAGGAGCTACTTCCCCTTTCTGAGTAGGAACCTTCTGGGCATATCATGCATGTGGTAGCCCCGTAGTGTGGGTTATAACTGCCTGCCCAGCACCATGAACAATACCGTTGTCTTGTTACTGAATTATATTCTTTCGGCGGGCATTTTCGACAATACGTTTGCCCGGTTGATGGGTTGTGATGTCCCGTAGGACAGCTTATGCATGATGTTTGTGCCCCATTGGGTTGGTATGTGCCATAGGGACAATGAATACATTGCGCACCACTTTGGTAGTATCCTGCTTGACAGGGCCAACAGTTACTACTTCCTGCTGTTGATACATAACCTGAAGAACATGGCAAACAAGCAGTTCCACCAGGTGCAGGGTAAGCATAAGTTCCTGCGTGACAAATTGAACATGAAGTCGATCCTTCCCCAGAAATGTAGCCCGAGGGACACAGAGAACAAATCGAGAGTCCATTACAGGTGTTGTAGCTTCCAGCAGCGCAGTTTGTGCATGTTGTCTGTCCCGGTAATGAGTATGTTCCTGCCACACAATCAACGCAGTCAGTCTGACCAGGAAGATTTTGAGACTGTCCCGCCGCACACAGCGAGCACTCGGTCACGTGATCTTGTACACTATACTGGCCTGGGGGGCAAACTTCACATTGACTGTTTGGGACGTTGAAAAACTGGCCCGTCTGACATGCGCCTAAAACAAAATATTCGGACGGGCCTTGACATAGCAACAGAAACTTCACGGTAAACAATAAATGCTCAATGTTTTCCCTAGCCAATTAATCAAAAGATAACCATACAATGAGTAGATAGTTACCTTGTTAGTGATTATAATACCACACTGCTTTCCAAAATGGATACTCTACATACATGTATGGAGGTGGGGTGTTTGATTACAGAGAACGATTTTCTTTCACAAAAAAACTGTTCGTAAACGTAAACTCAGTAATGTGTGTATCCACCATTATTAACTTAATTATTATTTATTTACATGCAATGTGGCTGGAAGCTCTGGATTAATATCCGGTACCCACATTAGGAATCTGACATTGCTCTCTTTCAAGATTGAATCTATACGACTCAGAATGACTTATTTTACATGTAAGATATACGACATGTTTAATTCGAGATTGCAATAGGAGCTGTCGCATGACAGCGTTCTAGTCTGTATTAGATTTGTCAAACATTAGGGTCAACTCGACTTGTATCCTAAAGTATCATGCTAATACACCCGTTTGCCTTTATGATATAAGGCAAACCAGTTATCCATGGAAACAAAAGAATAAATAAATAGGTCAGAGTGAACTATAACTACCTAAGGGCCAAAGGTAAGGTCATGCTCACTCTATATGTGATATATCAAAATGAATGCAAAAATATACTGAAAAAACAAAAATGTTGCACCGCCCTATTTTTGATATTTTTTATCACCAGGTAGAACTATTTTTATTTCTAACATTATTTTTGGTTAATTCCAATATCGAATCTTTGACTTTGCAGCCAAAGTTGGGGGGGGGGGCAAAAAGTGTAAAATTGCAATTTCTGAGAAACATTGATTACCAATGAAAATTTTCAATGAGTTTTCATTGTACATATGATCTGCATCATGGCAGTAACGGAAAAGCAATAAAACATTTTGAATTTTTGGTAATTTGGATTTTTTACAAAATTTTGAAATTTCGCATTTTCAAAAAAATTAACCGTTGGCTTTGAAACAGCAAAAACAAACAAAAATGCATTCTTAGGCCATGGCAGGTAAGCGCATACCCCACATGACTCTTTTGACAAATTTCATAAACAGGCATCATACCCGTTTGTTGTACGTCCGGTTTGCATGCAGACATTTTTAATTTTGATTTTACAATTATCATTTAGTAATTTGTTTGGGGGTTATGTGCCATTGTACTGTTTTGAGATTGTAAAAATGGCCCCACACAGTCATTTTTGGGACCAAACAAACAGTCCCAGTAAAGCAGCGTAAACATGTTGTTTTATTTTGGTACAGTTTTTAAACAAAGACAAAGCGCGCCAAATAAAGCACTAACTTTAAGCTGTTTTACTGGGGCAATTTGCTTTGTTCATATCAATTTATTGTTTTGGACAAGTTGTTTTAAACTCACTCAATACAATGGCACATAAAATTTAAAAGAATATGAAAACGGTAACTGTAAAATCAAAATTAAAACTCCTTGCATTCAGACCGGAAATACAGAAAACGGATATGACTTCTGTTTATGAAACTTTTTTTTAAAACAGTCAAATGGGGTATGTGCTTCCTTGACATAGCCTAAGAATGCATTTTGTGTTTGCTTTCTTTGTTGTTTAAAGGAAATTTTCAAAACCACCGGTTAATTTTCCGAAAATGCAAATTTTGTAAAAACTCCGAATTCCCTACAATTCAAAATGTTTCATCACTTTTCCGTATCTGTCATGATGCAGATCACATGTACAATGAAACTCATTGAAAATTTTCATTGGTAATCAATTTTTCTCAAAAAGTACAATTTTACACTTTTTGCCCCCCAAAAAATTTGCATTATCATCGACATCATTGAATTTACTGCAAAGTTAAAGATTCGATATTGGAATTTACCCAAAAAATTTAAGAAATAAAAATAGTTCTACTTGGTCATAACAAATATCAAAAATAGGGTGGTGCAAGATTTTTTATTTGAAGTATATACAGTGTACACATGTATGGCAACATTATTGAATCGTGAAATAAGAGTGGCATTTAACTTTATAGCCAAATGTCTGGTCACCCTCAATCGTAATATGGAACAAACCATGGAGTTTCGAATAATATAACATCACTGAACATGAAATTAAGTAACAATGACCTAAGTCTTCTTTGGGGTCAAATATCAAGTAAATACAAAGTATTGTGAAAGATGTATGTTCGTACAACTATTGAGTACCTTTTAATTTGTTTGAAAGCAATTTTGACTGTCATACCAAGACAAAATCACGTCAACTGAGTGACTCCAATAAGAATATTTATTTTTGTTTTGTAAATGCAAGACGACAACAACTATATCACCAGGAATTCGGCTTTATGCATGGAATTTTCATACAGACTTTGTTCTCTGGGTGCGTTACTATTAGCAGCACGGCATTAAACTTTTCAGCGATAATCAATGTCCAGTATATGACTGATAACCTTTGTAAATTTTAAAAATCATCCACAAATTTCGTTAAAATGTGGCATTGAACTATTAGTCAATTTTGAAAAAATCTCGAAAAAGTGTAAAAATCTGTTAGTAGAGAAACTTTAAATGTTTGATGTTTTTACAAGCTTTAAGGGCCCCTTTGATGACACCCGTTCCTCATTTCAATAACTGTTGTGCTTTAAACAACTTTTATTCAAAAACATTGATTTTGCACTTTTTTATATTTCTGAACACTTTGCTTTTGAAGTCATTTGAAAGACACGTCTTTCGGCAAAACAATCGTGTAATTCTGAACATGGTTTAGAGGAAACAAATGAGTTTGAAAAGTGGTCTCTTATAACTTTCTTTCAGTATAAGGTAAAATCACTAAACCATGAATTTTGGTAATAGTAGCTTGAAAATACTTTGGGATCAAATTTCTGGTCATAGTCACACATAATGTGAAAGACGTATGATCATATATCAAATGCGTGTCGAGATATAAATCAAGGTCACTTATCCATGAAATTAGATCACAGTGGTTTATGATTATTTTGGGGTCAGAGGTCTGGTCATACTGAAACATATTGTGAATGATGCATGTTCATTTACAAATGAGCGCCAAGATATAAGGCAAAATCACTGAACCATGTAATTGGGTCACAGTGGCGTAAACGTACATTTGGGACAAAGGTCTCCTCTTAATAACTCATTATCTGAAAGAAGTAAGAAAATATTACAATTGAGTGTATATACAGCAAAATTACCAAACGATGAAATTATTGTCATGACATAAGGCAAAATCACTGGACGATAGAATTCGGTCAACACAGCCTTAAATGACACACAAGTCAGTGTCCATTTTGATGGTGTTCAAGAATTTAAACCTTACACCCATCTCCAGCAAGGACTCAGAGCTCCAATATTATGAAGTGAAAACCAGCGCATGTATGGTCTAAGCATCAATGTTGTCTTATAAGCGGTTAATATTTTATAGACTTCTAGAATACACCAAAACAGCATTGTGATAGTGCTCTAGTTTTTAACAATTAGCCCCACCTACTGAAAGCATACCCTACAGGGTACCTATGGTCTAAGTATAAATGTTGTTCGGTCAGTGCCTGTCAAGTTATAGACTCCATTTAATGCTCTTATTTTTCCAATCCTCAGGGATTGCTTGCAATCAGTTTGTATTTTCCTAACTAACTAGGTGTTATGAACCACTGCGGAAGCTGAGGGTGAGGTTATGGCCATGTAAAACCGGTTTAAGCCCGCCAGTAACTTTGTGTTACTGATCGTTCCAAGTCGATACTTCTGTGGTGGTTCTTTTTGTTTTATGTCTTGGTGTTTAAAAAAATTTTTTGTGCTGTTGGCGCCTTATGTATGTTTTCATATTTTTAGTTAAGTTAAGGTAACTGAGTGGCCACCTATTGGGAAAATAGCTGCCCATTCGGCTTACGATTGTTTCATGGTATAAGTACCTGATTGTTAGTTTGGTTTTTTCCCACCTCGGTTTTTGGAGTGGGAATCTTTTTCTGATTGCGCCTTTTCCTGATCTTTGCCTACTTGTACCTTTTTCTAAAACATTAATCTAAGTGTGGCGGGAATGCGGGCGACCGAAGTGACTACAATAGCTCTGCACTTCGTGAATTCTAGCTAAAGACGCTATAGTTTCGGTCTAAGATGCTAGCGTGGTGTGTGCTTGTTATCAGGCGATAAACGTCACTGAATGAAGACGTTGGGATTGGCGACAGACAATTGTATTTCTAAAAAAAACGGCGGTGTTGGAATGCGATTGGTTTAGGGAACCATATGTGCTTGTGTGTATATGGCGGAGAATATAATAAAATCTCTTTGCGAATCTGTGCAATAACGAGGTTAGATTGCTGATTGGTATGCAATAAATGTATTGAACTCTGTACATCCTTGTTCATCCGTTTGCTGGCGCAGAGGGTCACGCGGCCATTTGAGTTAACTGTGATGACGACAAAACTTAGCTATAGGGGGACGTTCAGCGTTGCGACCATATGTGTTTGTGTGTATGGTGGGGAACGTAAGAAACTCTCTTTGCAAATCTGTGCAATAATGAGGTTAGATTACTGATTGGTATGCAATAAAAGTATTGATCTCTGTATATCCTTGTTCATGCGTTTGCTGGGCCATGTGGCCATTTGAGTTAACGATGATGATGACAAAACATGGCTTTAGGAGATAGTTCAGCGTATACACCGGCTCGCTTGAATGTTCTCCTGACAAAGATCTGATTTAATAGCGAGGCCCCTACGTCGCTCTTATGGTAGAACGTGGTAAAATGTTCTGTTCTATTCTGTTCCTTTGTACATTCATATAAAAATATTTTTCGTCAACCGGAACCAGATTTGTTATATTTGACGTCATCGTGACGTTTCGTTTCAGCACGCGCTGTATATACAAATTGATCAATTAACTTTCTACATAGTGGGACGTCATCGTGACGTTTGCGTCACACTAATTGATCAATTAACTTTCCATATACGTTTACCTTATCGTGTCGTTTCGTTTCAACACGGGCTGAATTATCCTAATTGGTCAATTAACTATTCATAATGGAAATAGTCGGAAATGGCCATAGAATGAGGAAGCTGTCATATATGTAGGTTATTCTAAAACTATCTGCGCCTTTGGGATAGAGCGTCGCGACAAAGGTAGTGCCTTATTTGCTATCATATTGTGACTGTCTACAGAGCAAAAGTGTCTTGAACATGAACTGGTAGAATAGTGGGGAAATGTTTGCTTTTGCGGGCATCCGGAAGTTGATTCAGAGCTTCAGGTAACATTGCATGGAAGTTATCAAGCCATACATGTATAAATGATATAACCTATTAATTCATTTAATATTTACCGCCATGATGTTATGAAATTAGACAAGTTCTTATTTTTACTTCTTAATCCGCCAATTTCGGCTGGTACAGTATTATATTCACTAATAAGTTGACTGTCGAGTGATTTATTTGTCAGTGGATAAAACGATGGCTTATTAAACATCACATGATAAAATAATAATTGAAATTAAAACTGAGGTCCTTTGAGAGCAATGGATATACAAATTAAAAGATAATGGGCCATATTGCGGCTACTTAGCCTCGTAAGTGAACGCTTTATTCAAGTTTCCACCGACAAATTTTCTTTCTCAAAGTAGATTTGTCGCAGAAACATATGTTCATGTATACTCAATTCTGTGGCGAAGTGTCAGTGTCAAAGCGAGCTAAGTAATAATATATACTGAATAATTTTCTTTGCTGTGACTGAACGCAAACTCGTTATGAAAGTTTCTGTGACACATATTTCTCGTCAAATAAAAAAATGTTCGTGGAAACTTGGCTTTAGATTTGGCAACATGCAGCCAAAAAGAATTTATGATATTTTTCATTGGTCAACAAGGTAGTTGATACAAAGACAAGTATTATCCGAATCGGGCCAAAATATTAAACGTTGTTCAGAAAATGAATACACATGTAAACCGATAATGAATTTCTGATTTCTCAGAATATCTCCGCTGACCTCAAAGGACAAAAAGAAAAATATAATCTGTATTATAGTTGATGTACGGGGAGACTTCAATGGCCGTGACACGGCTAAATACCAGCTGCAGTAATATGGTATAAAAAATAAAACAGTTACTGAGGTTTTTAGGGGCATTGAATATATTCATCAGGATAAAATATTTCTCAGGTCGTCTTTGAAAACTCGGTTATGCTGGGGTAAACCTATGTTTCTTCTTTCTCCCAAAACATAAATTGTGGGTACTCGTTAGAACCGCCTTGGCAAGGCGGTTCTACTGTGTACCCACAATCTATACTTTGAGCAAAAAATATAAAAATTATATCAAAGATCAGGAAATGGAGCAATCAGAGAGAAATTCCAACTCCATAAACCGAGGGGTGGGTAAAAAACTAAAATGAAAACGTGCATAAGGCTCAAACAGCACACAAATTCGACTCCAAAACACAAAACAATTAGAACCACAACAGAGGTATCGCCTTGGAACGATCAGTGATATAAAATTACTGGGTAGTTAAACCGGTTTTACAGGCGCCTAACCTCACCCTTATCTTCTACAGTGATTCACTACATTTAGTTAGTTGTTCGGTCCTCGTGGTGAATCTCTAACTAGTCAATGAATCATCAAGGACAAACACATAAATCATGATAATCACCCTGATGAGCCAAAAACGAGGACTCAACAGATTCAGTAAGCTGCCCAACGATAGCGAGTCCAGGGCGCCGAATAGTATACTGCAACCCGGAGCAAAAGAAACACACCAGTTGAACCCCGGTGGGCTAAGCAACAGACAAAAAGCTCCGGCCCCAACCAACTAAAATGAATAGCTTTAAGTCGGGGCCATCATAGAGTCTGACGCCCGACCCACCGGCGTGCAATCACGCGTAGGTATCAACCATGAATGGTTTAAAAAGTGTCGCACAACATTCAAGTTATAACCTATACGTCTAAAACGTGTTGTGATTTTTCTGAACTGAAATGAAATCATCCCTTCCTATAAGTCTCTTAAATTTGTAAACCAAGTCACCATAAAATTCTGGTTCTGAAAGGCCCTCACGTAAAACCGTCTTTAGCCCATCATTAAATTTGGAAATCGACTCTTGGTATCTGCGATAAAATTTAGAAAATGTTTTTCGAAGTTAAATTTTATGATACCGATTTATATTTTTTAATTTAATATTTTTTCTCTTCAACACATGCAGTCATATTATAAGCACAATATAACCTAACATAACAAATCTGCTGGTACAATATAGACCTCAACATGACAAAATCTACCTTAGGACAGTTTGATATTACTGATAGAATGTCACACAAAGCTTAACAATAATTATCGTACGCATGTTTATAGAACATATAGTAGGGACACTGTATTTGTATTCCTTAATCACTGTACTGCTGAAAAATAAGTTTTAAAACAAAACATCACTTTGGGTCAGAATCAAACCCAGTACTTGAAACAGATGTAAATGTATGTAGAATTTATATATCGTATCTCATCTAGTTACTTAAACAGTCCACTTAAATAAAAAAAAAAGGAAAACAGCTCATTTTTGTCGTTTTCCTGGTATTTAAAAACGACCAAAGGGATATTTTCTCTTGCTGAGTCCAATGAAGATTGGGGGTTCATGGAAAATGTATATGCACTTGTCAATATCATAATATGTATTTGAATTTATAGAACAAGTTCCTGTTTGTATTGAAAAGAAATTGTCATTACAACATAGAAGAAAAAAAAAATATGTATAAGAAAAGAGACATGGACGTTATTATGACTTAGAGCAGTGCAACTACATACACTGCGCATGACAGCATTAATGAATAAACCAAATGAAACAAGCAGAGAACATTTTTGGCGTACGCGAATGTCACCCTACACTGTGCAAAAAACAAAGTGAGACAAAGCAAGACTAACACGCACCTATTTTCACAACATATGTACAGCCTCAGTTGGCACCATTATCAACAGTCCCCTGTATTTGTCGCACTTATTCTCTAAAACAGACAGACATTGTATCTCTGTATTTTATAATTAAGTGTAACTCATTTAAAAAAAAAAAAAAAAAAAAAAAAAAAAAAAAAAAAAAAAAAAAAAAAAAAACACAAAACATTCAAAGAGGGTATTTTCTTTTCAATTTTCATACGAAATAAATATCGTTTGCCTATTAAGAATTTATAAATTATTGCTTACCAATTTTAGCTCGTCGGGTCGGCTCGCCAGCTTGGCCAATTTACACCCAACAATAATTTGTAAAAACGCAATCCGATCAATAAATACCATTTAAGGATTCAATGAAATTATCATTGTCTACAAAATTTTTTACAAAGGAAGATACGTACTTTAATGATAATTAAAAGAAAAAAACAACGTAAACTCGGCAGCTCGGCTCTGGGCTCTCATACCCGATCATACGATACCGGCGAATATTAGAAACAATCCTATCATCCAATCAAAATTACTGGTCGAGGAGTTCTGAATACATGGATACCGAAAGCAGCGAGAGCAAATGGTCTCGCGAGAGACGAGATTCCGAGAGATTGGAATTTTGAATTAGGGTCGGTCGCGGCCACTTTGTATTTTTAGAGAAACCAATAAAATCTTTTTTGGTCGTACAATAGTGCATATTTATTAGGTTGGATGGATACTTGAAGAAAGTTTGAATGTTTATAAAAGAATGTTTGAATGTTTGTATTGCTCCCAAAAGATCAAACTTTTATATTTTATTTGCTTTTACTGCAGCTGGCGTTGTGCCGTGTGGCGGCCCTAAAACAGCTCCCCGTAGATCATCCATAGTTCAGATTATATTTTCTGTCGGTCCTTTGGGATCAGTAAAGGTATTCAGAGTGCTCTAAAACACTTACGTTTAGAAACATACTTCTAAGCAATGTTTTAATTATTTGACCTCGTTTAGGAATGTGTCTTTGATGTACATAGACTTCTAGTATAAATCCTTGAAATCGCAGTTCAATAGTCTGGCTTTCAAAAGGGCTACTGATGAGGGCTCATTACCCAAAATTGCGCAATATAGTCCATGCTATCTCCCTTTGAATGCTATTTTTTTAAATCACTTGTGCGTCCCTTACAAGATTATTTCAGCTCGTATGAGACGGGTCAATCAGTAGGTTGGCGAAAACGGGAGAAACCCGAGAAAAACCACCTGGCACACCCGCAATCAGAACTTGGCTTGTCTCACAATATTATTGCTTCCAAAGGATCAAATTTATATATTTTTAATTTATACGCGTTGCTTAATTTCAAGTTGTCTCACGGATGTAGCATATGACAAAAATCTTTCATCATTTATTATTCAGTTCTCTTAATGAAAATGAAACTTGTTTCATTTATTAGAGAAATGCGTTGTATATACAACCGGATGTTAAGGAGCCCTGTCCCATGGAATTATTTTGCAATTTACGTATATAATTGTCTGTAAATGTGTTTTGAGAAATAGGTGGACTAAAACAAGATGATATTGAGACCTCATGCTTGTTTTAAGATATTTAATGTCTCGTCCTCAGCAAATCAATGGTTTGAACACAGTGTCAGTAACACACCAGTCATTAGTAACCACTTCCACCACCTACGATGAAGGGCGGGGATTATGATTTTTTGGTTTTCAGTCCCAACCCAAGAAGACATACTAGAAGTCACGTCTGTGCTCTTAGCCCTGCCTTTTGCAATAGAAAGTCTCCTTTGGGTAGGGCTCCTTCCTTCTGTCAAAACCAGTAATGTCAAACTTCCGCCATTTCCGCTACACTGGGCAGACAATCAAAACGTTTACGCCCCGCACTTTCGCCCGGCTACCCCCAACCCTACCCAGTAGGTGGGGTCCGGGGTTACAAACAGTCCGGTGCATAAACAGTCTGGTTTGAAATTCTTATTTGTTTGTATGACGTCACAACAATTTTTCACACATGTCGAGAAGGGGCCAATGCTTCCTGGGTTCATCCATAGTGCAGATTATATTTTGGTCGTTTGAGATCAGCAATGGTATTCTGAGAAATCAGAACACTATTATAGGTTTAGATTCATTTTCTAACCAACGTTCAATACATTTGGCCCCTTTTAGATTATACTAGTTTTTGTATCGACTACCCTGTTGAAAGATACAAAATTGCAGTGATTTTCTTTGGCTCAATCTTGCCAAATCTGTAGGGTCACTGTATAGGCTTAAGTAGCCGAAACCGCCGTTAGGCCCAGTCTCTTTCTCATTGATATGTTCACTACTCTTAAAGGAGTATTTCCTCCCTGGTTCAGAAATAATTTTCAGTTAAGATTCATTTTCTACCCAACGCTTAATATATTGGTTTGGTCCCATTGTGATTATACTAGTTGTATCGACCTATTTGTTGAAAGATGCAAAATTACAGTTTCTATGTTGCCAAATCTATAGGGTCACTGAAGAGCCTTAAGTAAACGAAACCACGGTATGGCCAACCCCCTTTCTCATTGATATGTTCACTGCTCTTAAAGGATCTCGGTTTTACTTTTAATTGCCAGTACTGTAGGTAGTTAATGTGGCTCCCTTAATGGCACAACACGGTGCCGCCTGTGGGAATCAAACTTAGAACCTCTCGATTCGGAGTACGATGCTCTACCATTACGCTACCGCGCTCCCTTATACGAGTATTGACATACCAAATTGACAATGTTGTCCCGCCCAGCCCGCCTCACAGGAACACGTGTAACTGCCAGGATTGTCTATACAACTACCATTGTTGGAACACGGTGATTGTAAACACTCGTTGATATCTACAATAAAGTATTAGTAAATGATCGATCAATGGTTTGACACAGACAGCAATACTCTCTGGTTTCACACAAGCATAAATACTCACTGACTTGACACTGACAGACGTACTCATTGGTTTAACACAGACAGCAATGCTCACTGGTTTGACACAGACAGAAGTACTCCGTGGTTTGACACAAAAAGCAATAATCACTGGTTTGACACACACAGAAATACTCACAAGTTTGCACAGACAGACGTGGACCCCGCCCATTGGGGTCTAAGAGAAATAGATGGGCTGCTTGTGCCTTCAGGCAAACTGATTACTGGTTAACCGCTCAGGTCTAATCTGCCCAGGAAAAGTGGTTCCAAGTCGAACCATCCACACATATAAGCACTTTTGGGTTTGTTTATATGATTATATTTGAAGCACTTGTTGGATGTCATGACATCCTCATTTTGGGTAAGAGTCCCATAAAGTGGAGGCAACGTCCCGATGTGACCTTAGCTGTTGACTGGAATGTAAAGCATCAATTCAAACAAACAAACAAACAAACAGACAGACGTATTCTCTGGTTTGACAAAAAATAAGTTGTTAAATACAGACAACATTACTTGCTGGTTGACACAGACAGAATACCCACTGGTTTGACACAGACATAAATACTTCTTTATATAATACATACAGCAATACTCACTGGTTTGACACAGAAATGCTCACAGGTTTGCACAGACAAACATGCTCACTGGTTTGACATCGACACAAATAATCAGTGGTTTAACGCAGACAGCATTATTCGCTGGTTCGATACACACAGAAATGCTCACTGGCTTGACACAAACATCAATACTCAATGGTTTGACACAGACAGAAATACTCAATGGTTTGACACAGACAGAAATACTCAATGGTTTGACACAGAAAGAAATACTCACTGGTTTGATACAGACAGAAAAAAGACATACAGGTTTGCACATACAAGCGTACTCACAAACATAAGAGCCAAGATCTGATAAAAGGGGCCTTATGGCAGAAAATTCAAAAATAAGATATTTATGACACGTGAAAGGCCAAGTTTGTTGGAGTATTTCCTGAAAATTTGAAGTGATTATCTTCACAAATAGCAAAGATATGAGCGTTGAAAGGTGTATAGATGGTACAATCTAAACATGACGTCACGAGAATTGTTGATGACGTTTCGACGTTGATGACGTTAACGTCTGTATATCACTGTAATTAAAAGAAGCTACAACTAAAATTTACGAAATTTTATATGTTTCTTGAAGTTCAACATCTAAACCACAGTATAGACTATGCAATAGGCACAAATGATAAAACATGCATTACAAACGGCGTACCTGTTTTGTAAAACGTGGGTAGTCCTTATGGCGCAGCGGTTGCCATGGTAACATACATGATATACATAACTTTGTTTTATAAGAATTATATGTGTCTTGGATTGTGTTACAATATCAAAGCAGTTAGACATAAATATCAAAGCATGACAAATATTTCAAATTTTGATGTTTTTTAAATGTTAATAGAATAAAATGTACTTAAATGCCCGAAGACACCTTTTACCAGATCCACGCCCATAAAATCTCACAGACAACATTACTCGCTGGTTCGACACAGACAGAAATAGACACTGGTTTGCCATAGATTTGAGACAGACAGAAACTCTCACAGGTTCGGCACAGTCAGAAATACTGCAGGTTTGACAAATACATAAGTACTCACTGGTTTGACACATGTCTCCACTGTAACCAGCGTCACATGAACAATCATAACCTTCGTTATCCGGGACACATATACCATGCTGACATCCATTATTAGCACAATTATCTAGGAGAAAATAAACATATATCGATTATTCTGATACAATAAAAACATTTTAGCCAGTTACATGCACAATGGGATTATTAAAGAACGCCTAAGATCCGGATCATCATCAGGAAAACATGTCCGTGCAATGAATACCCCCTTAAACCCCACTTTTATACAGTAAAACTGGGGTATGCAGGGGTTTACCTATTTTTCTTATTTTTGCTCCAAAACATAGATTGTGGGTACTCGTTAGAACCGCCTCAGCCACAATCTATGTTTTAGCAAAAATAAGAAAAATATCAAAAATTTTCCTCTGAAAATTATCGATTTTTGACCTGAAAAAAATACTGTATATCATATTGGCATGTTTTCGTAATGTTAGATCTGTAAGACCTCTCAGTAATGAGAATTATTATCTTTATTTCTTGAATATTGGTTGTACATCTGTGTGGTGAGTCCTTCACGGCTTAAAACACAATCAGGGTAGACATTTGGGTCTCACTTTTGTCTAAAAATGTATTTCAAGTGGTTAATTTAGATGGCAAATCTGTTATCCAAGATTCTTGTAGTTGCGAAAACGCAGACATTCTCATTTACTTTATATAAATATAAAATGCGTTCTGACCAATGCAATTGGATTAATATAGAGAAGTTTTACTTTTTGGGCACATTTTTGGTTAGATAACAGGCTTTATCTGAAAAATCTGTCAGAATTTGTACATATGTACAAATATGAAAATATGTCGTGTCCGTAGCACTATCTGTTTTAAAGTTTTAACATGCAATATTCATATCTTCTGGTACATTTATGGCTTTAAATGATGTTATTATTTGTATAAAACCCAAACAAAATGAGATGAGCTTAAAATAATCATTTTAAAAGCACTTAAAGACGAAATTCCACGTACTATTTCGATTAAAAATCAAAATAAATCATATTAATATATCGATCCATTTTCAAAAAAACAAAATTTCATATGCGGGTATACAAATTAATGGCTTTTTAAATATTGCAGTACGGAACCAAATTATCGGTTGTTTCCGAGTTTTTCCGCTGTATTACCTGTGTGGGCGTGGCTTAGTATCTGTGACGTCATCTCGTACAAGTCTGATAAAGTTAGACCATTGGATAACGTAATAACAAGGCCATTCGTGTGATGATTATGTTCATTTTGACCATAAATTATGTAGTTTTGTTTTATTACGAAATGATTTTACATGCTGTTTTAAAAATCTAGACAAAAAATAACACACTTTCTACATTCACACACATGAGGCCTTTAGCACTTTACCAAAGTTTGAATCCAATGGCAGTTATTTCAGATCCGAGTATCAAAGTAATAAGGAATACATGCCGTTTTTACCCGTTCTTATAAAATTAAATTCTCGGAAAAATAATAATTTGATTTTCATTGTTTCACGTGTGACATGAAGGATAAAACATCCGATTTTCATCATATATTTTCATTACTTGCGCGACCACAAACTTGTTTTGATACCATTGTCCGTGTTATGCGGTATTGTCATGACGTTTTCTGATTCTGATTCTGACGAAATAATATTCTTATTGGCGGCATGCGCGTGCGCGAGAGAGATCAACGTCTGAACGAAAGTATTAAGCGTGAGCGCCGTTACTCGCAAATTAGAGATTATCTCATGACATGCATTTGCCAATGTGACGACTAAGTTTTGCAATTTGAAAATAAACTCTCTCTCTCTCTCTCTCTCTCTCTCTCTCTCTCTCTCTCTCTCTCTCTCTCTCTCTAGTGTACAAATCACTGACATCATTTTCCATTCTGGCCAATAAAAAGATGTTCAAGTACATTCATTCTTTAAGGACACATTTGCAAATATTAATGTTAATCAACAAATACAAATCATGTGCAATCAACATGGTTAACCAGTAAAACACAAGCCCCGAGGGACCTGATTTAATCCGTACTTAAAATGTTTCCGATACTGTTGATAATTATCAAAGAACAAGAAAAAGTAAAACGTCGGCGTTGCATGGTGTAAAATTTGTGATAAATGTTTTGTGTAAGCATTTACTTTGTGTATCTTTCATTTAAATGGCTGATATTTTGTACGACTAAACGTCACTTCCGGTTTGATCTCGCTAGAGTTTTTCCCCTTTGATTTTTCGGCCCTTTTCCGACACCGCGTAAAGCGCATTTTTGTTTTCGATAAAAAGGTGTTCAAAATGTAAAACATTAGAAAATCTGACTTTCTAAGAAACATGCTGTTGATATATTAACGACAAGAGAATTGTCAAATGCGACTATTCGGTATGGGTCTTTTAAACACTACATGACAGGGCTACGGACAGGATTGTTTCCGCGAGGTCTGATGAAATTATTCAACTAGCCACAAAATGTTTGTTACAAAACATTTAACGGCTGGACCTGCAAATAATTTACATTAGGGATAAAAGCTGATCCTGATTTGCACCTTACATACAGTAAAAATCGGGGAAATCGAATATTAAATTATCGAATTTTTATATCTATTCATAAAATCATAAATTGTGGGTAAATGTTCCACGAGTCGATGCATTGATTTTAACAGATACTCAAAATGCACAATTTTGTGAAAAACAAAAGTAATTAATGCAAAAATACAGTCAAAATCCGATGTCACTAGCAGACATGGAATAATTGCACGGAGCCTTTCAAAACCAGAATGGTTTTTGCAACCATTCTGTTGACCTCATCATCAATATGCACTGCTCTGGATTGCTTGTTTCGCAGCTATAGATTTTTTTTTTTTTTTTTTTTTTTTTTTTTTTTTTAATCTGCTGGGCCAATCAAAGTCAAACATCCTTACAATCGTCGATGTGACATGACCAAGATGGCCGTCATGCCCATACATGGTAAAACCTTAAACATCTTCTGGACCGACTTCAATGAAACTTGGTATGTAGCATCAGAGACTTTGTTCAACATACATGTAGTTTGTATAAATCATGACTTTGGGTTGACCCTGACCTTTTTATGGCAAGATCAAGTTTGGTCACACAGGCTTTTTATTTGAAAAAAAAAAAAAGAGAAAATATTATTTTTAGGAAATTTTGAAGCAGGTGGCCTGAACGTATTTAGATACCGACAACTTATTGAGTATATGGAGTTATTTGCCAAAGGTCATTTAAATTTAATTAAACTTTAATTTTCTCAGAAACCACTTGACCTTTGAAAACCAAACTTTGTATGTTGTATCCTTAGGAATGGGGATCGAAAGTTTGTATAGCTGGTCACATGACCAAGATAGCCGCAATGCCCATATATGGTAAAATCATTAAAGAATTTGAATGGGCATGACCTCAAAAGGTTTCAGAGAACTCGTCATCATTTTGCATAGGTGATTGCATGCCCTCAAAATGTCCGCACCACAGCTATGAATCTGGGTGGACAGCCAAACTTGGTCATGATTTTCCAAAGTCCATCATCATGAATAATTGTGTCGGAAGCTTTGGTGAGGTCGACAAACGCCATGTATATATCGACATTCTGGTCGTGGAAATTCGTCTTAAGCTGATTTGCTGTGAACGTCATATATATTTTCTCTCTGTCGTTTCTGAATTCACATTGACCTTTTGGGAAAAAGACGCATTTAATCAAGAGGGACACCAGGCGACTCAGCATACGTTTGCTAGTGTCTTTCCAGCACTTGATAAGAGAATAGGACTTGGAAATAAGCAGTTGTCCCATCCCATTGCCCGTCACGGGTTAAATTTGTTGGGTACAAGTTTAACTTACTGGAAGGTTGCCCCCAGGACAACTTGAAATCTCCAACAAGTTTTTGACCTGATAATGCTTAGTAGTGGAGCTCAATTACAAATTCACAACAATGAAAATTGAATAATATCTTTGCAGTTTAGCAGTAATAATATTGGTATAGTAAAAACATTTGCTAGGAGCAAGTTCAGATTAATTTCAGATTGTCCTATGGATATGTTGTTTCCTGTATCTTATTTCTAACACTGAAGAAAGTTGGTTCTGTGGTTGTCACGTCCTTTCCGCCTTTTTCGCTTGCATGTGTGGATTATGGATGCAGCTTTAAATTCTTGATGGATAGCCTCCTTCCTCCAAATACAGTGAAACAACTATATCAGTTTCTTTAAATTGGAAAGCCGTCGCCTCCTTAATAGTCCACGACAGGAATTGAAATGCACCTAGAGCTTAACAGATGTAAGCTCTTTATTGCCTACGTGTACCTTTCCTTGTTTCTATGACTGATGTGCACCTTTCTAAGATAACATCTTTATCTGTAGGAAGATTGCTTCACTCTGCACTCATTGAATGTAGTACCTCCAGAAAATGGTTTGATGTGCATCATTAAATTTATCCATGCCCAATTAAACCAGGAATCTTGCATTTTGCTGATCTTATATGACGGCAGGTACATAAAAGGCCTACATTCATAATATACATTTATATAAAAGTAAACACCAACCAAACAATTAAAGAAATTAGTAGTACCAAAGCCCGTTTTGATTCCACAATTATTATAGCCCCGCTTTTAAAAAGTGGGGCTATACTGGATTCACCCTGTCCTTCCGTGGTTCCGTGGTTCCGTGGTTCCGTCATTCCGTAATTCCGTTAACATTTCGTTTCCGCTCAATATCTTGAGAACGAATCGACAGAATCTGACCAAATTTTGTATGTACATCAACATCGACAAGACCTAGCTTGGGATTGTTGACCCTCAGTTTTTTCCTAAATTTTGACGGAGTTACGGCCCTTGATTAACATCAGAATTTTGTTTCCGTTCAATATCTTGAGAACAAATTGACAGAATCTGATCAAATTTTGTATGCACATCAACATTGACAAGATCTAGCTTGGCATTGTTGTCCATCATTTGTCGCAAAATTTTGACAGCGTTACGGCCCTTGATTGACGTCATAATTTTGATTCCACTCAATATCTCGAGAATGAATAAACAGAATCTGACCAAATTTTGTATGCACATCAACATCGACAAGATCTAGCTTGGGATTGTTGCCTGTCATTTTTCGCAAAATTTTGATGGAGTTACAGCCCTTGATTGACGTCAGAATTTCGTTTCCGCTTCATATCTTAAGAACGGTTTGACAGAATCTGATCAAATTTTGTATGCACATCAGCATTAACAAGATCTAGCTTCGGACTTTTGCTCATTATTTTTCCCTAAATTTTGACAGAGTTATGTCCCTTGATTGACACTAGAATTTTGTTTCCGCTCAATAGCTTGAGAATAAATTGACAGAATCTGACCAAATTTTATATGCACATCAACATTGACAAGATCTAGCTTGGGATTGTTGCCCATTATTTTTCGCAAAATTTTGACAGAGTTACGGCCCTTGATTTACATCAGAATTTTGATTCCGCTCAATATCTCAAGAATGAATTGACAGAATTTGACCAAATTTTGTATGCACATTGACATTCACAAGATATAGGATTGTTGCCTGTCATTTTTCGCAAAATTTTGATGGAGTTACGGCTCTTGATTGACGTCAGAATTTCGTTTCCGCTCAATATCTTGAGAACGAATTGACAGAATGTGAACAAATTTTGCATGCACATCAACATTGACAAGTTCTAGCTTGGAATAGTTGTCCATCATTTTTCCCCAAATTTTGACAGAGTTATGTCCCTTGATTGACACTAGAATTTTGTTTCCGCTCAATAGCTTAAGAATAAATTGACAAAATCTGACCAAATTTTATATGCACATCAACATGGACAGGATCTAGCTTGGGATTGTTGCCCATCATTTTTCGCAAAATTTTGACAGAGTTACGGCCCTTGATTGACGTCAGAATTTTGATTCCGCTCAATATCTCGAGAATGAATTACAGAATCTGACCAAATTTTGTATGCACATCAACATCAACAAGTTCTATCTTGAGAGTCTTGCCCGTCATTTCACGCAAAATTTTGATGGAGTTGCGGTCCTTGACTGACGTCAGAATTTAATTTCCGCTCAATATCTTGAGAACGAATAAAAAGAATCTGACTAATTTTTGTATGCACATCAACATTGACAAGATCTAGTTTGGGATTATTGCCTGTCATTTTTCTCAAAACATTGATGGAGTAATGGCCCTTGGTTTACGTCAGAATTTGGTTTCCCCTCAATATCTTGAGAATGAATCGACAGAATCTGACCGTATTTTGTATGCACAACAACATTGTCAAGATCTAGCTTTGGATTGTTGCCCCGTTATTTTTCGCCAAATTTAGCCCTTGATTTACGTCAGAATTTCGTTTCCGCTCAAACTCTTGAGAACGAATTGACAGAATCTGACCAAATTGTGTATGCATATCAACATTGACAAGATCTAGATTGGAATTGTTGCAAGTCATTTTCCGCAAATTTAAGGCAGAGTTACATTCCATGATTGACGTCAGAATTTTTCCGTTCAATATCTTGAAAACGAATTGACAGAATCTGACCAATCTTTTTATGTGCATCAAAATTAACAAGATCTAGCTTGAGATTGTTGTCCGTCTTTGTTTTTTCTCAACCTGGCAAAAAGCTCAGAAGCGGGGCTATATTCAGATCCTCTGACAATTCTAGTTTCCCATGAAGCAAAAAAAAAATAATGTAACGGTAAGAAATGTAGGTAATGTATACACTTTATAGATTATCCCGGGCTTCTCTAGTCCGTCGGATAGGACTATAAACCGAGGCACAGTCTCTATATGGCCTTAGCTGTTTGTGGGATGTTAAACCCCAACCATAATAGATGATTATTTCCAATTAAATTGTGGAACACTATTTGAAATTAAATAATCGATGATTATGTTATGAAATGTGCAGCTTGTGGGCGAAACAAGTGACTTGCGAAAACGGGTAAAACTACACAACCAACAAATAAGGGACCCTAGAATCCGCGTTCTGAGAGTTAGTTCACATACAGATGTTAGCGCGAATATGTGTACCCCCAAATACCACTTACTGACCCTTTTACAAAATGAATACACAATGCTCTTTAAGCGGAAGAAATACAGAAGCGTCTGTTATACAAAACTTTAAACCCGCCCTCAACAGCCAGTTTTAATGATTCGCAAGACCTTATACGTTATAATTGTAATATTCTATATATTTATTTACTAATGTCATGTACCCTAATAGGCGGGGCGACGTTCGACGTTCGCGCCCATTAGGTCCAATAACGTCCATTTGCTAATAAAATTGGAATCGGCACGTTACTTGGAACGTTGCTACGCGATTGTAAGTAACGTTACTACTCCCCGATGAGCTTACTAATAAGTGTAACTGGTAGGAGAAGAAATAATCTACGATTTTAATTTACATGCTGAATAAAAGCACAGAAATGATGATATCGGGACAATCTTTTTTTTATATTTTATAGATTCCTTCCACGTTCGAAATTTTTTTTTACAAATATTATATATAAACAGAAATAAATAATGTATAAACAAGGAAACTACATACCGCCTGTAACAGCTTCCGGAACCAGTAAGGAGAAAGCAAGAAACACAAAAAATGGTTTCATATTCATTTCGACTAAAATAGCATCTTAAACTATGATATTGTAAGCGCGACTTTAATTTTTGCACTTTGTTACTCATTTGCAGATCAATTATTGGCTTTTTATCCCTTTATGACAAATGGACTTTCCCATTGTTATCATTTAGTTGAGTCCACTAACATTTTTAGGGGCATCAGGCGTGATAAAAAATTCGTTTAATTATTCATGAAATGTCTCTAAGCAAACAGAATGGCCTCAGATTGGACGCCGCGTTCTGCAGCGTCAAATCTGGGCCTATCCTGTTTGCCTATGTCCATTGAAAATGACGCTAGGCTTAAACGAGTCAGAGTGAAGGTTACGCAAACAGTAACAATCGCTCACCTGAACCTTTGGAAGACTTTTTTGGCATCAAAACGGCGTAGGCCGCTGTCTTGCCGGCGCCTCCTTCACGCCGGGCGATTTTGTACCGGCCTACGCCGATTTAAGCTGATCATGTGACCGGCTAAACGCCGTAGCCTGAGTAAAAAAATGCCACCGGCAAATAAAGAAAATTGCAACCCCCATCACTATAACAGCCAGAACGGAGGTTTTTGAAGAGGACCATTACGAAAACTTGCCCATGCAATAAACGGAGATTTTTTAGCTTTAAAAATTGAAAATTTTTAACTGAAAAATTTTGATATTTTTTCTTATTTTTGCTCAAAACATAGATTGAGGGTACACGTTAGAACCGCCTCGGCGAGGCGGTTCTAACGAGTACCCACAATCTATGTTTTGGAGCAAAAATAAGAAAAATAGGTATACCCCTGCATACCCCAGTTTTTCTATATAAAAGTGGGGTTTAAGGGGGTATATATTGCACGGGCATGTTTTCCTGATGCGATGTTCATATCGTTTCTGTGCTCGGGGCCAGCTGTGTCACTTCCTCAGTGTAAGAAATGTTAAAAATCATTACAGATACTGTATACTGAACTTTAAAAACGACGTATCCCCTTTAACTTTGATGTTCAACTTTAACTTTGATGTTTTGTCCAAAGTGGTTGATTTTAGAATAGATTTGTGATATTATTTAATGTTCCAGTACGACAAACAATGATTTGCTGTAATCGGCATTGGTCACACTGTTCAGTTTGACGTAAAAGTGACATGAGTGTTAATCAGCAAATTGCCCTGAAAAATAAGCAGAGGACCAATGGTCGTGTAGACGCTCACCTGATATCTGTTATATACTTGGATACGTTCATACATATTTTGTGTATAGCCCTGTGGCAAGGACAGATACCATAAATATAAGTCATTTGCCTATTTGTCAATTCCTTCCAAGTTTCTACCCATTAAATGACATTTTACCAATTTTCCCCAATCAAATACATCGGCATCCTTAGTTGACCTTGCTGTATTCGTTTCCTTCTTAGTATTTACATTGCGATATGGTGGGTGGTAGGGCTAGGGCTTTTGTTTTTGTGAACGTACCAGAAGGGATCTTCATTTACATGTACAAAAATAAGGTCTAGACTACATGTTAAACATACCGGCTAAAACAGCCAGTCCTAGACTGAAACTAAATTAAACAACTTTAATACGCTTTTCTCATTCCCAGACATTAACGCTTTTTGAAAAAGCCATTTTTATTGAGACAAAAAATAAAAGAAGGTCTTATCAGTTTCAGTAAGTTTTTCAAAGCACATGAATGATCATTTATCATAAACTGAGACATAAGGATTAGTTGGGCGACAATGTTTACTCCATACATAATGAAGAGTTCAACAAATTTCTGAGAAGAAACTTCGTAAATTTACCAGGCCATTTTTCTTCGCCGCTTCGCCTATTCCACGCCTTGGTCGAAATTCGGTGAGATCGGCGTACGCCGGTATTAAGCCGAATTGATCCGCCAGTCACGTGACCTGACCCAATAAAACGCGCTCGCCGTTCACCGGTCATGTGATAAAAATCAATCGAGTGTCTCGACGGTTACGGTGCACTACCGGCGTACGTCCGGCGAAGTAAAAACACGCAGCCTTTGTTTGCCAATTCGGTACATCATTTCCAGGCAGAAGGTAAAGAATGTAAATAACAGAAAATAGAGAAAATAAATGTATATGACTTAGGTTTTATTTCTAATAGACTGAACTCCCAAAAGGCTCAGAGGGAGGGGGGAAGATGTCGGTATATTTCCTGGGACTTAACCAAAACGTCAATGTGGATATTGGAAAAAAGGACAATGAATATGAATTTTCACAGTAGACATCTGTACGACGTGCACCCTCAATCTATGTCTTTGAGCAAAAAAAAAAAAAAAAAAAAAAAAAAAAAAAAAAAACATGCAGTTTCCTTTTTCAGTATACGAGTACCCTCATGAGAAAATAAAGATTTTGCATATGCGAAAACAAAGGCGCAGATCACCATCGCAGTAACTGCGAAGCTGATCAGCGCCTTTGTTTTCGCTTCATTACAAGTGACGTCGAACTCTGCCCTTTGACTGGACATCGATCTGTCTTCGGCAAGGCTCGATTTATAATTGAACCTGGATTATCGTTATTCTTCCGCGGTGTCTCGTAGTCTGCGTTGGCAAGTGGTGATTGCTTAACATTGAGATGATGGATTGCGTCACAGAAGTTCGTGCAGTAGAGGGTGTCACTAAATGGGGAAGATAAAGGCATGTATAATTAAAATATGCCCAGTATACATCTTAAATGAAAATAAATGAAAAGTCACCCTATTGTTATCAGTACATTAATCTCCTGCAAGAAAGCCGTGATTTATTCTCAAACAAAATTTCTTTGTTATAAAAAATACATCACTCTCAACATTAGGAAACCTTTAGATCAGCTGGCCAACTGTCACTCCGCTCTACGTCAGTACGGTAACCTCGTTCCACTTCCCTGACAGCTTAGCATAGGTTGCATCATGTGGAGCTGATTGCGGATTTCGTGTTATTTTGCTATGAATCGTATTATTTTTGTAATGTTTTTGTACCAGTGACGAAGATCTTCCAGTAAACACATAAATTTGCCTAAATTAATGAAGAAAAACGATTCTCGACTTTGAGTCGCTAATTCTACAATAGTCTCTCCTGATCTATTTATAGACATCTTTGAGATTTTCCATTAAAAACATGAAGTACTTTATGATTCTGCGTACTTTAACAACTAGAATATTTATAATTTATGTCTTACGAATATGAAAATTCGTAACTAAGAAGTGATGCATAGCTTGAAAAAATCCCACGTCCCAGATGGGATTCGAACCCGGACCGCCGGGGTAGAAATCCAATGCTCTAACCACTGAGCCAAAGAGTCGACTCCCTGACGCAGTATGTCAGAGATTGTACATATGTGATACATTGTATCGAATAGCTGTGCTATTTATAGAAGCTACGCATCATAGATAATCTCGAATGAATGAGTGGTGCAATGGGACATAACACACCCCCATTTCGAGGAAGTAATCATTTATGATTACGAGAATGTCATTATAATGACTAAATGACTCAAATGGTCCATCCCGGACGAGCCCCCATCTTACGAATATGAAAATTCGTAACTAAGAAGTGATGCATAGCTTGAAAAAATCCCACGTCCCAGATGGGATTCGAACCCGGACCGCCGGGGTAGAAATCCAATGCTCTAACCACTGAGCCAAAGAGTCGACACCCTGACGCAGTATGTCAGAGATTGTACATATGTGATACATTGTATCGAATAGCTGTGCTATTTATAGAAGCTACGCATCATAGATAATCTCGAATGAATGAGTGGTGCAATGGGACATAACATATGTCATATTTGCAAAAGAAAAAAGATCTAATATAAGTTAGAATAACACAGTTTTGCAGTTTTGCTGAATTTTCATTTTCAACAAAGGGCTGAATTTGTCCCATCCATTTCCGTCAGTATGGAGAGGTTTAACGAAGCACCGATGGAAATATTCCGTCTAGGAAACCTTATCATTTTTATTTTTTACACGAAGAAGCTTTAACTTAGCAGGGAAATACAATAACACCTACTCGCGAAAACTATAACATGAAAACAGGAAATTTTTTTACGAACAATCAAAGCTTTGGATTTGTTAGTTTATGTTCCCTGGGCACATTTACATGTATATAACGTAGAGCTTAGGGCTGGGCCAAACTTGGGGGTGCTCGCTTGCGAGAGTCTGCAAAGGGGTTTCCCCTTATAAAGTAATTTTCAGCTGACCTAAGACAGTTTGCTGCACTGCATGACACAGATATCGTTACCACACATGTTATTCTCAATAATGATAGAAAAATGAAGACTTCACTTACTCAGTTTTCCATTATCTTACCCAATTTTTAGTTTTGTTTACAATACGACAATTCTTCAAATTGCGATTTAAAGGCATAACGTTTGCTTGCGAATACAAGTTATCGATGAAACAGGTTATATTTAGTGAGAACGTAACAGGCCGTAATAGAACGTGATAATAACCATGATAGATCGTGAATAACCGTAAAGTTCCTTAGCATCTCCGCGACACACTGGCTTATCACTACCACGGGTCGTTATTTTGGGTACTTGATAGAACCGCCTCACCGAGGCGGTTCTAACGTGTACCCACAATCTATGTTTTGAGCAAAAATAGGAAAAATATAAAAAAAAAATGTTCTGATGAAAATATTCAATTTTACAACAGAATAAACGGAGATCCTTAAGAGCAGTGAGCATATGGGATGGGCCATACCGCGCTTTCGGCTACTTAACCTCTTCAGTGACCCTTAAGATTTGACTGTGACAAATGGAGCCTTAAGAAAACACTGTAATTTTGAATTTCAGATTTATTTTCATTGTATTTAATTTTGTGAAATACGTTACAGTCTCTTTATCGTAACACTGCAAAGAACTGACACCAGTTGGAAGTTGGACTTAGCGATAAGCTGGAAAATAGGGAGCAGAGCTTATGCCTAGGTCACATTAGGGCTTACGTACGCTGCGGACGCTGCGGATAGGTGTTCCGTATCTGGCCGTCCTATCCGTAACGATTCGTATCTTATACGTAATGTCCGTAACTGTACGTATCGTGTCCTCAGTGCGCGGAAGATCCGCGGGCAAATTTTCATAACTGTCAAAAATTCATGCGCGGATGGACGATCGGTAATGGTAGGTAATGGTACGTAGCTGTAGGCATTTATTCGAAGCTGTCCGTATCTAATGGGTATAAACACGTATCTAAATGTATCATTCCGCGATCAAGCATGTGTTGCGGATCGATACTGTTCCATACGTGTTGTTTCGCTCGGTTGCTGTCTTTGTCGGTTACATACTTTTCGATACAATTAAATACGTTCAGATACGAACACGTAATGTTACGGTTCGCCTGTGTCACATAACCGGTGGCACCACTGCATCACGCCACAAATGTGAACATGTAAGTATTTCAACGTAAAAGACTTTATTTGTAGGTACCAGTCAGTAACAAACATTATTAATCCGTATGTGAAAGTAACTATAGTCGCAATTTCCCGCAGAATAAAAAACAAAGCATATCAAAACTTGATAAAATTGGTATTTTCATTGATATGAAATTTCACTGATATCAAATCTCACTGATATCAAAAGTCACAAGTGACTGATATCAGCCTATATTTTCACTGTAGATTTTGGATTACTTCTGACGTTTCAATTTACTTGACGTCATTAAATGTGTCTCAATTCAGAACTTCAAACGCCTATAACTCCGTCATTTATGAACGAAAACATAAAGTGTGGGTATTAATTTTCTTAGTTAGAAAAGGAACAATGTGGTATAAAAATTATTTGTTTTAATTCTTTTTCTCATTATCAAGGCCTGCCTTGTGAATTAGAAAATGCCCGTGTATTAAATAAAATAAAAGATTTTTTTTTTCGGTGAATACAAAATTCGTTCTAATTAGCGCACATGCCCCTATAAGCGCACCCCGGTATTTTCTGGAAAACATATGCATAAGCGCACAATGCTCGAATAGTATAATGATCTAAAACTACTTTCAAACAATTTGAATACTTGAATGACATCACCATTGATAGATTTGACGTTGTTATTTAAGCATTTTGATTAGTAGTTTTCCTTCATATTGTGCGCTAATTAGAACGGTATTTCGTTATCTTAACTTTAAGTTATTTTGAAATGTTAACCGCTCTGTGCGCTAATTAGAACGAATACGGTACATATATTTCTTTTCGTGAGTTGAAAACATAAAAATTTCACTCGTGCTGCGCACTCGTGTCGTATCTGTCGGCAGCCAATGCTTGATTGTGGGTTGATGCGTTCATTTACGGTGTAGATACGTTTGTGTAACGGTTAAGATACGAAAAGATTCGAACCAATACCTTCAGTTACAAGTCATTACGTTTTGTTACGGATGATTTATCCGTGCCAAATTTTTGACTTTTTTCAAAATTTGGGCGCGGATGGAATCGGACTAGCATATACAATACGTTAAGATACGGACATATACGGAAAAGATACGAATTTTTGCGGATATGACGGATAGATACGAAAGGCCAGTCCGCAGCGTCCGCAGCGTCCGCAGCATCCAGATGTGCTAGTGTGACTGTAGTTTTACCAAAACCTGCGTTTTCTTGCATCAGATTTGACCGTTATATACGCATGAAAACGCAATATTACGTACCTGAAGGTGTATGTCTGTATCTAAACGTAACAGATGGTATCGAAAGGTATGTCGTCAAGTATCTTAACCGTATGTATTCGAATTTATCCGTAACTATCTACGAACGTATCCGTATCTTTCCTGAACTACCCGTATTAATTCGCATTTAAAAGTAATAAATTCATTAAGAACCGTTAGCCCCGCCCACAAAATTCTGCGGATCGCTACGTACAGTATTCGCAACTATCCGCGGCATCCGTAAGCGCTAGTGTGACCTAGGCATTACTAATCCAAGTCACTGACCATTAAAATAAAAGAAAAAAAATGAAAGAAAAGGAAACCGATATAAGAGACTGATTGTCTTGCATGTTACCTCACTTGTTCTTGCCTTAAAGTTTGTCAAGATCATTATAGGGTAATGACATATATAAACTTTGTCGTGCTTTAGGCCCTGGTGCTTGTTTCGTTGAAATCGGTCCAACGGTTCGGAAGAAGAAGCATTTGGAAGGGTTTTACCATATATGGGCGTGGCGGCCATCTTGGTCATGTGACCTGGATTATTTATAAACACATTGGCTCGCCCCTTCCAATAAATCCTTCCTATAAAATTTGACTTTGATTGGCCAAGCGGTTTCAGAAAGGAGATCTTTGAATATTATAGATATATGCATGTACATGTACATGTATATTGCACCCGGTAGAGTGCAGACCAACCCCTAGGAGTCCAATGTCAGAATCTTGAATCTTCAGCCCATTTTTCCTGCAAGTTTTGTCCTTCAAATGACAATTTAACAATTATTCCCATTCAAATGCATGTACGACCTAAGTTAACATTGTCGTAAAATAGGTCAGGGTCATCCCTGGGTCATGATGCACATAAATCTTGTAGAGCGTCATTCCCTGATGCTTCACGCCAAGTTTCAAAATCATAGGCCTTCTGGTTTTGAAGATTTTAAAGGTGTTTGCTATTTATAGCCGTGGTGGTCATCTTGGCCATGTGACATTGATCTTTTATACAAACTTTCACCCCACCCCCTCCTTCCTTACAATGACCCAAGTATAGCTTGGCTTTAATTTGCCAAGCAGTTTCAGAGAAGATGGTTGGATATTATGGTCGCATATGTACTAGTATATTGCTCCGAGACAGAGGCAGACACAAAAATAAATTTTCTATCCGTTTGCATACTCCCAGCATGTCAGCGTGTTTCGTCCCATTAAATGACATGTTAACAATTTTATCCCATTAAAATGACAGTTTAACAATTTTATCCCATTAAAATGCATTGGCAAAATAAGTTGACCTTGTCGTAAAACAGGCCAAGGTCTTACCAGGGTCCTGTTTAATGTAATATACTAATGGCATAAAGTTAAGCATATTTTGATATTTCTGTATATATTTTTCAGACTGTAAAATTTACCAAAATTGTTTATTGCTTTTTCGAAAGCACTGTTATTCAACATTCTAAAATTCAAAATCATGTACTTCTACTAATCTCTGTGACGTCATGACAAACCAATTCATGTGCCTAATTAGACACCCCTATAACCAAGCATGTGTCTTTCTCCAAAATTCGGGAATTTTATCATTGATTGTCAATTAAAGTTTTAAGATATGCATCTCTAGTTTATGGAACTGGCATAGTTCAATAGCCATGTCAATCAATATAGGGGTAAAACAGTAATGACATTTTGCTCATTTGATTTAAGGTGTATTCATGGTAATGTCTTGCAATTTTATTGCCTTTAAATGAGACTGCGCCTCTTTTTTCATCTTCAAACAATACTTTGAACCAGGTATGTGCAGCAAAAACAGTCAAACAACAAATTTATAGACAAAACTTGGAAACAATGGCACTTTTTTGTGATTAAAAATTGTAAATTTTTACTTTCATTTTTCTGCCTACATGATCACGTGATCTGTAAAACTTGACTGTCAAATCTTAGATTGAACAATTTCCCTTAAACTCTGAAACAATTAGACACACTTTATGTCGTTATCGTAGAACAACATCAACTTTTGGCATTTCGCCTACTGGTAGTACACTGGTAGTCGAAATGTCGTTCATTCGAGTTGATAATTGTCATTTTGAAAACCGAAAATTTGCCCCCAACCTTCAAATAAGTATCTCTGACTGGTGTATGAAGCAGATTATTTTCGGACATCTGTAATCACCATATATGCTGTTGAAAGTGGAATATGCTTAACTTTATGCCAATAGTATATTTGTAGAGCTGGAGCCCTCCATGTTTCATTCCAGGTTTCAAGATCATAGACCGTCTAAAGTTTGTTTTTATTATTATTAATAGCTCTTGCGGCCATCGTGGTCATGTACCTAAATCATTTATACAACCTTTTGTCCCCTCTTCCTAAGGATGCTCCACATGAAGTTTGACTTTAATTGGCCCAGTGGGTTCAGAGGAGAAGATGTTTGAACACTGTTGACAACGACGACGACGACGACATATCGGCGCTGACGAAGGACGCCAGAGCATGGTTATACTATAAGCTCACCTGTGTGAGCCTTCGGCCCAGGTGAGCTTAAAACGTATATAAGTTGTAAACAGCATAAAAATATGTAACACCAAAACATAAAACAACTAGAAATAAGTGTTTGTAAAACACAATAACCCAAACTGTATGCTTGCCACTAACCTGGCACAGTTTTTTCATTATTTTCGAAAATCATGTAAGCAAACAGAGTTGACCTGGGCACAAATAGCAAACTTGAGGACTAACAGTGATAACAGATGCACACTTAAATCAGAAAGTGGTAAAATTGATAAATTTTCAAAATTCCGTAATTTTGTCAAAATTTGACAAAAAGTTCTCAAAAGTTAATCAGGTGATCTACTCCTTGGCCTCAATCAGCATACCAAATATGAAAGCACTAGCTCAAACACTTTTTGAGATATCTTTCACACAAGATTTTTTTTCAAAGGGAGATAATTCAGAAAGGGGGCGTAACTCAGAAAAGAAAAAAAATACGGGTCATCTTTTTTTCATGAGGATTCCATGTATGAAATTTCAAGACACTAGCATTTACTGTTTTAAAGTTTCAAATTTCATCCGAAAGTGGTAAAATTGATAAATTTTCAAAATTCCATAATTTTGTCAATTTTTGTCAAAATTTGACAAAAAGTTCTCAAAAGTTAATCAGGTGATCTACTCCTTGGTCCCAATCAGCATACCAAATATGAAAGCCATAGCTCAAATACTTTTTGAGATATCTTGCACACAAGATTTTCAAGATTTTTTTTCAAAGGAAGATAATTCAGAAAGGGGCCATAACTCAGAAAAGAAAAAAAATACGAGTCATTTTTTTTTCATGAGGAATCCATATATGAAATTTCAAGACACTAGCATCCACAGTTTAAAAGTTTCAAATTTCATCCGAAAGTGGAAAAATTGATAAATTTTCAAAATTCCGTAATTTTGTCAAAATTTGACAAAAAGTTCTCAAAATTAATCAGGTGATCTACTACTTGGCCTCAATCAGCATACCAAATATGAAAGCACTAGCTCAAATACTTTTTGAGATATCTTGCATACAAGATTTTCAAGATTTTTTTTCAAAGGGAGATGATTCAGAAAGGGGCATAACTCAGAAAAGAAAAAAAAATACGGGTCATCTTTTTTTCATGAGGAATCCATATATGAAATTTCAAGACACTAGCATCCACCGTTTAAAAGTTAAGAAAAAAGTGGTGCGGACACACGGACACACGGACAAGCCCAAAGCAATATGCCCAAGGGCATAATTAGAACCACGACAGAAGTACCGCATTGAAACGATTAGTAATATAAAATGACTGGTTGGCTAAAATCGATTATACATGGCCACTGAAGCATCAATGTGGTGGGGCTAGCTTAAAGAAAATAATTCTAGCACAAAAAGAGACTTGAGCCGCGTCATGCGAAAATCAACAATGACGTTTTCGAACAGGTTCGACACAGACCGAGCTGTAAAAGCATAGAAGGTGACTATAGGCTGGAAATTTCGGATTTAGAAAGTAGAGGAATAGTGCTATCCGTGTAGCGAAAACACAGGCGCTGATCTGAGCCTTTGTTTTTGCATATGCAGATTGTTGGTTTTCTCATGATGTGGCTCACTTAATAAACTTAATTAAGTTAATGCATGTAATTGACTACGTTCATGTTGTATCAGTTTTTACCATCTATGTTTATTTAGAATTCAGTGTTGTGATCGCATTTCTGTCAATCTGTTGCTATTGTTTGAAAATTTAAAATTGTTCATGTAAGCAAAAGAAGTTGTGCAGACAAAACATCAGCTGTTACCTAAATTAAGATAATGCCATTATTCATAGATCCATCAGTCATATAACTCATAAAGTTTAACGTCCTCAGTTTTAGCATTCAATGACTTACCGTTGTCCTGATAACGTGCACAAATGAAGAAGATAGAAAAGGTGCAATATTGTTTTCGATATAATGTAAAAATATGCAAATATCAGAAATGGTGCAATCAGAAAGAAATTTTCACTCTATAACCCGAGGTGGGAAAAACTAAATCAACAATCAGGGGTAAGTGAATCGAAGGCATCGTAAGTTGCCCTTACTTACGATGTTCTTGAGATGACCACATCAAATACACCCTTGTTATCCCAGTTACCGTATCGTATTTTTAAATGAAAGGTGCCGCTTCGTCGACGCTAAGGTGGACTTGAGTTGACCGTAAAGTCACCGTAACTTAATGCCCTTTTTCAGTTATTCACCATAAAAAGGTACAAGTAGGCAAAGATCGGGAAAAGGCGCAATCAGAAAGAGATTCTCACTCCAAAAACCGAGGTGAGAAAAAAAACCAAACTAACAATCAGGCACTTATACCATGAAACATATCGTAAGACGAATGAGCAGCTATTTTCCCAATAGGTGGCCACTCAGTTACCTTAACTTAATTAAAAATATGCAAACATACATAAGGTGCCAACAGCACAATTTTTTTTAAAACACCAAGACATAAAACAAAAAGAACCACCACAGAAGTATCGCCTTGGAACGATCAGTAACACAAAGTTACTGGCGGGCTTAAACCGGTTTTACAGGATCCTAACCTCACCCTCAGCTTCTGCAGTGGTTCATAACATTTAGTTAGTTCTTCGGTCCTCGTGGTGAATCTCTAACTAGTCAATGAATCATCAAAAACAATTAAATAAATCATGATAAACATCCTGATGAATCAAAAACAAGGACTCACAGATTGAGTAAGCTGCCCGACGATGGAGATCCCTGGGCGCCGAATAACCTACTAACTCCGGAGCAAAAGAAAAACACCAGTTGAACCCCGGTGGGCCAAGCAACAGACAAGAAGCTCCGGCCCCAATTGGGTTAAAAACTAAGCATGCAGACTGTCGCATAACATTCAAGTTATAACCTATACGTCTGTAACGTGTTATGATTTTTCTGAAGTGAAAAGAAAAATCATTAATTCCTATAAGTTTCTTAAATTTGTAAACTAAGTCACCATAAAATTCAGGTTCCGAAAGGCACTCACTTAAAAGCGTCTTTGCTCAATAAATTGAAGTGTAGAGGGTTCCGTGCGACGAGCTTGTCCACATATGATTTTTCTACTCTGTATACAACTTTTTTGAGGTGTCTGTAGTAAATGGCCACTTAAACGATTTACCTGTTAAGTTTTCTGTTTGTGTCAATGAAGGCCAAGACAAACTTCCTACGATGTATTGGTTACCTAAGCTTCACAAAAGACCATACAAAGCTAGATTTATTGCAAATTCTAGCTCTTGTACTACCACTGAACTTTCTAAATTATTAACTTCTTGTCTTACTGCTATCAAATCTCATGTTATAAGATACTGTGAGACAGTGTATGAAACTTCAAATAAAAATTGGTTTTGGTCAATAAAAAATTCTGGTGAGGTGCTCAGTAAATTGAAGTGTAGAGGGTTCCGTGCGACAAGCTTGTCCACATATGATTTTTCTACTCTGTATACAACATTACCACATAATCTAATTAAAGAAAAACTTCTGGATTTGATAGAGTGGACCTTCAAAAGGGCATTAAAAAACTATGGTTCACTTTATTTGGCATGTAATGACAGAAAGGCTTTTTTCACTTCCTCTGACCAAAGTCGGTATACCCTTTGGTCATGTCAGAATGTGTGCGACGCCTTATTCTATCTCCTTGATAATATTTATATTAGATTTGGGACCAAGTTATACAGACAAATTGTTGGAATTCCGATGGGTACAAATTGCGCACCTCTCGTAGCTGATTTATTTTTATACTGCTACGAAAGAGATTTCATGGATTCTCTTAACCATGATAATCAAGCTGATGTTATCGAGGCTTTTAATTCCACATCTAGGTACCTCGATGACCTTTTGAACATTGACAACCCTTATTTTGAAGGTATGGTCAATCAAATTTATCCACCTGAACTTCAGTTGAACAAAGCTAATATCTCAGATACCGAAGCCCCCTTTTAAGATCTACATCTTTCTGTTGCAAATGGATTTGTTTCTTCTAAAATTTATGATAAGCGCGATGACTTTGATTTTGATATAGTAAATTTTCCTTTTTTGGATGGTGACGTTCCTCGTTGTGCTTCTAATGGTGTATACATTTCGCAACTTATTAGGTTTGCTAGAGTCTGCAATCATGTTACAGACTTCAACGCTCGAAATAAATGTTTAACGGCAAAACTTCTCCAACAGGGCTATCGGTATCATAAACTTCGAAAAACCTTTTCTAAATTTTATCGTAGACACTATGAATTGATTTCCAAATATAATGTTGGGTTAAAGACACTTTTAAGTGAGGGCCTTTCGGAACCTGAATTTTATGGTGACTTGGTTTACAAATTAAAGAAACTTAAAGGAATAAATGATTTTTCTCTTCAGTTCGGAAAAATCATATCACGTTACAGACGTATAGGTTATAACTTGAATGTTATGCGACAGTCTGCATGCTTAGTTTTTAACCCAATCATGGTTGATAACTATGCTGCCTTCTTTAATTGCACGCCGGTGGGTCGGGCGTCACACTCTATGATGGCCCCGACTTAAAGCTATTCATTTTAGTTGGTTGGGGCCGGAGCTTCTTGTCTGTTGCTTGGCCCACCGGGGTCCAACTGGTGTTTTTCTTTTGCTCCGGAGTTAGTAGGTTATTCGGCGCCCAGGGATCTCCATCGTCGGGCAGCTTACTCAATCTGTGAGTCCTGGTTTTTGATTCATCAGGATGTTTATCATGATTTATTTGTTTGTTCTTGGTGATTCATTGACTAGTTAGAGATTCACCACGAGGACCGAAGAACTAACTAAATGTTGTGAACCACTGCAGAAGCTGAGGGTGAGGTTAGGTACCTGTAAAACCGGTTTAAGCCCGCCAGTAACTTTGTGTTACTGATCGTTCCAAGTCGATACTTCTGTAGTGGTTCTTTTTGTTTTATGTCTTGGTGTTTAAAATTTTTTGTGCTGTTGGCGCCTTATGTATGTTTTCATATTTTTAGTTAAGTTAAGGTAACTGAGTGGCCACCTATTGGGAAAATAGCTGCTCATTCGGCTTACGATATGTTTCATGGTATAAGTACCTGATTGTTAGTTTGTTTTTTTCCCACCTCGGTTTTTGGAGTGGGAATCTTTTTCTGATTGCGCCTTTTCCTGATCTTTGCCTACTTGTACCTTTTTACCACATAATCTAATTAAAGAAACACTTCTGGATTTGATAGAGTGGACCTTCAAAAGGGCATTAAAAAACTATGGTTCACTTTATTTGGCATGTAATGACAGAAAGGCTTTTTTCACATCCTCTGACCAAAGTCGATATACACTTTGGTCATGTCAGAATGTTTGCGACGCCTTATCCTGTCTCCAGGATAATATTTATATTAGATTTGGGACCAGGTTATACAGACAAATTATTGGAATTCCGATGGGTACAAATTGCGCACCTCTCGTAGCTGATTTATTTTTATACTGCTACGAAAGAGATTTCATGGATTCTCTTAACCATGATAATCAAGCTGATGTTATCGAGGCTTTTAATTCCACTTTTAGGTACCTCAATGACCTTTTGAACATTGACAACCCTTATTTTGAAGGTATGGTCAATCAAATTCATCCATCTGAACTACAGTTGAACAAAGCCAATATCTCGGATACCGAAGCCCCCTTTTTAGATCTACATCTTTCTGTTGCAAATGGATTTGTTTCTTCTAAAATTTATGATAAGCGCGATGACTTTGATTTTGATATAGTAAATTTTCCGTTTTTGGATGGTGACGTTCCTCGTCGTGCTTCTTATGGTGTATACATTTCGCAACTTATTAGGTTTGCTAGAGTCTGCAATCATGTTACAGACTTCAACGCTCGAAATAAATCTTTAACGGCCAAACTTCTCCAACACGGCTATCGGTATCATAAACTGCGAAAAACCTTTTCTAAATTTTATCGTAGACAATATGAATTGATTTCCAAATATAATGTTGGGTTAAAGACGCTTTTAAGTGAGGGCCTTTCGGAACCAGAAGTTGATGGTGACTTGGTTTACAAATTTAAGAAACTTATAGGAAGTAATGATTTTTCTTTTTAGTTTAGAAAAATCATAACACGTTACAGACGTATAGGTTATAACTTGAATGTTATGCGACAGTCTGCATGCTTAGTTTTTAACCCAATCACGGTTGATAACTATGCTGCCTTCTTTAATTGCACGCCGGTGGGTCGGGCGTCAGACTCTATGATGGCCCCGACTTAAAGCTATTCATTTTAGTTGGTTGGGGCCGGAGCTTCTTGTCTGTTGCTTGGCCCACCGGGGTCCAACTGATGTTTTTCTTAAGCTCCGGAGTTAGTAAGTTATTTGACGCCGGTGGGTCGGGCGTCAGACTCTATGATGGCCCCGACTTAAAGCTATTCATTTTAGTTGGTTGGGGCCGGAGCTTCTTGTCTGTTGCTTGGCCCACCGGGGTCCAACTGATGTTTTTCTTTAGCTCCGGAGTTAGTAAGTTATTTGGCGCCCAGGGATCTCCATCGTCGGGCAGCTTACTAAATCTGTGAGTCCTGGTTTTTGATTCATCAGGATGTTTATCATGATTTATTTGTTTGTTCTTGATGATTCATTTACTAGTTAGAGATTCACCACGAGGACCGAAGAACTAACTAAATGTTATGAACCACTGCAGAAGCTGAGGGTGAGGTTTCGGCCGTGTAAAATCGATTTAAACCCGCCAGTAACTTTGTGTTACTGATCGTTCCAAGTCGATACTTCTATGATGGTCCTTTATGTTTTATGTCTTGGTGTTTAAAATATTTTTGTGCTGTTGGCGCCTTATGTATGTTTGCATATTTTTAGTTAAGTTAAGGTAACTGAGTGGCCACCTGTTGGGAAAATAGCTGCTCATTCGGCTTACGAAATGTTTTCATGGTATAAGTACCTGATTGTTAGTTTGTTTTTTCCCACCTTGGTTTTTGGAGTGGGAGTCTTTTTCTGATTGCGCCTGTTCCTGATCTTTGCCTACTTGTACTTTTTTTAATCCAACATTATATTTGGAAATCAATTCATAGTGTCTACGATAAAATTTAGAAAAGGTTTTTCGAAGTTTATGATACCGATAGCCCTGTTGGAGAAGTTTTGCCGTTAAACATTTATTTCGAGCGTTGACATGATTGCAGACTCTAGCAAACCTAATAAGTTGCGAAATGTAAACACCATAAGAAGCACGACGATAAGTAATAGATACTTAAGTTGGTCGTAAGTTGATCTTAAGCTTACGATGGTTTTCAATTACTAACCCCAGGTACTCATATTAAGAAAACATCGTAGTCCGAGTGAGAAGCTACTTCACAATAGGCGGTCACTCGGCTACCCAACCTTAACTAAAATAAGAAAACCTCCAGGCATACATTGCTTCTCGACTCCTCGTGTTCCAAATGCATTAATTACATGGTTACTCGGTAGACGACAGAGATCCTTCACTGGTGCTTGGTGAAGCGTTCATTTGTATAAATCTTTCCATAACATCGGCAGGTAGCGTTGGGCCAGTGCAATTGTATGTGACATATTTGCCAAATGCTGAACCAGAACCAACTGATAATAACGAAATGGTACAGAATCGTCTAATCCCATAACACAGCCATAGTTAATAACAATGTGCTTTATAAATGAACTTAGTAATAAATCCCAAAATTGGAATATAATTATTTCTAATCAAATTCGTCTCGGTAATTAGTGCCATCAATGCTATATCGCAAGACGGTATTTAAACTTCCCAGCAGTGTCCATATTTTCATTAGCGTTTGCAAAATCTTCGGGTAACCGAAAGAAAATATGGTCAAATATTCATGGCGTGAATTTTTCCTTGATGTCATATTAATAGTATTATAATTCAGCTACAAAAAATCAGTGCGATAACATAAAAAGTACAATTTTGACAATATTTTAGACAGAAATGGATGAATTTTCGAGCGTAAAAAAGCCGACGTCATAGGAAGTATGGTAAAAGAGCAGGCATGACCACTACAAACACTTGAAAAATCATGAACCCAAGGAAAGTATATAGAAAATGCTGAAGAGTCTTGTGTTCCACTGGGATAGGCTAAGGACGAGCGGATATTAATGAAAATAGAAAATCGGAATTTTCACCAAGACAACACCATCAGCTAATCGATTTAAGATACATTGACGACTTTTGACTCCATGATACGAAGGACTACGGCATGGATGGATCTTTGCAATTTTTCCTCGTCTGAAATCTGAGTTTCATGCCCGGGTATGAACATTGTTAACGTCAAAGTAACGTTGTTAACGTCGTCAAAGTGGTCCGTACGTTGTAAGTGGCCTTACTTTGAGCCCTAAATTTTCGGAGGTTTGATGAAAAAGTCCCTAATTGTATATATTATTGTGTAGAAATAGGTAAAAGTTGGCAATGTTCGGGAAAAGGCGCAATCAGAATGAAATTCCCACTAGAAATACCGAGGTGGGAAAAAACCAAATTGGCAATTGGGGTGGGGGGCTTAAACCGGTTTGACAGGGCCCAAACCTCGCCCTCAAAATAAACAAAGAATAAGGAATTCATGTTAGTAAAATATTTAACATAGGTACCAACATGCAACATGTTTAACGGAAAGCAGGGTGAGCAGATGTTTTTCCCACTTGTGTGCAAAGTTTTCACTTTCTTCTTTGAAAACAAATAACACAACAAGAACAGTCCGGGAACTTTCCGACTGTACCTCGTAAAAGGTGGTTTACTTTTAAATCAAAGTAACCTTATGTTATTGATAAAAACACATAAAAATAGCAACCTGAAATCAATAATGCCTAGGTCACATTTTGCCTACGATGACCGTACGAACTCATTTTTTTTTTGCCTCTGCGATTTTGCAAGGGACTGCATTTTTTTACAACATTTAGAAATCGTAAGACCGTAGGTCGTAGATCAGCTGGCTAACCTGCACTCCGATACACTTTGTCACCTCGCTCCACTTCCGTGGAGAGGTCTAATGTAACACCGATGGAAATAATCCGTCTACCTAGGTCGTAGACAAGTCGTAGTGGCATCGTACGGGCGCCGTGCGGAGACCCTGTGATGATCGTGCGGTGTCGCACGACTTTTCATGATAATTTGGGGGACAAAAATCGCGAGGTCATCGTAGGGTGACCGTAAAGCCTCCGTACGGCGATCGCACGGTTGCCAAATGGTGTCTGTACGATACTGTTAAAAATGTACGGACACCGTGTGCGAACATCGCACGGGCTCTGTACGACTTTTAACTTAAATACTGCGGAGACAGTACAACTTCTTAACGAGCTCCGAACGATCTCCTTACGGTTTTGTCTCAGAACGTCGGCAAAAGCTAGAGCAAGAAATCGTTCGATGCCCGTATGAATTGTAAACACATACATCGTATACCATGGTCAAAATTTTCAGTAGAATATCTTTATTATTTTTCTTATTTTTGTTGAAAACATAGATTAAAACCGCCTAAACGAGGTGGATCTTTACATTACCCACAATTTATGTTTTGATATTTGGTATTTGCCAACGTTAGTGCCGTTTTCTGGTGGTTGTAGTGATTGGAGGAATTTTTCATCTTTCATTCGCGCTTTCGAAGTAAGGGTGGTTTTATTTCGGAAGTCAGAATAAACGGCTTCTTAATAATGGTTCGAAAGCAATGAATTTTGAGAATGTCATTTAAAAGCTCATGAATTTACTCCATTTTAGAGGAGACTTTTAATCGAGTTTATGAACTAATCTGTTGGTTGTTTGTTACAAAAATGCACATACCAGTTTAAGCCATCTGGTAAATATTTGACTGAGCATTCCAAGGCAGCTCTGCTATGATTCTTTACATTGAATTTTTTTTTATCTGTTTGCATATCTGCATCTCTGTTGTACACTCTAATTTTATGTCTATATGTTAGTTGAAGTCAGCCAGACGACTACCTTCCTGGGAAAGAGCTTTATATGTTTAGTTTTGAGATCAGTAAAGATATTCAGAGTGTTCAAAACACTCACGTTTAGAAACATACTTCTAAACAATGTTTGAATTATTTGACCCCGTTTAGGAATATGTCTTTGATTTAGACTTCTCGTGTAAATTTTCGAAATTGCAGTACAATAGTCTGGCTTTCGTCGCTGGTTTTAAAGGGCTACTGATGAGGGTTCACTACCCGAAATTGTACAATATAGTCCATACTATTTCCCTTTGAATGTTTTTTTACTGCTTCCAAAGGATCAAACCTTTATATTTTATTATATGTTTAGTTTTATTCATGTTACGTATGTCTGTCTTTTTTTGTCGTATTCTTTCCCGCTTGGTGTCTGGGTTGGGACTTTTTAAAATTTAAGTGTGTCCATTCCAACTTTTGTATGGCTACCAATGGCTACCTATAGGTACCGATCCTAGATCCCTGAATGCATCCAACTTATTTTAGCAGTTATCACCGTGTATGTTTTTCACCTTTGACATTTTGGAACCCCCAGTATGTACGAAGTGAAATCAAGATCCCCATAATACAGTGCAAAGTCATTATCTTGTGTCCTTGAAAGGAAGATTTTATTCCACATAATTTTATATTGTCGTTTATAGCCGTCACTGCTATATAAACTCAACAATATTGTAAGGCACCTCCAGGTAGGATGGCGTCGGAGGCGACTTAACATGAATAGTTCCTCACTTCAGGGAACACAGGAGTACCAGGGGTGTTAAGTGATTAATAAACAAATAACGAACTTGTCACATCTGCACCATCATTTAATCAAGTCATTAAAGTCAATAAATTCACTTATTCATCAATATCAGCAGTCATCCGGCGCGCAAATGCACGCTTGTTGCCTTACAAATAAGACAGGTAAACAATATAGGGGCGTTTCTTCAATTATCAAAACTGCTCATTAACAACTAAGCCCCAAAAGCATGTCCACACAACATGAAAAATAGCACAAGAGCGACACTGTGTGGCTGATGACATGGTACTCTCGCTGGAAAAACCCTATCGTAAGGTGAACTGTCTCGTCCATCGGCGATAAATAATTTATTCACGAAATACTTGATATGTGGTGGGATCCAATCGTGCAAATTAAGAGGCAAATACTGGGAACATGTAAACAGGTGTAAAGAGCCTTCAGATTAAATAGATTTATGTAAAACTCTGGTTAACTATGAGAAAATGTATGTAAATGCCTCAGCTGATGAACTTCGGTAAGTAGTTGTACTTAGTTACCAACAAAATTTGACCGTTTAAAGGCTTCAAGATCTTTCAAATTTCGCGCTCTCGAAACTTGAGATTGGATGCCCAACGTCAGATTTGAATCGTATATATAGTAAAGTAGTGTAGTACTACGCCATCAGTCAACCAATCAGATTGCCGTAAAATGACAACAAGAATGAACTTTTCGAACTTCTCGCAAACAAGTGCAAGTGATTTCAAACTCTGGAGAAGTCCGAAATAGAACGTAGAGATCCTTTTGCAAGATTGTGATCCAGAATTAAATGAAATTAATTGCAACTCTTCGGACTTCGTAATAATGGAAAGGACGACCTCCAAATATTTCCAATGGGTGCGCAACGATACATGACGTCGTGCTGACACTCGCGCGGAATGACGTTCCGCATAACAAATACTCACAAAAGTCGTCACTGAGAGCACATCTCAAGGAGGTCCTCCTCATTAATTATGAAGTCCTTCGATGCAGTAACACCCACTTAGTATTAGACATTTTTCACTTTTGAAAGTAAGTTATGCTAGCGCGTGCGGTTACCACTTTCTTTGTGATGGGGAACGACTCGTGAGGGTTTATTTGAGACGAAGACGAGGGGTGATATGAACAATTACTCAGTCAAAACTACCAACAGCTCAACGGAGACGAGTTAGATAAAACAGGGGAAAACTGCAACAGTCTAGAACGTCTAGCTATGTAGCTCAGTAGGTAGCGTGATATATTTCAAAACCAAAGGGTCTGGGTTCGAGTCCAGATCGGACCACTTTTTTTTTCTTTTCTTTATTTTTCTCCCCTGTGACAATAAGTTTATAAACTTTGAATAAAGCTTAACAATAATTTTTATATTATCAGCTTATTATATTTATTGGCTAATACAAGAATCAGGAAATGCCCTAGAGCATTAAATACTTAAATCGTAAAGGAACTGAAGTGTGAGACGGCAGCCCACATATATGTTTTTCTCTTGTTGAATTTTAACCTATTGAAATCGGGAGCTTGATCGTATTTTTTGGTAGAAGAGCTGATCTTCAAGCGATCCTCACGTCAATATTTGTTTTACGGAGACATAGAAATATTTATAGGGCTTGTACAGGAATAGTGTGGCTAGGATAAGTCAGCCACCCTGAGTGACTTAAAATGTTTTTCGCGGCCGTAAGGCACTAACTGAAATAGTATAATGTACATGTACAGATACATATACATGCATATTTATCAGGTATAAAAACTACAGTTTCACGTGCTGTCTCGTGAGCGAACATAATTCATTTTGGCATGTTTATACATGTATTTCAAACAGATACCTGAAAGCTTGATGGGGTTTATTTGATGTTTCGTTTTGAGTCTATTCAACAGTCATCTGCATGTCATAAGAGCGATATCCTAGCTACATTATGCATAGCCATACAAATAATTTGAGGTTTTGTAGACCTTCAGCAGTATTTCAGCCATATCGAGTGCGATAATTACGATTTTTGAGAAGTTTTTTGCAAGCCATATGCTTTCTTTCTGTTCCTCATTTATTCTCTTATAGTATGCGTGCTGTTTGTCTGATTGAATTCAAATAAATATAAATAAACTTCAAACTAACACAATTTATTTTCAACAAAAATAAATGTATATAAAACTGAGAAACATCAAGTTCTTTTCATTTTTTTTTTTTTTTTTTTTTTTTTTTTTTTTTTTTTTTTTACTTGCTGCGAACCTTGCTTAACCCTAAAACAGGACTACAATATTCTGAATTTTACGCGCGCATACACACTCACACGTCTGACACTCACAAACACACATCACACACGAACGCACGTTCCGTAGAAGACTTCATCTCGCAGTGACTCAGTCAGTTGCCTCGTAAAATCACATGGCGAGAATAAATACGTAGTTAATATTAGACATTGATAAGGACATTTGGCTCGTTAGCTCAGCAGGTTGAGCGCGAGAACGAAACGCCTAAGGGCCTGGATTCGAGTCCTGGTCGGACCTATTTATAATTTTTGTCGCATCTTTGACATTTTTTGGTTAGAAAACAAATGAAAAAGAAAATAATTAAAACCTTTATGCAATGGTAAAATGCAAAAAAGAAATCCATAAAACCATTTAATATATAAATCGTAAACAATCATATGCAATGGTAACAATGATGAGTGTTGTGTTTCCGTTTAACTGTCTAATTCTAACGGAACAAAGAACCAGAAGTGACCTTTGACACGACATCGCATCATATATATCAACTTTAATGTTTGTCATTAAAGATACATGCTAGTCGGCTTTACAAATGCTTGGCGCGAATAACATGCCACCATTGTAACAGCTTCCAATACATAATTGGATTATTTTAGACACTCGTGTGTATAACTAGGGTCGCTTGTTCGATTCTGAGTTACACATGCCTTTATGGTGACACTATAAACCGAGGTCCCGTCTTCATATGACCATAACTGTTGGAGGGAAAAACCGATATCAACTATTTGTTATCGCCATGTGACTTTTTACATACTGGCACATGTATATACGTACATTGGTTCTGTTTAGCTACATTTCCACGTGTTTGTCGTGAACGCATAGAAAACTTGATGTACATGTATACATCGTCCGTCCGTCGTCGTCCGTCAACAATTTCCATGACATTCTTCTCTGAAACCGATTGGCTTGCCAAGCAACTGATCCTGCCAGCACCATGGTAAATGCCTGCGATACAACAAAAGTCCTTACAGCAAATATTGATGCAACATCACACAACATATGATAAAATGAAGTAAATTGATTGAAACAAGCAATATCGCTTTGGCAACAACCAATCTCTTCGCCGTATGTTGCTGCCCAATTGATTAGTCTACAATCACAGGTGACACACCAAGTCATGCTTGTGGGTGTGCCAAGTCGTTTTCTCAGGGTTCTCCCCTTTTCCCCCTGTTACTGATTTACCCGTCTCATATGAACTCTTGAACTGGGCGAAAATTGTATAAAAAAAAGAATCTGCTCAGAAATTAGCACAATCAGACCCTTATCTGTAATTAAGTAACAACAGAAGGACCAGGAATCGATACAATTAAATTTCACAACCTAACATAGACACCAGGCGGGAGAGACATGACGGCGCAACACATCACAAACAATTCAACAATACGCATGAAAAACAGGACTACTAGCTCTTTCCAAACAAGGCCAGCGTCTATTCTGTTAAAAGGGACAATACACATGACAATAATCTAAGAGAATTAAAGTGGGCGTACGCTATAAGAAAGCACTGAAATTCTGAGCCCTGATTGTATTGTAACAGATAGCAAAACTTCTCCGATGTTACTCGCGATTGTCAGAAAAAATACATTTATATTCCATCATGCATGCATGCTAAATGTAAACCATATAACGAGGGATTTTCGAGGTCTCACGTGCAAATAACAACTATTAACATACTGGACCTTGTTCTCGACCGAAATACGAAGTTACGCGTTGGATTGAACGTGCGACCCGTTTTACGAGGCGACTGAATGAACCACTACGACATGGAGTCCTCTATGGAAACACTCTAGAAACTCATGAAAATATTATTGTATTAGCTTAATTTTAATGATATTTATTTGAATTCCACCAGGTAAAGAGCACACATACTATCACACAGAATAAATGAGGATCAGAACGAAAGCTTATCTCTTGCCACATTAATTTCCTACATCGTAACAATCGCACTGGTTATGGCTGACATACTGTTGGAGGTTTGCAATAAATAAAATTAGTTGTTAGCTTGGCAGAATGTAGCTACGAGTACATGTCGGATATTGCCTCCATCGCACTTCGTATTGCATGCAGATGACTGTCGAATGGACTCAAACCGAAACATCGACAAAATAAGCCTCATCAAGCTGATAATCTGTTTTTATCGCACCTGCTTATAGCAGGGTGCGATATAGGAGTCCAAATTTCCGTCCGTCCGTCCGTTCGTTCGTTCGTCCGTCAACATTTACGTCGAAGTTTGGTTTTCTCGACATCAGAGATAGCTGCGAGTCTGAAACCTTGCATAGTAATTGTCCCTGACATACCCTTCAAGCACGCACCTTAACCCGGTGCCCTTGACCTATATTTCACGGTCCACTGACTTTGAAAATTTTTGTCGAAGTTTTGTCAACATTTACGTCGAAGTTTGGTTTTCTCGACATCAGAGATAGCTGCGAGTCTGAAACCTTGCATAGTCATTGTCCTTGACATACCCTTCAAGCAAGCAGCTTAACCAGGTGCCCTTGACCTATATTTCACGGTCCACTGACTTTGAAAATTTTTACGTCGAAGTTTAGTTTTCTCGACATCAGAGATAGCTGCGAGTCTGGAATCTTGCAAAGTAATTGTCCTTGACATACCCTTCAAGCACGCACCTTAACCCGGTGCCCTTGACCTATATTTCACGGTCCACTGACTTTTAAAATTTTTACGTCGAAGTTTGGTTTTCTCGACATCAGAGATAGCTGCGTCTGAAACCTTGCATAGTAAATGTTCTTGACATACCCTTCAAGCATGCACCTTGACCCGGTGCCCTTGACCTATATTTCACGGTCCACTGACCTTGAAAGTTTTTACGTCGAAGTTTGGTTTTCTCGACATCAGAGATAGCTGCAAGTCTGAAACCTTGCATAGTAAATGTCCTTGACATACCCTTCAAGCACGCGCCTTGACCTGGTGCCCTTGACCTATATTTCACGGTCCACTGACTTTGAAAATTTTTATGTCGAAGTTTGGATTTCTCGACATCAGAGATAGCTGCGAGTCTGAAACCTTGCATAGTAATTGTCCTTGACATGCCCTTCAAGCACGCGCCTTGACCCGGTGCCCTTGAACTATATTTCATGGTCTATTGACTTTGCCCGATGCAGGTGCGATATCGACCTCCGCGGAGTTCTTGTATCATATATTTACTACACAATATGTTCTTTTTGCATATGCGATACAGACAAGAGTTACGTTCACGTATCGCGGCACAGTCTCGAAGGCCGTATCCGTTCATAAATTGATAAAACCCATATCACTCCCTTGGGAGAAAAAGCCACATCACCAAATAATATTGGCTCACATACCCACGTGACCCATATCATCCCTAGGGAGAAAAAGCCGTATCACCAAATGATTGGCTAATAAAATTATATTCGGATCACTCGTCTCCTATGGTATTGAGTTCATTAGGTAGTGTACCGCAGACATTTTAGAATTGTTTGGATTGTGGTTTTATGTCACAGGCAACAGTTTTTTGTCATGTCGAGACGAATTTTCGATTTGTGCTAAAATGGAAATAATATGCGCTCTACTGCACGCTTTGGCGGTATGTCAAAATAAATAGATAAATAAACTAAAAAAAATAAAGTAAAATTAAGTAAAAATAAAATAAAATAAAATAAAATAAAGAAAAGGGAAAAAATGGTCATGAATTAAAATATATGATAAAAAGATTACGATATGACAATTTTCGTATCGTACCCACGTATCAACCCTCGAATCCCGTATCAGCCCTCGACTCTCGCATCAGCCCTCGGGCCTTCGGCCCTCGGGCTGATACGAGAGTCTCGGGCTGATACAGGATTCTCGGGTTGATACGAGGTACGATATGAAAATTGTCATATGATAATCTCTATTAAAATACACGTATATACATATCAGAATGAATTATGTTCGCTCACGAGACAGCACGTGAAACTGTAGTTTTTACATTTAATAAATAGACATATATCTGAACATGTACACTATACTATTTGATTTAGTGTCTTGTGTTTTTAATTCAGTTATACGTCAATTTCAAGATTATTTCAGCTCATATGAGACGCACCATTCAGTAGGTGGTACAAAAATGGGAGTACCCTAAGAAGAAAAACCTGGCACACCCGCAAGCAGTACTTGGTTTGTCTCACATGTGGCCAATGTGGGGCTCGAACCAACACCAGGCACAGCGGTGAGATGATCGGGTGATTAAGAAACAGCGCTCTCAACCGCTGCTTGAGTAATTTTAAATCATTTGAGGCGATCAACTTATCCTAGCCACATTATCTGTACCAGCCTTCAGGAAAAAAATGTTGAAAGAAGGATCGTTCGCGGATCCGCTCTTCTGTCGAAATTTACGATCGAGCTTCAGGCTTCAATCGTAAAAAAAATCAACAAGAGAAAATCATATACATGCGGACTGCCTTCTCACTAGACACTTTAATCCACAAATTGACGATTTTAGTATTAAATGGTGATTCTTCGTTTCAAATATGCCCTCACGAGTCGTCGCCCATCACACAGAAAGGCGTAACCGCACGCGCCAGCAAAATTTGCGTTCAAAAGTGAAAAATGTCTAATAGGCAGTCAACGATTTCTCCGATAACAATCTTAAATATTTAGCAGGTACAGAAATTTATCCAGCCCGCAAGGGATGTTAATCGGTCAATGTTGCCGGTGACATTTAAAAACTTGTGAAATGAAAGTTTATTAATTGAGAATTAAAATGACTTTTATCCGTGTGATTGGAAAGTCCTTGATTTCTACAAACATTCCTGGTTCAGTACTGCAAGTTTGTGTGCAGAAGACAGACTGTCATTTGAAAACAAACGATTCTTGTGCTTCAGAATTTGACAGTTCGTAACGGTTCCGCTAAGCAGGTGAATTCAAATCACTTTCAAGGGATCGTTTTCTGGGTAGTTATTTGTTCTAAATAGTTGATGATCATGATAACCACGAACATCCAGGATAAATTACTCCTCAAGTCCTGAATGGTGAAATCTTCATCCTTTTTGTAGACAGTTTACAGACTGGATGGGTGGGGTAACTCAATATGATCACTACCAGTATGACTGAAGAAGACCCCCCTGGGATACTCTTACACTATAACTATATTTTAGCCCCCACTTACTGAGCTCACTGATGCTTCTATAGACAATATTGAAATTACTGAAGATGAAGTCATTGATGTCATCGTAAATCTCGATCCGAATAAAGCCTCTGGACCTGATTTAATTAGTAATAAAATGCTTAAAAGAGTGTCAAAAACTGTAGCAAAACCACTATGCATCATTTTCAATCGCTCGTTACAGGAAGGAATATTTCCAGATACATGTAAATGGAAACAAGGCAATTTAGTACCCATATTTAAAAAGGGTGAGAAAAGCATTCCATCTAACTATCGTCCAGTCTCTCTATTAAGTAACCTAGGAAAAATTCAGGAACGCATTATTTTTAAACATTTGTATAATCATTTATATAGTAACAATCTTTTTTATAAATACCAGTCTGGTTTTCGTCCCGGTCATTCTACTACGTACCAACTAATAGATATTTTTCACCATATTTGTTAAAATACCTTCTTTTATATGAAAGGCAATAGAAAATGGTCCGTTATACATGCTAGAATTCGTAATAAGTGCAGTGATTTAAAATATGTTCTATCTCAAAACCATTTAACAGACGATAAGAGATGCGTTTGTGGAAACTTAGAAGAAAATGCTCTCCACTTCTTCTTCGAATGCGAAAACTATTCTAATCAAAGACTGATAATGTTTCGTAAAAAAGGTACAAGTAGGCAAAGATCAGGAAAAGGCGCAATCAGAAAAAGATTCCCACTCCAAAAACCGAGGTGGGAAAAAACCAAACTAACAATCAGGTACTTATACCATGAAACATATCGTAAGCCGAATGAGCAGCTATTTTCCCAATAGGTGGCCACTCAGTTACCTTAACTTAACTAAAAATATGAAAACATACATAAGGCGCCAACAGCACAAAAAAAATTTAAAACACCAAGACATAAAACAAAAAGAACCACCACAGAAGTATCGACTTGGAACGATCAGTAACACAAAGTTACTGGCGGGCTTAAACCGGTTTTACATGGCCATAACCTCACCCTCAGCTTCTGCAGTGGTTCATAACATTTAGTTAGTTATTTGGTCAACACGACAATACCATCCTTTAAGCTTAAACACACTGTTGTATGGAAAGACTACTCTGTCTGACAATGACAATTGTTTTCTTTTTCAGGCAGTACAGCAATACATCAAAGACTCAGGTCGTTTTTGAGAATTTGAAAGAACAATCCCAACATCTTATATAAAATCTATGATCCGAAGGAGCATGCAATCGACAAGGAATCTATCTATCTATCTATCTATCTATCTATCTATCTATCTATCTATCTATCTATCTATCTATCTATCTATCTATCTGTCTGTCTGTCTGTCTGACTCTCTGACTGTCTCTAATTGCTATTTGCTATTTACGATTTACAATATATTTGTTGTATTTGTAAATATGTTTGCCATGCTGTACTATTATTATGTTGCAGGGGGCGGGCTGAACCTAATGTTGATATATTGTACATAAAAAGGCAATAAAATATGTTTAAACTAAACTATATTTTAGCACTTGCCTTGCCAACATTCACCTGCTGGTAAGGTGCTTTTAGGCTATACAGCATATACACAATCTCTGTAGTATGGCTTTGGACAAATTTCGCTTTCGCTCTTTTGATTTCGTTTTGACCCACATTTTTATTTCAGAGGTCTATTAATATTAATCCTCAAGTCTACACTAGGGCTTACTTGAATGAGTCATCTCACCGATCATGCCCTGGCCTAGCTGGAGGACTCCTATTAAAGTGTGCAATAATATCCAAACCTATCTGCAAAAATAATGTATGTATCCATAAATATTTATTTTATTTATTTTTTCTTAATTGTTCTTATGTATATGTATGTATTATTTGTTGGTTGGTAGGAAACGCTCCTAAGAGCTTGTGTTGACATATTATCAAAACACTACGTTATGTAAATATTATTTGACTTGACATAACTTGACTTGGTCTAGTGGGCTTTACTCGTAGACGAAAACACCACTGAATGTGGAGAATCCGCGACCAGCATGGAAAACTGCGTTGCTGACCCACCACGACTCAACCCAAACCTTGTCTCCAGCGTTTAGTCGAGCAATTCGAACGTTTCCACCTTGAATATCTTGAAAGCCATGCATTGCATCAACCACAGCAGCATTAATTGATCATGACTCCGTCTACTACATGTACCAGGCGTGCCCATGTCTGCTTCGGAGGGTCATACATGTGCCCAATGAAGTAGGAAAATTGGTAAACACCCTGTACGGGGGCGGTGAATTTGCCAGTATTCCGGTCATATCCGAGACCTTCGTTGATTAAGACTGTTTGATACTTTATGGTGTCGCCGATCTTTCCATTTGTCATGTTAGCTTCTTGTCGAAGACAAAATGCAACCTTCCCTGATTACAGACAAAATACAGAAGTTTTGTACGGCTTTGTGTGATTCAATATATATGTTATGCATAGTAATTTATTTTTACTTTAACTGAAATGCTATTTCGTCGACGGATGGCTAATACCAGTGTCGGAAAATAAAAATACTATCTTACCATATGCGGCATATTATCTCTGTAAAGCAGAAAATTCTTTCACTAATACATTTAACAACATTTAGAGCACTTCGAAACTTTAAAGATTCCTATTATTCTTAGCAATCAGATGATGATATTTGGAACTTATTCAGTTATACAATTAATAATGAGTGCTATATATGATCGGATATGCAAAATAATTCACAAATGACTTTAGGGTTTAGTCTGAACTGTTAAATTTACCTGTGACGTCACATACGTGTACACAAATGATAGCTTACACGACAATGAATACTGTAGATTTAGTGGTTCTCGTTCTAAGTTTTTGTTTGTTTGAGTTGAAACTGTACGCCCCAGTCATCGTTGCGGCAGCAAACAAAATCAATCGAAAACGCTAAGTCTTACCTGTTTGGTTTGACAACATGACTCTATGTTCTTTCATCTTCTTTGTAGTTTGGTTTATTCGCAACTCCAAGTCCAAAATCCGAGCTGTTTGGTTGATGCTATGTGATCCTTGAAGAATATAAGTATTACTATTTAAGTCGGTCTGTAGCTCTGGAAGTCTCATAGTGTAGTTTGCAATAAGTTCTTCATTGCTGATTTCTTCAGATTTTAATTCTTCTATTCTTAATTCCTGCATTTGAATTGAAGTATTGTACTCCATTGTGTCGCCTCTGCTTGCATTATTGAAGTTTCTTGAAGTAAAATGTTATCTTGAATTTCGATTATTTGCATCTCAAGTTGATCGATTTGATTTCCGGAAGACTGGATAGTTGCATTTTGGGCAACAATATCAGTTTGTAACTGTATTAAACGATTACTGTTATCTGAGATTATTTCGTTCTGTGCTCCTATCGTAGACTTTTGCCACACCAATTCTGTCTCTAGAGATGTCACCCGATCAGAAAGAAGTTCAAATGAACCAAGTTCAGCGTTTATTTCTGTCTGCAGTTGTATTATTTTCGCCGTCTGATTGTTTACCTGATGTCACAGAATTCATGTAAGTCTTTATCTGTAACAACAATTATTCGTTTCACCGATGTGCCAGGTGTGAGTTCGAGCCCCACACGGAGCACATAAGAGACAAGCCAAGTTCTGCTTGCGGGTGTGTCAGGTGTTTTTCTTTGTATTCTCCTGCTTTCGCACCACCCACCGATTGGCACGTCTCATATGAGCTGCGATAGGTTTGAAAGGGACGTATAACTGAATGAACATAAATTGTAATAATCCATTGACTAGTTAGAGATTCAACCAAGGACCGAACAACTAACTAAATGTTGTCGACCACTGCAGAAACTGAGGGTGCGATTTAAGCTCCCTGTTCCGAGGCGATACTTTTATTGTGGTTCTAAGTGTTTTATATTATGGTGTTATATTTGTGTGTTCTTTTGGGCCTCTGATGCATGTTTTTATATATTTATTTAAGTCTGGTCCAACTGGTGTTTTTCTTTTGCTCCGGAGTTAGTAGGTTATTCGGCGCCCAGGGATCTCCATCGTCGGGCAGCTTACTCAGTCTGTGAGTCCTGGATTTTGATTCATCGGGATGTTTATCTTGATTTATTTGTTTGTTCTTGATGACTCATTGACTAGTTAGAGATTCACCACGAGGACCGAATAACTAACTAAATGTTATGAACCACTGCAGAAGCTGAGGGTGAGGTTATGGCCATGTAAAACCGGTTTAAGCCCGCCAGTAACTTTGTGTTACTGATCGTTCCAAGTCGATACTTCTGTGGTGGTTCTTTTTGTTTTATGTCTTGGTGTATAAAAAAAATTTTGTGCTGTTGGCGCCTATGTGTGTTTTCATTTTTTTAGTTAAGTTAAGGTAACTGAGTGACCACCTATTGGGAAAATAGCTGCTCATTCGGCTTACGATGTGTTTTATGGTATAAGTACCCGATTGTTAGTTTGTTTTTTCCCATCTCGGTTTTTGGAGTGGGAATCTTTTTCTGATTGCGCCTTTTCCTGATTTTTGCCTACTTGTACCTCTTTATCTTTTGTTCTGACAGCATCATTTCCTTATCATTGTTTACTTACAAATTATAAGTATTGTATTTTCCAATGCATGACATTGTTTCACTCAACGCTTTGGTAAAGGATAATGTTGAGTCCGATGCAGTTTTACATACCGGGTATTTGACCGTACTGTTAACTGATTAATAACGGCACTCAAGTTACTGCGCATTTGTTGCTCCGTTTTTAGCTCACTTGAGCCGAAAGGTCATGAAGTGGGCTTATAGGATGACCATGGTCCGGAGTCCGTCCATCGTCCGTCGTTCACATTTTCAAAGATCTTCTCCTCTGAAACCGCTTGGCCAAAGCAAAACTTCATGTGGAGCACCCTGGGAAAGGGGAACCAAAGTTTATATAAATGGTCAAGGTCACATTACCAAGATGGCCGCCATGCCCATATATGGTAAAAAAAAACATAAAAAAATCTTCTGCTCTTAAACCGGTAAACCGATTTCAACAAAACTTGGTATGTAGCATTGGGGACTCTGGCCAATCATAGTTTATATAAATCATGACCTTTGGTTGACCTAGACCTATTTTACGGCAAGCTCATTTTTGGTTACATAGGCTTTTCAATCGAAAAAGTGAAAACATTGAATTTTTCAGGAAGTTTTGTAGCCTGTGCCCTGAAAGTTTATAGTAACAGACAACATGTTGAGCTTATGAAGTGTTGTAAGGATAAAAGCCCAAGGTCATTTCTTGACCTTGACCAAAAGTCATTTACAAATTAAATGTTAAACTTAGTTTTCTCAGTAACCACTTGACCAATCAAAGTAAAATTTTTATATGTAGTATCCTTGGGATGGAGGAACAAAAGCTTATATAAATGGTCAAGGTCACATTACCAAGATGACCACCATGGCTATAAATAGCAAAGACCTTTTAAAATCTTCTTCAAATCTATAGAACCAGAAGGCCAATGATTTTAAAACGTGGCATGAAGCATCAGGGGGAGGAGCTCTACAAAGTTTACATACATGTAAATCATAACCCTGGGAACACTTTGACCTATTTTACGGCAAAATCAACACAGGTCGCCCATGCATTTGAATGGAGAAAATTGTCAAGGGAAAAACTTTATGGAAATGGGCAAATGGCCAGATTTATGTTTCTGAAAAAATGGACCCCAGGGGCAGGTCTGCCCCCACCTCGGAGCAATATACGTACATGTACAGTGTATATTCAAAGATCTTCTTCTCTGAAACCGTTTGGCCAATCAAAGCCAAACGTCATGTGAAGCATTCTTAGGAAGCAGCGAAAATGAAAGTTTATATAAATGGACCAGGTCACATGACAAAGATGGCCGCCATGGCTATAAATAGCAAAAGAAATTTAAAAACACAAATTCTTCCCCAGAACCAGAAGGCCTATGATTTTTAAACTCCTATGATTTTGAAAATTGGCATGAAGCAACAGGGAGAGGAGCTCTACAAAGTATTCATAAATCATGAACTTGGGATGACCTGAACCTATTTTATGGCAAGGCCAACATAGGTTGCCCATGCATCTGAATGGGGAAAATTAGTGAAATTTTATTAAATGGGGGGAAAATTTACTTGGAGTATGCAAATGGACAGAAGATTTATGTTCATGAAAAGAAAAGTCCTCAGAGGGTTGTTTGTCCCCGCCCCTGGGCTATATACATAATATTCAAACATCTTCTTCTCTGAAACCGCTTGGCCATTCAAAGTCAAACTTTATGTGAAAGCGGAATGAAAGTTAATATAAATGGTCAAGGTCACATGACTAAAATGGCCACTATGGCTATAAGTAGCAAACACCTTTATAAATCTTATTCTTTAGAACCGGAAGACCTATGATTTTGAAACTTTTCCTGAAGCATCAGTTAATGGAGCTTTACAAAGTTTTTATAATCATGACCCCGGATGACCTTGACCTATTTTATGGCAAGGTCAGCTGAGGCCGCATATTCCAGATCTCAGGTGAGCGTTTACAGGGCCATTGGTCATCTGGTTATGTAAATCTCAACAAGAGGATCAATGGTCCTTTAAACACTCACCTGAGATCTACTACACACTCGAATACATGTCCTTGTAGATAGCCCTCGATCAGCCTTGGCCAGAACTATAATTATGTTTGAATGTTACAGAAATTTACATACATGGCCCTGATGCAGGACAGACAACTGCCCGAGGTCTTATGGTTTCTTAGATATCAATTTTGGTCCACTTACATTTTCCAAGCAAGCATATTTACCCATGTAATGACAATTTACCAATTTTTCCCAGTTAAATGCATAGGCGATCTAAGTTGACATTACCATAAAACGAAAGGTCAAAAATTACGAATATATGTATGTTACACTTTATAAATGCTTTATGCCAAGCTTCAACATCACAGGCCTTCCGGTTCTAGAAAAGCTTTTTAAAAGTGTTTATATCATTTTCATTCCTCCTTCCTTAGAATGATTCACATGAAGTTTAACTTTGACAAACTCAGGGGTTTCAGATTATGTGTATGAAATGTGTGAACGACGAGGATCACGACGACGGACGCCAGAGCATGCCCATCCTATAAGCTCGAAACATATGAGCCTTTGACTTAGGTAAGCTCAAATATCAATCCTCTCTCTGTCTTCTTTCACAGCTTCTTCAGGTGCAACAACTACGGTATTTAGATTGTCAATTCTTGTACTCACCATTCTGATTTCAACGTAAGTTTCCGTCAGTTCTTGTTCGTGAGCCATCGTTCTACTTTCAATGTCCGATAACCTGTGCGAACTTTCCAGAATGGCAGCGTTATTTATATTTAAATTTGACTTAATGTTATCAAGAGACCTAGTTATATTCTCTGCCAATTTGTTATGCTTTCGGGTTAGGTTCGATTGAATATTGGTGAGTTTTATCTCCGTGTCAGTGCGATCTTGAACTCGATTCGTTTCCAAAGCAAGTAACCTTGTTTCTGTGTCAAAATGGTGTTGCGTTAGGTTGATATTTAGCTGACGCAGGGTCGTGTCAAGGGTAGATGTGACGGCAAAGGTATGCGTTGCATTCGTTGGAAAGCTCGACAGAAGTGCCTCCGTAACGGAGTTGAACTTTTCTTAAAATGTAAAAGAAAACAATGATCAGAAACTAGTTCTGGTAGAAAACACGGATAACTGAAATTCATTTTCAGCTTATCTAAAGTTTGAAAACGCTTAAATTCTATAAAATATTGGAAATGAAGGAAGTGAACGACACGGTACGAAACCACCATAACTTTCAGTTTCGTAGAAATGTTTTGTTGGGCTAAAGTAGGTCAAAATGGAACCCGTGCAGAAACAGACGCCACACCACCTACACAATAATAACAATAATTTCTTTATTTCTTAATGTATGAAACAATTTAGATATGAGAAACCATATGGTTCATAAAGAGCTAGACTGCAGAAGCTGATGGTGAGGTTATGGCCATGTGAAACTAGTTTAAGCCCGCCAGGAATTTTATATTACTGATTGTTCCAAGGCGATACTTCTGTGTAGGTTCTTATTGTTTATGTTTTTGATGTTTATTTTTGTGCTGTTTACGCCTCATGTGCGTTTTTCATATTTTAGTTAAGTTTGGGTAACTGAGTGGCCGCCTATTGGGAAAATAGCTGCTCACTCGGCTTACGATCTCAGTTTTGTTTTTTATTTACGATATGCTTTCTTAGTATAAGTACCTAATTGTTAATTTTATTTTTCCCACCTCGTTTTTTTGGAGTGGGAATTTCTATCTGACAGCGCCATTCTCTGATCATAGCCTACGTCTACCTTTCCGGCATGTAAGATTTCAGGGAAAATAACTGATTTTGTTATTAATCGTTTTATCTTTTATAGCGAGATAAAGAATGGGGTTATACAGTTTTGTTTACAACTTTCTTTAAAGACAAATGTGTTTCTCTTACCAGATGTTTGCTCGTTTATATTCATTCTTTCAGTCTAAAATTAAAATAAAACTAGAAAATGTGTTTATGAAACACTATGCCCCCAACTGGTAAGTCACTTTCAAGATGTAAAATGTCAAAAAAATGACTAAGTTCAAATTGTAAAAAAGTGACAAAAATTAATCTGAGGAGTATATCCCAACCACATGCATATCTTCAAAGCATGGTCACAATGTCTGCACAGTTTCTAAAGTATCGGTATTAAATTGTAGGAGGAGTTGCGCACACAAGATGCCCTCTATCCATTCACTAAAATGCCCGAAAAAATGACTAAGTTCAAATTGTGAAAAAATGACAAACAATCCAAGGATTATATCCAAACCACATGTATATTTTCAGACCATTCCCATAACAAATGTAAAGTTTTAAATGAATTGGCATGAAACTGTAGGAGGAGTTGCGCACACAAGGTACCCACTGCCTATTCACTTTCATTGTCAATATGCCCGAAAAATGGCTAAGTTCAAAAGTGATAAAAAATAATCTGAGGATTATATCCAAACCACGTGCATATCTTCAAAGCATGGTCACAACATCTGTAAAGTTTCAAGAGAATCGGAATAAAACTGTAGGAGTTGCGCACACAAGGTACCCACTATCTATTCACTTTATCAAGAATTAAAAAGGGAAATAACTCTTACAGAATGGGACCCTAGCCCCTTGAATTTATCTGAAAAAAATACGGGTCCTCTTAATTTTCATATATAAACTACGAACCAAATTTCAAGATCCTAGCTCTAACGGTTCCTGACCGAGTGCTAAGCGTTACTCACGCATCACAGACTGGCTGACTGACTGACTGACTGCACGGACAGACCCAAACCAATATGCCCCTTCAACTTCTTCGAAGTTGGGGGCAACTTCTTCGAAGTTGGGGGCATAAAAATCTAACAATTTCACATAATGACATAATCTCGAGTCAAAAGGTAAACGAAGATGTTCGATAAATTCAGTTTCAGATTATTGAGTTATTAACTGTATTGTTTTAACAACATCGCGCCGAAATAATTATAAAATTACAACGTAGACGTAAACAGTTTCACCTTAAGTATTAAAAATGCAAATGAGCAGTAACTGCGAAGCTGATCAGAGCCTTTGTTTTCGCTACTCAGATAGTATAATGCCTCTACTTTCTAAATCCAAACTTTCCAGTTTCTAGCCATCCTCTGTGCTTGTACGGGCCGATTTGTGTCGGACCTGTTCGGAAACCACATTGTTGGTTTTCCCACGAGGCGGCTCATATGTATTATGGAATACAGAACTCACCAGACGATGAGTTAAGCCTGCGAATGTTGCCGTGTTTATAACAATAGAAACAGCTAGAACGATGCCCATAAACTTCAGTTTTTTAACGCTGTAGCTTGTTTAGCCAGCGTAGCTTCGAATCTGTCAAACTGATGGTCGGTGTTTTGCTTCGATATGCTGCTCATTGTGGTGACTTTCTGGTATTCGCTAGTCGCCATGTTCGTTTGATCAAAGCCGCTTGGTGTTGTTTTTAATTCAGTCGCGCTAGGACCTGGAACCTCATTCGGAAGTTCGAACGTCTTCTCCATGAATTCACTTTTATATCAGCTATAATAACTTGAATAATAATAATAATAATAATAATAATTAGGATGAGGGTAAGGATGATGATGATGATGATGATGATGATGATGATAATGATGATCTAACAAACAGCTTGGTTGAAAATCTGGGTAATGTGCAGTTCAAAATCATTGTTAAAAAGGTACAAGTAGGCAAAGATCAGGAAAAGGCGCATTCAGAAAAAGATTCCCACTCCAACAACCGGGGTGGGAAAAAACCAAACTAACAATCAGGTACTTATACCATGAAAACATTTCGTAAGCCGAATGAGCAGCTAGTTTCCCAATAGGTGGCCACTCAGTTACCTTAACCTAACCAAAAATATGAAAACATACATAAGGCGCCAACAGCACAAAAATAATTTAACACCAAGACACAAAACAAAAAGAACCACCACAGAAGTATCGACTTGGAACGATCAGTAACACAAAGTTACTGGCGGGTTAAAATCGATTTTACATGGCCTTAACCTCACCCTCAGCTACTGCAGTGGTTCATAACATTTAGTTAGTTCTTCGGTCCTCGTGGTGAATCTCTAACTAGTCAATGAATCATCAAGAACAAACAAATAGATCATGATAAACATCCTGATGAATCAAAAACCAGGACTCACAGATTCAGTAAGCTGCCCGACGATGGAGATCCCTGGGCACCGAATAACTTACTAACTCCGGAGCAAAAGAAAAACATCAGTTGGACCCCGGTGGGCCAAGCAACAGACAAGAAACTCCGGCCCCAACCAACTAAAATGAATAGCTTTAAGTCGGGGCCATCATAGAGTCTGACGCCCGACCCACCGATTGATAATAAAGAATCAGCTGTTGGCGAAGACTTGATTGATAATAAAGAATCAGCTGTTGGCAATCATCATGATAGTATTCACACATAAACGAGATAAACTGTATTTTTCGATACGTTGTATTGATCTCGACAGACTTACACGGCTTTCGGAAATTCTGCCTCAACATCAAACAAACATGTTACACGTATTTTGTTTTTTCAGCCGCCACAATGGCAAATGCATAGTGTATATGTAGTGAAGTCGAACACACAGAAAATGACGATACGGTGTCAACATTCACCCGAAACATCATTTTGCGCCGCATTTATAGCAACAGGTTTTGCTCGAAGCACTAAGCGTCAATTTTCATACGAAAATGCCTATCAAACGCGAAACAATGATGCATATTTACTACAATATTTACATTTTCTATTACAATCGCTCTAGATGAAAGTATCTTTCTTGATTTCCCAATAAAAAACATTAAGTCACGTGGTCTAGAAGCCACGCCTATGGGCGGAGCGACGTTAAAACCATCCAGTGACGTTTGTTTACTCTGGTTGGCGTGACGTCGGTCGCGTATCGCCATGATGTTAAGCGCGAAAATTTGACGTTTTGGCTGATCCAAAATTACAAAAGTACAGTCAAATAACATGAAAATGAGCGATGGCATGCGCAATTAAAAATCTGATACTTGATTGATAATATAAAATGTAAATATAAGTATTGAAATTCAGATTTTAGCTTTCACTGGATGGTGAAAATCATTAGCTATTTCACAGGCATTAAAACAGCCTAATGGTGAAAGTTAAAATCTGAGTTTCAATCCTTAAAGACCTACTTCTGAAGAAGCTAAAAGTGGTACCACTGTTTATTCGGTTAATGACCCCTAATGGTGCAATATGGTCCTTAGATCAAAGGACTGTCATAATGAGGTGATTATCACATCTCTGCAGGGGGCCATAAAGAGGCCCCTAAAGGATAAAACCTGTAGTTCCACTGCTTATTGATTTTATGGTCCCCGATAACCGGTGCAATAAAACTGCCTCCCTCAGCAATCAATTTTGATTTTCCTGTTTTGGCCCCTACCTGTATTCTGAGTAATTGTCAGGGCACTATGTTTTCTAATGCCCTGTCCCTTATGTAATGACCTTGAAGTTCAATAAACATGGAAATAGGTCTTTAAGTGATACTGATATGAGAATTTTAGTTTTATAACTGACATAAAGTTTGGCATCGAAATAAGTGCGCACCACCGTTGCAATATGTAAACATATCAAATTATACGTAGACGGTAAATGTGGTTGAATTTAAATAAAAATTGCTTTTACATTTTCTATTTTTATTATTATTTTTTTTTTTTTTTTTTTTTTTTGATTCATCATTCATTTATCACGCTCATGTTGAATCAAATTCTTACACGTGAGTGTGAATATGGTTAGAAATATATGTATATATATATATTGCTCATCTTAGAGCGAAGGTGGACATAGTTTCATTTAAATGGCGAAAACAGTCTAAACGGTGTATTTAAAAGTTTACGCAAACCTCTAAAAAGCTTTTGGAAAAATCAAGAGATGTAGAAAGAAGTTCACATACATTGAACACAATTAAAACAGCTGATTTTTGTTCTGTCTAGTAGAGTCATCCTTTTCATCTTTTGTTTATCAGTCATGCTGATTATCCGACAAATGATAGATGGGTCATAACGCTGAATAAACTTTACCTGTCGGAATTGGCGTCAGCGTGCCGTCACGTGGTCGAAATTGTCATGATAACCTGTGACTTGACAAACAAAATACAAAGTTGCCAGTAGAATGTGGCGAGTAAAACTTGAAAGTTTCTTAACCATAGCGCGCCATGCTAGAGAGATAACGCTGACGTGATACTCATTATTTTTATAAGCCCTTGTTGTGAAGCCGCAAAAAATAATTTTGCAAACATCTTCTGTTTAACATATGGTATACATCAGGCATTTACACATTGCCTTTTTTCGGACAATCCCACATAGAAACATAACTGTAAGGTGATAACGTAGGAGCCAGAGAAAAAAGTAAAATTGAAAATCTTTGGATCTTTATTTCGAAACGACATTTTAACTTTCGTTTTTAATTGTTAATGTTTCTGTGTTTAATTAAGTGACAAAGCATGATTTTGGTATCCCATTCAATTGTGATCACGGGTCTTAAATTGTAACGTCACGTCAACATCGCCGCAACACTTGATTGTTTCGTAATTTTTCGCGTGCAAGTTCTTGTTGAAAGGTCGCCACTTTGTCTATATAACAATCATTATACTTTATGCAGTATGTGCAGCGACTGGTGGTCGTAAAGTAAATTGGTAAATTTATTGTGCATAGTACACTATTGTCAATAAATTAACAAAATAACAACACTGTCTATGTGCCATCACGTGATATTGTTAAAAAGGTTTATATGAAGAGCATCATTAACCTTTAACCGAGTTTATTTAACTTATTAAGCTTTTAAATGACTGGCATAATCGGTCAAAACACAGAAAAGATGGGCCTATTTGATAGTTATGCTTAAATACAAAGGTTAATGGACAGTTTACATTCAGTCCATTTAATATTAATTTTTATTTTGTTAAAATATAAAAAGAATTGACAGTTGCTCGCTCTCGATCATCGGTCCTACATTCATGTGCGAGGTTCACTAAAATTCGGTCCAGTAATGTTTCATAACATTTTATGGCTAGTATACAAATTAAAGTTCGCGGACAAGATTTACAGCACAAATATTTTCGGGGTAATCGCTACAGCATTTGAACACGTAAACACACATGCGTTCACTACAATACACCTAGGACTATTTTCACACGGTCACCACTGTTCATCAGGTTAACATGTCCGTGTTATTTATACCCACTTGAACCCCACTTATTTCAGCTCATTTGAGACGAGCCAATCAGTAGGTGGGGCAAAAACGGGAGAACCCCTAGAAAAACCAACTGACACACCCGCAAGCAGAACTTGGCTTGTCTCACATGTAGCCAGAGCGGGGCTCGAACCCACACCAGACACAGCAGTGAGATGATCGAGTGATTAAGAAACAGCGTTCTTAACCGCTCGGCCACGGGGGCCGCCCTCTTAATGTTCTGTGCCATACATCACATACGTTGCAAGATACCTTAAGCTCCCGCAGAATACTGGTTAGCACCACAGACACGGGTGGTAATCAGGGGAACTAGCTCCAAAAAGAGTCAACGAGATTTTTTTCCCTCGACACATCCGGGAACTCACGAGCTAGTCCTCTCGACGGAAAAACAGTAAACAAAGGTATGTCTCGAAGCATTTTATCAATATTTATTTCTTTATAAGCTGTCTGCTGCAAAATCCGGCAATGGTATTCTGTGTAGATATGATTTAACTGCACTCGCTGATAGGATTGGTCCTTGGAATATGCACGCGGCGAATATGATTGTAAAAGAGCGTTAAAGACGCGAAATGAAAATACGAAGATTTGGGACCACTATTTTTTCATTTTTCGTCAAATATATATCCTTTTAATCGCATGAAATATCATCCCTGATAAAACTAAGCCCCTGAAACCATATAAAAGCAAAATAATCCGGTGGAAACATTGTTTTGGGAGGATATTGACTAAATTACCGTCCGAGCTAGTCCTCTCGACATGGAGCTAGGTGCCTCATCAAGGAGATAGCACCCTCGCTGAGGTTTAAATGTTGAAATTAAACGGAATCCTCGCGTCAGTCTTCCGTGCGTGGTGCCTCTGTGCAAATGTTTTTACGAGCCACCGAAGTGTAACGGGGTGCAGCTTAGCCAGCTGATCTCTGTTTGAATCTACTCAATTATGCTCCCCTCTTCCCGTTGATGCATTTTGTTGACGCCCAAACCGGCGATCGATAGATCAGCTGGCTAACCTGCACTCCACTACACTTCGGTGCCTCGTTCACTCCTAGAAAGGAGGTATCACGGAAACGATAGTGTTGGGTCTTTATTTGCGCCAATTTGCGCCAAAATCGCAAAAAGCCGCTATTTTGATAAAAGCTATACTTTTATGAAGAATGCGTGGCAAGTTCGATTAATTCTACTATTTCCAATTAAAACAGCACATCGTGCACATTACTGCAAAAATGGCAAAGGAAAATCGTAAAACATATAAAATACAGCAATTTTATGAATTGCACCGGTAAACGGTATACACCGGTAAACGGGTGAGTCACCATATGAAGCAAAAAAAAAAAAAAAAAAAAAAAAAAGCATAATACGAATTTTTAACTGAAACTTTCATTTTTACTTATGACAAATCGCTGTATTTTGTATAGGCGTGTTTTCGTAATGTGTTGTTTTCGTATGTTTTTAGATAATACAGTGGCATAATGTATTGTGGTCTGCTGTGAGTTATGAAACGGTTAACATCTGTAAAACATCTGTAAAATTGCAGTTAACTATCCCATTTTACTCGTGATATTTATATTGTAAATCATAATGTCCAAGTTTACATGTGCATATTCCATGATTACCTTCTTCAGATGGAACACAGCTAGCTTATCTTGGAAAGGGCGTGCATATTCCAAGGACCAATCCTATCAGCGAGTGGAGTTAAATCATATCTACACAGACGAATGTCAGACATCTCGGACCCAAGACGACTCGGACCCAAAATTTCTGGGACGACTCGGACCCAAACCATTTCGGACCCAAGACGAATCGGACCCAAACCTTTTCGGACCCAAGACGAATCGGACCCTTACTGACGGACGATATACGGACGATATGATAAATGCATGATATCCCCCGGGGCCGAGAGGTTCGTGGCTACAAAGACCTAGTGCATTATCTCAGAGACATATGTAGATACTCATCTTTTTTTTCTCAGATTATCTTCAATGTTCATAAAAAGGTACAAGTAGGCAAAGATCAGGAAAAGGCGCAATCAGAAAAAGATTCATAAAACCTATAAGACGCGTGAGCAATCTTTATTTCCCGACTACATGTATAACGGAACATCCAATTATACGAACGAATGAACAGAATGGTTTAAGAATGAACGTGTTTTAGACTTTTGATTTATTTTAAACATTGGTTTATGAGTTTTAAAGTTGTATGAATTTAACTGCGTAAACTTGGTTTTTAACTTTTATGTTTTATGCAAATCTGTGAAGAGTGACCAACAGTAATTTAAGCCAATGTTTGATCTGTGTGTCAAATGTGACAGTACCGTCCGATCAAAACAGGAAAGCGGTATCGGTTTGATATATTCGATGAAGACTCACAAAATTTGCGAGCCATGTTAATTATATATTATATACTGACTCCTTTGTTTCGAGCAGGTCTCTAACAAACATATACACCTACTCAACAAAGGAAGTTTTGGCGGTAGGTGTATAAGTTTCCCGCCGTTTATTATACACCGGTGTATAATATCCGGCGGGAAACTTATACACCGGTCTCTAATATCAGGCGGGAAACTTATCAGTCCTCTATATACGTTGTTATTTTTATATTAGACTCAATAAAAGGTAAGTATATACATTATGTAATGGGTCAGATGCACCGCAAAAATAATGTTTTCGCCGTGTTCAAAGACATTAAATATTTCCAAGGCTGATTGGAAGCTTTTTTAGCAAATCGTGGTTAAGAATCTTTCTATCGTTAAATGCATTTTCTTCCTACAGAGTATTTAAAATCCTTTGCTGTGAAAGAAAAGAAAAGGAATTTCCGGGTTCATTTATTTACAATTCCCCCAAAAGTTATATTAAACGAATCGTCGCATACATTTGTGTGAAAATAGCTCTTGCTCCCTGGTTCCATTGTTAGTAGAAGGTTAGGGTTAGTGTGAGTTGAATGAGAAACCAGGCAGTAGGAACGAACTTCACACAGTTATTTTTGACCAGCTGTTTTCCCCCAAAACAGCCGGGCATCAAATGGTCCTCTGTCTTTCAAGCAAGGAGATTAGCCCTTGACAGATCCATATACACTAGCTCATCAATTTAAGCACATTATGTAGTTATGTAAAATCATACTTAGATGGTATTGAATTATTTGCGTTTATCATAGAAGCAATACGTTTAATGACGTTTAAAAGGGAAATTACTGTGAAGGTTCAATTTGTTCATGATTGCACGAGGAAAGGTAAATATCGTGCACAGTTAGTTACCTCGTTAAGTCCGTGGGATAGATTGGCTAATATGCCATGTCGCGAGAAAAGAAAGTTAAGCGGAATATAATTGGTCTAAATAAGCTGCGCAAGGTTTGGCCAACAGGCTTGCAGTCTTAAGATTAATAGCAGTTGTTATAACGAAACAAGGCAGCCAGTATATAAGTCAGTTAGAGTATGTCGGAATCGGTCAATACGAAAATTATAGACCCGGCACGTGAACTTAAAGCCTCCCTCGCTGCGCTCGGTCGGCTTTAGGTTCACGTGCCGGGTCTATAATTTTCGTATTGACCTCTCCTCCATACTCTAACTATTACTTATTTGAAATGCAGTACACTGCACCGTACATAAAGATACTCAAGCCATCTATCTATCAGATTTACCACTAAAATATTCCAAATACCGATATACTAAAACCTCTTTGTTAATTTATGTTTGTTGATTATCGCTTATGGATTTACAGAAGTCAAATCAATCAAATCAAATCAAATCAAATTTATTCAACCAATTCAAGCCACCGGCCCTTAATAGAACAACATATATACAATCTATACGAGTAGCAATTTAACAAAGAAGGAAAAGATAATTGCATGCATACATATTTGACATTACATAAACAGTTTATATGTGTAAGACATTGACTCGTGAAATACTTGCATACTTTGGAATAGCTGCTAAAGAGATGCATTTAACTGAACATACCAAATACCAATGATAATTTGACATTTCATTTCCCAACATCAAAACTAAAACTCATATCAATTTCAAACAAGTATAATTTTTCGTCTTTCGAAAGCATAGTATAAGTATTTTGCTAATGATGTAATCATCTGCTCATTTCTTGAACTGATAAAACTGTAAAATTTGTCTATAGTCACATAATTTAACATATTTTCAGGAAAATAAATATATCTTATATCTTCATATTGTGGACATACCATTAAGAAATGATACTCATCTTCAATAGTATAAATATTTCTTTTTAAGCAAAAAGGACAATTTCTAAAAATTCTGTCAAGGTCTAAATGTCTTCCTTTTTCAATCATCAAGTTATGGGAAGAACACCTAAATTTTGCCAAAGCTTGCCTAAATTTAAAACACAAGTCCAGAGTTAGATATTTTTCAACTTCAAGTAAACTTGAAATGTTTATAATGTTGATTGATAAACAATTATCGGCGTTGATTAAATTATCGAATGAATCGAGGTTCTTAGTTGAGGTGTTACTTGTGCTCAAAGTGTGTATTGTAAAAAGTTGATAATAATATAATCACAACATCATCATATCAAATTAGTCAACAAATGTCCAAGTAAATTCAATGGTTCTATTATATTTGCGCGCATTTTTCAAAAACTCCGTTTGCTCTAGGTTTTCATTTGCGCACAGAATTGTGTATATCATTTGCGCACAGTTTTAGTGTTACATTTGCGCGCATTTTTTGCACCTCTTCCGTGGCGAGCTGCTGGTATTTTATTTAATCGAGGCACGATGCACTCAGTCTGTTACCACTTAGGTAGAAGAGTTCGAATATACACTTAAAAGTAATATTGTTTAATATACATGCATGTTTCATACATTTTAAGTCACCTTGGTTTGTTCACGCACTGTCTTTATACTTTCTCGAGTTTTTAATTCACATATTCATCACAGGCAATGCCTTGAATGTTATCTATCCAATGAACTAAGAAAGATGTATTGCTTGGACTGGAAATGAGGGCTTGACTTGTCTATACAGTCTTACGAGCGCAAACATACCATTTATATATCAGTGAGAAAATCTGATGACTGTGCGCAAAATTAACATTTACCTAGGGAAATTGTGTGCGCAAATATAAACGTTTACGTTTACGTGCTGCTACCAGTTCAATAGCCCAGGTTACAGAAAATAACATCATGAGCTGCATTAATACAGATAAATGACTTAATTTCAACCTTATCATATTATCACAGACTCATCATATCAAATTAGTCACCAAATGTCCAAGCTAATTCATTTAACCCAGGTTAGACAAAATAACACCACGAGCTGCCTTATTACAGATAAATGACTCAATTTCATGCATTTTTTTCCTAAAACAATCTTACCATATTATCACAGAATCATCATATCAAAGTAGTTACCAATTGTTCAAGTATATTCAATAACTCAGGTTACACAAAATAACGTCATGAGCTGCATTATAATTTTAGCAAGTATGTGTGTTTTATACAAGTTTTATTTACATAATAAAATAGAAATTGTTTGTAAGATCGTCCTTGTTGTTGGGTCCGAGTCGTCTCAAAATTGGGTCCGAGTTGTCTCAGGCTTGGGTCCGATTCGTCTTGGGTCCGAAAAATACCAAGGGTCCGAGTTGTCTTGGGTCCGAGTTGTCCGGCTACCACACAGACTTCCATTGCGGATTTTGCAGCAGACAGCTTATAAAGAAATAAATATTGATAATATGCTTCGAGACATACCTTTGTTAACTGTTTTCCGTCGTGAGGACTAGCTCGTGAGTTCCCGGATGTGTCGAGGGAACAAAATCTCGTTGACTCGTTTTGGAGCTAGTTCCCCTGATTACCACCCGTGACAGAAGCGGTGGCTCCGTCCTGACACAACTGAAAAAATTGTGACTTTGACGTTTTGTCGCAACCGTCAAAATGCAATGTTATTTTCTTGTATCATGTACAAATGTAGGAAAGACGACAACTTATGCTAAATGTACAGTAGTATTGGTATGTAGAAAACGAAATGCATGAGTGAGCTAGATTGTCTATATTTTGTATTGTTCTTTCGGCTGTCTGTAACCATGACATGAATAGTTTCTGCTGGTTACACGAGTTTCTTTCTTCATGCAAGCCGATGGTTCAGAAAGAGTTCAACTTGGCATTACTGTTGATGAGATTTAGTTTATGATTCATCACAGTGCTTACATCATTGATATTAACTAGGAAGAACAAAGTCTTATTAAACTATAAAAGAACTTCAAGAACACTTATGCCGATGGTTGGGGCTCAGTAAACTCAGCCTATTGTAAGCCCTTTTGTTATTTCCTTACTGACCGTTCTGTGCGGTTTTGTTGTAATTATATGCTCACTGGCAAAAGATACATCCCATTGGGACAATTTAAATCGCTTTAGCTTCAAAACCCCGCGATAAATTTGGGATTAAAATTACCAGTCATAAAACTGTGAATAAAGCCTAACATTTCCAACAAAACCAATTAAAATATCGCATGTGGTTTTGCCACAGTGTATACACCAATTTTCGTTCTTGTTTTAAATGAAACAGAAGGAAATCTAAAAATAATGAATATTTGACTTGTTATGTCTCGAGACTGTGGCTGAATTTTGAAAAGACTCTTTTCGAATTTTTGTCACTGGCAACAAACTCTATTAAAAATCGCTGTTAATCAAAGCGCCGATATGATCATTTATCGGGAAGTTACAAATTAAAATGATACTTTTCGAAAAGGGCTAATAATTTTGTCGAAATTGACAACTTATTGAGTTTCTTACCTGAATTAGAAAGACTGACGTTGCAAATTTAATTAAGGGGAACATCTAAAGCAAGCGGCTGGGTATTATAGTAATCGGGCTGGTCAAAGTTACTGACTAAACTTTTTCCTCTGAGTATGTATTGTTGTCTGTAATGTCTGATTCGTTTTATACTCACTATCTTAGTTTTGGTGCATGCCAGTCGGGTGACTACTTTGCTTGGAAAGAGCTGGCCTTCTTGCTCTTCGTTCTTTTTATTTTTCCCTTATTTATTGTCATTTCTTTCTCGACTTGTGTCCTCCGAGTTTGGGTGGTAATTTAGCATCACGAAAACATGTCTGTGTAATGTATACCCCCTTGAACCCCACTTTTATATAGCAAAACTGGGGTATGCAGGAATATACCTATTTTTCTTATTTTTGCTCTAAAACATAGATTGTGGGTACTCGTTAGAACCGCCTCGCCGAGGCGGTTCTAACGTGCACCCACAATCTATGTTTTGAGCAAAAATAAGAAAAATATCCAAATTTTTCTGCTGAAAATTTTCAACTTTTAAAGCTAAAAAATTCTTTGTATATTGCATGGGCAAGTTTTCGTAATGGTACTTGTAGCGAACCTGCTATTTTCACTTTTTAGTATGCAACACACTACAGTAGCATAACACAACGTCCGTTACTTGCCCCTGTTTATACAGAAGATTTTGCAAAATTAGTGCAACGGATCAGATGTAATTTTTAAAACTATACTGTTTTCTTAAAGTTTTAAAGTTAAAAAATCGGCCATGTTCTAAACTGTTTATTTTTATTTGATTAATCTGCATGATAAATCGGGCCCTAGCTCATCTCGACTGCCTGCTATATAAAATTCGGAAGCATTGGTTACCAGATAAACACCCGCTTTGATTCCTGTACTGCCGGATAGCTTCCGATTAAGGTAAAACATTTTTTTTTTTTTTTTTTTTTTTTTTTTTTTTTTTTAACATTTAGCTTCATTTTGTAGACTTGATGTGATGTTAGCCTAACATTCTAGCACCACTGTTCTGCAGGCGCTTTTTAAGACATTAAAGCAAGAACATTTGAAAATGGTTGTAGTCAAATGAAATAGTAAGAAGGGTTGACTGAGAGCTTTTAACTTATACCCGTATAAAGGATGGGCATAAGTAACAACTACATGTTCGTGAAATGTGTACCCCCTCACACCCCCATTTTTATATAGCAAAACTGGGGTATGCAGGGGTATACTTTTTTTCTTATTTTTGCTCCAAAACATAGATTGTGGGTACTCGTTAGAACCACCTCGGCGAGGCGGCTCCGCTAACGTGTACCGACAATCTATGTTTTGAGCAAAAATAAGAAAAATATCAAACACATTCTAGTGACATTTTAGATTTTTACAACCAAAACAATTTCTCTATATTGCATGGGCGTGTTTTCGTAATGTATTAAAAGAGAAGATCTAGTGGTTTTGTAAGATTGTGAAAAGCGCACGCTGCTGAGAAAACATATACGAAAATTGAATTTTTTGTCGAAAATTGATTTTTGTTCAATAACAGCTCTAGATCTGTTTTGGTCTTAGATTCCTAGGCTGTTCTATGAGACTGTTTAGCCTTACATGTGAGGTCAGTGGGCACTGGGCAGGCAAATCTTTTGTACAAGTAAATACATTTTGTTACATGTGTATGTCGTACCTAATTTTAGTCCGCTGTGATTTTTGTGTTTCCTTCCATCCTTTTTTACTATGTTTCGCCCATGTTGAAAAAAAAAGATAAATACTTACGAATTTTCATCAGACTGCAGAAGTCTCATTCCCAATGCGCTTAAGATCGCTTAAGATCGCCAAGTACGATTGTCTTAATGTCAATTTGGGGGACATTTCTTTGAACCTAATATGCATATTAACATAACGGAAACTTGCCCATGTAATACACGGAGATTTTTTTCAACAATACAAATTGAAAATTTCATTGGAAAAAAAAATGATATTTGAAATATTTTTGATCAAAACATTGATTGTGGGTACATATTAGAATGTAATCACGGGGGTAATACAATAGGTACTACCTGTGTTGTCGACCGAGACGATACTGCATATATGGTTGTCGACCGAGAATTCCGGCTTCCGACCGAGTAGTACGGTTGTCGATACACGACAAAAACTCAGTGTGTAGTAAACAGGACATCAAAAACCAGAGAAAATAGATTTTGAATCATCGCCGATCGTCAAAGAGGTATTTAACTTTACTTCTAATACTCTTCTGTGCTTTGTTGTGCAGCGATAACGACAAATATATGATACTAAAAACATCAGTTTTCAAGGTATTTGTGAAACTTGCAGCTATCAAAAACCTCCTAGACCAATGAGACTGCTTCGGATATTACCTCTATACATACCGAACTATATAATCGATTATCGATTTTATATGTCTGGTTATCTTCCCTTGGATATTTGCCAATCTCGATACTTACCTGTAAAATTCCGACCCGCGTTTATTAAGAAAAGTATATAAAACATTAAAATAATCTGTCATAATTTACTTATTATTGGTCTCTCACTATTTTATAAGATATCACAAGAAAGTGTAAAACCTTGCCGACACGCTGATGTAAGAAACTATAAAATAACTTAATGTTTGGCGGGGTCATTTTGTTCATCCTTTAGAAGAGCAAACCCCCATTCAAGTCTATGTCTCCTGAGTAGAAATGCTTAGTTTAAGCATTTTACCACCAAATAATAGAAGTTTTAATTAATTTTCATAAATTTTATAAGATATACATGGATTCACTAGTTTCCATATTTTGCAATGATATAAATTTCACATAAATAGATTAATCTTTTAAATGGTCACTTTTTGTTTAAAAATTGGTTTGAGAGCCCTTTCGACCGAACTGACTGTGGAGGCGAAGAAAAAATTCTAAGTTCGAAAATTCTCTTCAGACTGTGTTACCTGGACAGGTAATCATAGGATTATTATACTGTTGGTAAACAGATAACTGGCGAAACAGCCTGTGACAAAGTGTACAAAAAATGCTTCTAAGATTAAATTTTAAATCAATTTTTTTTTTCAACTTATTAGATTTGAAATAGCAATTTAAATAATTTTTGTTCTTTAGTGTTCTTTCTCGTCCGCTGAATGAGATGCAAACTCGAAACATAATAATCTTAGCCAAAATGATCGACCTGACAGCGTTTTTGTCATTTTTATCTGTCAATTAAAGAAACCTTATCATCAATTTAAGTATTTCACACTTACTCAAGACAAGTTGTTGAGCTAATGGACTCATTGCTCATTTACCATAGATATTGCAATGCTATAATTAATCCGTCACTTTGAATACGCTTAACGCATGACTTCTTTAATCAAGGCTCTGTTTTATTTCATAACGAAAACTGACAGTATTTGTAAAAAATGAAATTTCTGTGTAAAAGTTTTCATATTTTTCTTATTTTTGCTCTAAAACATAGATTGTAGGTACTCGTTAGTACCGCCATGGCATTTTTCTTATTTTTACCCAAAAGATAGATTGTGGGTACATGTTAGAACCGCCTCGCCGAGGCGGTTTTAACGAGTACCCACAATCAAAGTTCTGGAGCAAAAAAAAAAAAAAAAGGTTTACCCCTGCAAACCCCAGTATCCTATAGAAAAGTGGGGTTTAAGCGGGTCCTCATTGCACGGACATGTTTTCCTGATGCATATTTCTTCAAAACATTCCGACAAGAAGCACAAATTCAAAATATAATAGATGCAAGTAGACACCCAAATTCAACAACCCCAAATACACATAAATATGGGTTGTTACATATATATGAAAGAAGTACAAGTAGGAAATGAACCTTCTTTCTTACATGTGGTATATGAAATGCAAATCATGAAATTTATATATAGATCTTGTTTATTTATGGATTAAGCAACTTTCCACGTATTAAATATAAATGCATTTAAATTGAAATAAAAAAAAAATAAAAATAAAAATAAATACGAAATCAATGCAGGAAATTTTATTTCTTTTATGGCCAGCTATTAACTCTTTGTGTTTAGAATTAAAATGTTTTGAACTATATGTAATCAAAGGCCATGATATCGACCAGCCTGCATGATTTTTCAGCGAACATTTACCTGTGTGAAACGGATTTTCTCACGACGCTGCCAAAATGTCTCGAGAATGCCATAATCCTAGTTGAATGTTTTTATAAGAGGCATGATTTTATGACTTTTTACCCTTTGGCGATGAAATAAAGACGCTGGTCAAAATACAATGTCAGGTATATTCCCTGCTCATGTTTTCGTAACACTAATTTATAGTCATTACTGTGAGAAAATCTACTTTCGGGTCGGCATGTCAATCTCAGACCAAATTGGTCGCTATGATCAGCTATCAAATCAGTACCAATGTTGCTAATCACATTCTAGAATAAGAAATGATCATGCATTAAAAAACGAGCGCTAGGTGCAGTAGGATTCAATTCTTGACCACGCAGGTTTTTTTTTTTTTTTTTTTTTTTTTTTTCAATATTCTGCTCGAATTCGCCAAAAGATGATTTTATATAAGTTTTGCCAAGTTTTCTAAATCTAATCATTCATCCAATCATTTTCAAAATGTTCCAGCTGCTTTAAATTATAGACCGGCACGGGTACTTTACTATATATAAGTAATATAAGCCACAGCGAAAGAAAACCTGTCTTCGGAATTTACGACCCGCTCCGAGTCAAACCGACCTGTGAAAACACAGAAGATGGCAAGAAGCAGGAAGTTCAGATAATAGGGATTGTACTATCTGCATGTTTGATAGCTTTGCAACTATCTGTAGTTTTATAGCTTTGCAATTACCCCACAGCTGATCTGAGTCTTTGTTTTCGCACTTGTTGAAATTCGGTTTCCTCATGACGCGGCTCATATAGGGGTAAGGTTTAATCACGTTTGAAACACAATAAAGAAGCCTTGCATTGAAGTTATTTCAATCGGCGTCCTTATTTGCTGCCTACAGATATGTGGAGATTAAGTAGCTGTACGTTTCAATTAGATGCAGAATAAAATGTGCATCATGGTGTATGTTACTATTTAATTCGAAAACATTTAATAATACCGTATATTCCTCTTGGTCATTGAGCCCGGACATCAATTCATGCGACATGAAATTACCTGTTACTAAATTGATCAAATAATTTTCAAAAATTGCATAAAATATTCTAAATTTCATGTAAACATTAAAATTTTTATCTAATTTTTATGAATATATTTCAGTTCCGGCATTTCACATTCATTTAAGCAGACTTACAATGTAAGCAACAAGAGAAAATACTATACATGCAATTTCAAATAATTTAAAAATGCGAATACAGTGGCGGTTTACCATTTGTATAACTTATAACACAAATCTGTCGGGGACCCGTGAACTAGCAAAATTCAGTGTCAGCTACCTGAGAGGTAATACTGTGTGACAATATAACCAATGCTACATACTTACCTGGATAAACCTGTATCGATTATGAATTCAGCCACGCGATTACAATACCTTGGGCCATGATGTAAGGGAGACAATCGGTTTATTGATTTTTAGGCAGATCACGACCGATAACTGGTTACAGAAGCCATTCTATAGTTTAACATGGCCGAGTTCTTGAAAACTAGTATAATGCGCCCATTTCTTTACGCCATGTGCATGTTATGAACGTTTTTAAAAAGTCATGATACGGCTGTCGATAACCACCGATACGGTTGTCGATAGTTAAATCAAGTGTACGGTTCGGCTGTCGATTGTAATTGCTAAGGACATATTGCTGAATAAACTGCAAGATCACTCGTTTTGAGAATTTGGCACGAGTCCGAATGTCTGCATTTGTCTGTACACACTGGCATTTGACATTATGAGCAGCTTTAAATAATCACGAGGGCGCGAAAATCATTAAAATCCGATGTAAACATAGACTACTTTATGCATCTCCTGTGCCCAAGATAGTCCCACTCTCTCGTGTACACAAGCGAAATTGTGCCTAAAACACAAACTGCTTGAGGACCAGGTTAAAAATGCTTCAATTATTAAGCCGATGTACAACAAATTTAATGATTTTTATATAACCTAGTGGATGACGTTGACGGCGCAGCCGCGCTCACTGCGTCTATTTCAGAGTTGACTGCAGTAGGATTTTCATGAAGTCTCTGGTTGACACTGGGCCCTTGAATGGTTGCACTTGAGGGCATTAAAACAGAGGGTTCATAGAAAGCAGATGTACTAGTATGCATTATTTCACCTTGAACGTTTGTAGACATCTGGTTTTCCTGGATATTCTGCACAGCGGAACACAGCTCATTTACTTGACCTGCACCTCTCTCGTTCTATGTTTGAAAGGTCTAGGATGCTTTCAGACCCAATGTCTGACAATTCGTGGAAGCTCTCTTCAGTTGAGATAAACTTTTCCATTTCGGTCTGGAAAAATAACTGTTACAGTGCGTTATACTTAAAAACAAAATAAAACATCTGGTTTAGTTTTAGTTCAAATGGCTATGCACAGCGTTACAAATCGGCCCGCAGCTAAGATCCATGAGGCAAAATACGAGACCGGGTACATGTCCATTCTGGTCAGAGTATTTGTTGCATGCTTTACGTTTAATTAATCGTATTTACTTCCTTGCTTGCAACACATAGTCCTTGTTAAATGTCAAAATTGGTGATTAATAGGCCTGTTTCTGTTGTCGCTGACCGCATTGCATCATAATTGTGTTGTAGACGGCGTGGATAATTCAATTTCGACACCCTGGCCCGAAATGTCTGGAATAAGGCTTTGAAAACTGAATTGATCGTGCTACTAATACATGTCCTAATCTTCGTAAATCGTCGACATCCGTATCAGGCTACATCGACAACAGTATCGCATACATTTACATGTCATCGACAGCAGTAACAATAAAAATAAAACACCCTTACAACATAAACAAGCAATGCATTTTCTGACGCATTCTGATGTCTTTGTCTTTGCAATGATGCATACCACATCTTTCATTACTTCATAAGATATCGGATAGGCTAAAAAACAAAGAATCTGCATTTTTTCTGCATTCTGCTTTTTTACGATGAAATATCTTTTCATGAGAAATCTAGCGACGCAACAACTCGCTGGAACACTTTGTAGGCCAGGAAAATATCTAACAACAGGTTCGGGCAGAAAAATGATAAAAATTACCTTTAGATTTTATCACCGTCCACTACACACTACACTTATGTCGTGTATCGACAATCGTACTACTCGGTCGGAAGCCGGAATTCTCGGTCGACAATCATATATGCAGTATCGTCTCGGTCGACAACACAGGTAGTACCTATTGTATTACCCCCGTGGTAATTATTTTTCTAAATACATAACGTAATTATACTCAAACCGCAATTATAGTGCCAATGAAAATATGGATCACTTCTTACAATATGTATATATATGACAAGAAACATCTTTAAAAAAGATAATTGTCGAAGATTAATATCTGTTCTGCAATAGGGTACAGGATGCATGATGTACATTTTATATATGCTTTATTCTAAAATATAAATAGTTGACAGTGCATAGAAGCTCAGTGATGTAGTAGTGATACCGAAGCACAAGATATATAGTTTCGGGACTGAAATCCATCTTTGACGGACACAAGACTAGTTTGCTCTGTTGCTGAAATGACATCACTACCTTAGCCTGACAACTAAACACTCAGTGAAAAAAACTGTACCTATTCGTTTTAACGTTGACAGTTTTAATGCATATATACCTACCCCAAAATTCCTGGATATCAATCTGATGAAAAAAAAAATGTAGTAAAAATATCGTTATTGTGCGGTGAGCCCTTACTGGCGGAAATAACTCGTTCTGCGAAGCAGGGCCTCTGATCCGAACACGCCTATATTCAATGGAGAAAATCCGAACGCATCTTATCTACGATGGCCTGCATGGATCATAAAATTTCAAAATCCACAGATTTTTTATTTTAATTTTTCTTTGCAAAAGCTTTCGTCACACAAAAAGTGATTAAAATGAATAACAATAAGGATCAATGATGACTTGTATCGTAAAAAAACATCATCTTAAAGTACTTTTTAAAGAGATGCAGTTTGTTGCCTTTTTCATCTTCCATATGGAAAAAACCCGGATGCAGGTCAAAAATGATCTGAGATGTCTTCGACAAATAAATCAAAATCAATTATAACTTATTTTTGAAGAACAACATGCATACATTTATTAGTTTCAATGTTTAACCTCATGAAATAATGGGTTTAAGTACAGCACAGTTCCAAAAGCATAACCACCAAAACAAAAATGAGCAAAAATTTGTTTATTACATTATTGTATTTATTTATTTATTTATTTGTTTATTTATTTATTTATTTATTGGTCGACAGTAGTTTGTAGAATTTGCAAAAGAGAGCGAAATATACTAATATTTTGTGACAATTTACACAATTTTGTTGCGATTTGAATGCTACAGGGATGTAAAAGGGTGTATTCGATTGTTCAAAAAATCATGGAGTCAATATTCTGGAAAGCGTTTGCGCTTAAGAAATTAATTGAACATGTTCTGCATGTGGCTTTTGGGTATAGGGGATAGCTACATATCACTGGTTACTACTTTCTACCCAGTGTTGCATAAGATCATTTCGCCTTTTCGTTCATTAATGATGGGATTAATTATTTTGTTGAAAAATGATGTCTCTAATGTGATATAACCGATCGAAGTTCAGTTTGTTTCAAATGTTTCAAAGTAAGTACATGTATATGTCCTGTGGAATTTAGGTATAGTCAAAAGACAGAGTATAGTCAAGACAGAAATTAAGATATTCAAAACAAGACTGACGCGAAAGTATTGAATAAGCATAAAACATGACAGTCATTAATAGGTTATCAATGGAGGAAATCATGTTGCGTTGAAAATGCGCCACGTCATGAGAAAACCAACAATGTAGTTTCCGAACAGGTCCGGCACAAACCGTGCTGTAAAAGCACAGAAGACGGCAAGCGGCTGAAAATTTTGGATTTAGAAGGTACAGGAATCCTACTATCCGTGTAGCAAAAACAAAGACGCTGATCAGCTTCGCAGTTACTGCGAAGCTGATCTGCGCCTTTGTTTTCGCATTTGCAAAATGCTGGTTTTCCCATTATGCGGCTCAAATGTCCCTTACCTAGTGTTTGTTTCTTTTTTATTTGCAGCTCCAGCAGCATACGATGAAGACTCTTACTCTTTTAACCCTTTTGTGTGTGACCTTGACAGTTGCCATAGCAGCACCCACCACCACTCCAGGTAAGATGACTTACAAACTGAAACACGACCATGTTTTATACAACAATATTTTATCTATGAAAATGCCTTTTCAGCTGCATTTGCTTTTTTTTTTTTTTTTTTTTTTTTTTTTTTTTTTTTTTTTTTTTTAGTGGGGGGGGGGGTCCACCATAAAATTATAAATACCCCTGTATACCCCAGATATACTATATAAAACTGTGAGTTAATGCTTTTTACTGGAAAGAAAATATTCACTGGTTTAGAAGGTATCGTGTTTTTTTTTTTTTTTTTTTTTTTTTTTTTTTTTTTTTTTTTTTTTTTTTGTTGTTGTTTTTCTTTGTTATTATTTTTTTTTCGATATCTTTGGCTCGCTATATACAAAAATCTGTTTCATACTTTAAAAATAATGACATTAAACAATAGATAAATTTGATTTGCAATAATGAAACTGTCTAAGCTTGCTATTGAAACAACACGGTTCGGCAAACGATCATGTTTAAACCCTACACTGTATGGCAATGTATGTACAATGCTTTTTTTCTGTGTTAAATATTTATCCAAACTCCCTTGCATTAATGTGTTGCTAGTTGGATGACTCATAGCCTGGAAAAATCATTATGTTATGCTGTAATCTTTTCAGGTAGCGAATCTTTTGACTCTGTATCGGACGATGACCAAAACGCCAGTGTTGGCGACGATGTTCAAAGCACTGATTTAGATAGTCAAGAACAGGTTGAAACGACAGAGGTATCTGGAACTGATGATGAGCAAGACGACAGCGCTGACAATGATGCACAAAGCAGGGAATCAGATGGTCAAGAACAGGTTGGCTCGACTGAAGAGTCTGAATCTGGTCTTGACCAAACGGCCGATGATATCGAAGAGGCAGAAAACAGAGAAGTAGATAGTTACGAACAGACTGGCCAGTCAGTAGAATCAAAATCGGAAGTTGATCAAACGGTTGATATGAGTAATATAAGTGGGAAAGATGACAATGAAAACAGCGAAACTGGGGAAGATGACGATGAAAACAGCGAAACAAAGTCCGAAGGGGGAGATGTCACAGAAAGCGAAACGGTCTCAATGGAGGAAGACAGTTCAGAAAGTGAGACGAGTCTAGAAAGGGACGAAACGGCAGATAGGGATGAAATTGATAGTCAAAGTAATGAAGAAGCAGCAAAAGGCAAGGGTAAAAACAAGGGCAAAGGAAAGAATAAGGACAAAGGAAGCGGAGACGGGGAAGAGGGCGATGAACAGTCAGGTGATGAAGAAACTAATGGCAAAACAAAAGGTAAAAACAAGGACAAAGGCAAAAACAAGGACAAAGGGAAAAACAAGGAAAAGGGGAAGAACAAGGACAAAGGAATGGGAACTCAAGATGAGGAGGAAACTGGCGATGACGAAACTAACGGCAAATCCAAGGGCAAAAACAAAGGCAAGGGCAAAAATAAGGATAAAGGAAAGGGAAAAAATGGACAAATTGACGGAACATCCGAGGATGGCGAAAACGGTGGTAAATCAAAAGGCAAAAACAAGGGCAAAGGCAAGGGTAAGAATAAGGGACAATCTGAGAGTGATAGTTTTAGCAATGAAGATGGTCCAGACAGCATGGGAGATGATTTAGAAAGTGGATTGGGATCCAATGAGGAAACCGAAGCGAGATCTGTAGAAAACAATGACGATGGAAGTAGAACGGCATCTGTGGAAGATAATGATGGAAGTGAAACGAAATATGATGATGATGATGATGATGATGATGATGATGATGATGATGATGCAAACGAAATGCAATCCGTTGAAAGAGACGATGCAGGCGAAATGCAATCTGCCGAAGGTGATGATAATGCAACTGAAATGAAATCTGCAGATGATGATGATGATGATGATGATGATGATGATGATGATGATGATGATGATGAAGATGATAACGACGACGACGGCGACAACGACGACGATGATGACGACGGAAACAGTTTTGAATCTGCTGAAGGTGACGATGATGTAAGTGATGCTGATACGCAAGATGAATAAGGCATATTGATTCCAAACTACATGTACCAAAGTGACTGCAAAAAAACTTGAGCCTAAATATGTTTTACAGATCGTTGCTAAATCAGAGCTTCATATCTCTATATAGCTGAATCTGATCCTAGACATTTTCAGTAATTATGTGTTGTACACAAATAATGCATAATTATGACCAGTTCCAAAACAAACTGGGTTGTGCTGTTCAGATTTTTTATATAGAGGAAACCTTATTTATGCAGCAAAACGCAAACCGCTGATCTACTGCGCAGTTGCACCTTTGTTTTTGCGAGCGCAAACAGCTGTATTATGTATGCGTATGACTGTCGTATTGCCAATTACTTTATTATGGGTAAAAATGTAACAATAACGAACTCGTAGACTTACGGGTGATAAAGAACTATGTATCAAGTTTATTAATATGTGTATTTCATATGTCACGTGACTATAGGCAATAAAAATTTATCTGCCTTTTATGTACATGCATTTTCTTAGAGTATTACACGGATACTGTCTAAACCGGCTCTGCGGCTAAATCGACAGTTCTTCAGATTTGTGATGAAGCCGACCCAAGATTGATCCCCAAGTCAAGCACATTTCTTTTGTAATGATTTTGTCATGAAAATGATTCTTCGGACATTATTCTAGTTTTATTGATTCAAGAAGTACAGGTGTTAGAAATAATTGTCATTTGAAATGTGTACATACCTTATTATCCTTATAACCTGCACGAGGATAGCCATGTGTACAATATTGTTTTTTTTTTTCATAACGAAAACTTGCCCCTGCAATATACAGAGATTTTTTAGCTTTAAAAATTGAAAACTTTTAGCTGAATTTTTTTTTATATTTTTCTTATTTTTGCTCAAAACATAGATTGTGGGTACACGTTAGAACCGCCTCGCCGAGGCGGTTCTAACGAGTACCCACGATCTATGTTTTGGAGCAAAAATAAGAAAAATAGTTATACCCCTGCATACCCCAGTTTTGCTATATGAAAGTGGGGTTCAGGGGGGTACACATTTCCTGATGACTTGTGGTTTGTCTCTAGAAAGTAAAACGTATTCTTGTCCAAGAAGATAACTACAGTGACGTATTGTATATGTTGAGACTAAATACAGCAGTTGCTGTAATAAAATTTATACAAAAAAAGGTAAAATATTTTGACCATGCCGCTTCTGAACATCTGACAGAGATTGCATTTGTTGATCGGACTGCTTAAATAATTATGTTCTCAATAATGCGACAACAATACATGTATATGAACACGTGCTTCACATGACACTTGAAATATGTGTAAAACAAATAGGTGCCCCTTTAACCGTGTTTACAAAACTTCATTACGTGAGTTCAAGCGACACGGTCAAAGTATTTTACCTTAATTTAAATACCTGCATCGATGTTTGGAAAATACCTATTAGTATATATTTGTCATATTGTACACAAGGAGATTCCGACGGTGACGTAATGTATACAGTTGCACAAAGCACTGTGATAAACATTTGAAGAAAAAGCCGTCATGTCGTCACTCTTATTGATTTATGGAAATAACTATAATGTCGTCACTGTTTCTCATATGGTACACATTGCAATAAGATAACACATCAAGCAAGAATAAAAGGCTGATATGCATTCAGATGGGAGTGTTTCCGACCAGTCCTGACACAAATGGCCTGTACAGTCGCAGAAGCAGGCCAGAATTAGAGATTTTGTATGAAGGAAGGAGAGGGATTGTACTCTCCAAGGAGCGAAAATAAAGGCGCTGATCAGCTGTGCAGTAACTGAACAGCTGATCTGCGCCTTTGTTTTAGCATATGCAGATTGTTGGTTTTCTGGTGCAGCGGCTCAAATCTGAAATCCAAATTCAGACACCAGGCGGGAAATAAAGTACATCGCAAAACATCACAAATGTCACAACACGCATAAGATGTAACATTACTAGCTCTTTCCCAACAAGGTAGCCATCCGGCAACAATCAACCAAATGTAAAACTGACGAGTACTACAGCGAGGTACACAGAATAACCAGGTCCCGAGGTTATAAAACTTTTTTTCCTGCTCAACTCAGCTAAGCTTGAAATTTATCCTGCTGATAAATGTTAAAATGCCAACAATTGTTGGCATTTTAACATTTATCAGCAGGATAAATTACCAGTTTTTGAGGTTTGAACCTGAATTTTCCTCTAATTTTGACTATTTCAGCATTTATGAGCAGTTTAAATTCATGCTCAGCTGAGCTGAGCTTGAAAAAAAAAGTTTAACAACATCGGGGCCGGAAAACATGAAGATAATTCAGTATCGGACTACAAGATACTGACGAACTGCCATTCGTGACTGTCGAAGGTATAACGATATTGGGACACAAGACTGAGGCTAAAGATATACACGTGTCTTGCAAAAGGTCACTACATAATCACGCGGCGGATTTAGAATTCGAACATATGACCTAGTGCTACTCTTTCTCTACGCCATCGCGCTTCTCTATTGAAGTCTTAGGAGACACATTCTGCTCTATAACAGCAGACAGAAAACACCAAGAAAGACTGCACGAGTCAAAACTGAGAAAATAATAATAATTCATATGGAAAAAGCCTTGGTAGTGCCACAATAATACAATCTATCTTAGAACCTTAACTCAAACCTTAACTCTTTTAAGCCTGACGTCCTTTCTATGAGACATAGGCAACAGTATAGCCCCAGATGAGTCGCCGCAGAACGCGGCGTCCCATCTGGGGCTATTCTGTTTGCTTAACGAAAAATAATCGGAAAATGGGATAAAAATAAAAATCACTCCTAACGCCCCTAAAAACGAAAGTGGACTCTTCCAAATGGTAATGATGGGAAAATTCATTCGTCTAAAAAGGGTTAATAGAAAACTGTTACGCCAGCCAGAAAAGTTTGCCCCAGGGATGTGCATCGGCGAGATTATGTTGTGAAATAGAAAGATTTAACGGCGATGTACTCTGAGATTTAGTCTGTACTACTCTCGATAAACGTTTGCTATACGTTTTCAAATTATCTCGCTTAGGTGTAGAGACAACGTGTTTATTTAAAACTTTGCTTTCATCCGCAAAGCGGTTTCAGAGAAACCGTCTTTTTATTGTGTACGGTCGGACGGCGGGACATGGGTACTGTTAGCTTTCCTTGTAAACAACGGCTTAGGTAAGCTAGCTAATTCATGAGTTCAAGTGGTAGCGTATTTAACCGCAGATTAGCTCAATTAACATCAACAAGCGTCATTAGCAGACATTTCAGCAGCCTGTTTGAAGCTCAAAGAAAAAGTAGGCTGGTAAAAAGCTTAGAAGTGAAGCTTTTTTCATGGTATTGTAACGAACGGCCGAGCCAAGCCACAGAAACCCCGTCGGTGGAAAAGCATGCTCATCCACCAAGGGTGGTTTACTGCGCTATATACCCAACACTTACTCGATTCACAAAGTCTCGAGTTTGAAATTTGCATATTTCCAAGGGATGCTATCCCGTTACAGTATATCAGCTTATTAAGGACAAAATAGCAGATACCTTAATTTAATCAGTTGGTACATGTATTTTCAGATGGAATTCATAAAGGAATCGATATAATGCGCAGTTGAAAAGGTAAAAGTAGGCAGCGATCAGGAAATGGCGCAATCAGACAGAATTCCCACTCCAAAAACCGAGGTGGGAAACGACTAAATAAACAATCAGGGCCCAAAATTACAATGCTTCCTTAAAGTTAAGGGCGACCTTTAAGTTAGTTAAGTCAACTAATTTTGACTCAATATTTTACCGTTAAAATCAATAAATGATTTTACAAAAATATGTAGGTGTGTAAAATAAAATATTTTACATGATAAAACAGAAACATGTGATTTTAGTATAGTTAAAACGCATGTTTTTTTAATGCTGAAGTTTGCTTCCTTAACATTAAGGGAACATTGTAATTCTGGGCCCAGGTACTTATACTAAGAAAACATTCATTCAACTTCGAGGATATTATTAGTTCGATGACGTCATTTGTTGTCATATAATTGGAATACCTTTGTTGCCATCTGCTACAAAATCATGTGACAGAAAGCCGACAGTCAAGTCTTTCTTTTTGAAAAGCCAATCATTAAAATTCCAATCTTAGGGAAAACTATTGATAAAAATATTTAAAAGTGTTTAAAATGAGCCATTTTCACTAAAACGTTCTTACCCCCATGTCTAAGCCAATATTTCCAAATCATTTGATTTCCAAACACATGCCTACTGATCGTCTGCTTCAGCCATTGTGACCAAGATTCAAGATAGGCTACCATTGGATATTCGTTTGAGGCCTCCAATAGGGAATTGATTTCCTTTCTAAAGGAAACTGTTCTTATGAAACTTAAGGTGAATTAGTAAAGAAATATTACTACACCCAACTTGAGATTTTGTCTCCACTGTATGGTATAGAATGACATAGGCACATCAAGCTATTGTCATAGCTATTTTGAAGGTGTGCAGATCATAAGGTCAGACTGGTCCTTACATTTAAGAAAAAAAAACTACATTTCAGCCATCCAATGTTAACTTTTTTTTAAGTCATGGTCTTCGAAAGGAATAAGCTGGCACCAGTATAATCACAGAAAATTGGCATTTGTGAAAATTATAAACTGTATTAGAAAGTTACTTAAATCAAATTTAATGGTTTGATATGTTGTTATTAATTGTTCACCATAATCTTCTTTTTACCCAATATGGTGCCTCTATAAAGTTCACTACATCCGGGTCCTCGAACTTATTGTATTGTTTACAATATGGCGGCTAAATTAGATCATTTAAAAAAAATGGTAAGCTCAGGTTACATTTTATTTTTTTTTTTTTTTTTTTTTTTTTTTTTTTTTATTTTTTTTTTTTTTGCATTTTGTTCCTTTGATGTTAAAAATATTTTTTTCTAAATTTATATTTTTTGATGTTATTTATAGAAATCAGAGAAACCTAATGTGCTTATGTCCTCGAAGTTCGGTTACGCCAGTATATCGTAAGCCGAATGAGCAGCCATTTTCCCAATAGGTGGCTACTCAGTTACCAAAACTTAACTAACAAGTAGCCCAAGGGCATCGAACGCTCACCTGAGAGTCAACAAGTACAGTCACTGGACAAATTTCAGTTTTTTTTTTTTTTTTTTTTTTTTTTTTTTTTTTTTTTTTTTTTTTTTTTTTTAAATCTGATCAAAATTGAAGATGCTGGAGGGGCCACAACACTAAAAACAGATTTTTCAAACATTCAAGGGCAGCTAACTCTGCAGTCCAGGGTCGAACCTGGCTCAAATTCGAACTCATCCAAGATGTTATGGTAATCCTTGTTTCTTTCAAGAATGAAGAAGATCCGATCAAAGTAGAAGGCGCTAGAGTGGCCACAATAGAAAATATTGATTTTTCAAACACTAAAGGACAGCTAACTCCGCAGTCAGAGGTCAGATCTGGCCGAATTTCGAACTCAACCGAGATATTTTTGTTACCTGCAAGAATGAAGAAGATCCACTGAAAAACAAAGATGCTAGAGTGACCATAACACAAAATATTGATTTTTCAAACACTCAAGGGCAGATAACTCCGCAGTCAGAGGTCGGATCTGGTTGAAATTCGAACTCATCCGAGATATTGTAGTTATCCTTGTTACATGTACCTGCAAGAATGAAGAAGATCCACTGAAAAACAAAGAAGCTAGAGTGGCCACAACACAAAATATGGATTTTTCAAACACTCAAGGGCAGATAACTCCGCAGTCAGAGGTCGGATCTGGTCGAAATTTGAACTCATCGAAGATGTTATAAATGTCCTTGTTACTTCCAAGAATAAAGAAGATCCAAATAAAAATGAAGGCGCAAGAGTGGCCACAACACTAAATATTGATTTTTCACACAGTCAAGGGCAGATAACTCTGCAGTCAAGGGTTGAATCTAGCTGAAATTCGAACTCATCCGAGATGTTATGGCTATCCTTGTTACTTGCAAGTATGAATAAGATCCGATCAAAATTGAAAGCGCTGGAGTGGACACAACACTAAATATTGATTCTTCAAACACTCAAGGGCAGATAACTCCGCTGTCAGAGGTCGGATCTGGTCGAAATTCGAACTCATCCGAGATGTTATGAATGTCCTTGTTACTTCTAAGAATAAAGAAGATCCGAATAAAAATGAAGGCGCTAGAGTGGCCACAACACTAAATATTGATTTTTCGCACAGTCAAGGGCAGATAACTCTGCAGTCAAGGGTTGAATCTGGCTGAAATTCGAACTCATCCGAGATGTTATGGCTATCCTTGTTACTTCCAAGTATGAAGAAGATCCGATCAAAATTGAAGGCGCTAGAGTGGCCACAACACAAAATAATGAAATTTTCAAACACTCAAGGGCAGCTAACTCCACAGTCAGAGGTCCGATCTGGCTGAAATTCGAACCCATCCGAGATATTATAGTTGTCCTTGTTACCTGCAAGAATGAAGAAGATCCAATGAAAAATAAAGGCGCTAGAGTGGCCACAACATTTTTCCCATAATAAGTCTATGGGGATTTTTCCAGACGCTCAAGGGCAGCTAACTCCGCAATCTGAGGTCGAACCTGGCCGAAATTCGAACTCATCCGAGATGTTATGGTTGTCCTTGTTACCTACAAGAATGAAGAAGATCCAATCAAAAATGAAGTTGCTAGAGTAGCCACAACATTTTCCCCATTATAACACAATGGGAGCTATCTGTTGCTATGGAAACCAGAGTTCCGATCCGATCTGCTTAAAAACCAATGACAGGCAATCCCCTACCCAAATGCTGCTTCATGTAAAATCTGACTGCAATCGGCCAGCTAGTCTCAGAGATATTCAAGATTGAAAGTGTGAACGCACAGACGCACGCACGGACGGATGGACGGACGACGGCTCGACTACCATACTATAAGCTCACCTTGTGAGCCTTAGGCTCAGGTGAGCTAAAAATATGAAACCACACATAAGGTGCTTACAGCACAAAAATTCAACATAAAGACATAAAACAATAAGAACCGCCACATAAGAATCACCTTGGAACGATCATCAATATAAAATTACTTGCGAGACTTTTAATTAAACATGCATATATACACATAGGAATAAGTTAGGGAACACTTTTAGCCCTTGGGGAAAGTTTAAAAAAAATCCATTTTCCTTTTTTCTGGCGATACTGAATTTTTTATCACATATATTTCATACCTTGGCCTAGCTACAGACCAATTTATGGAAACTCACAACATTTTGTCTTTGTGCTACGGTAGATACAAAATGCCATATGTGAAAAACTCCACTTTTACTGAATACAAGTTTGCCTTTATGCTTCTGCACTCCGCAAAACTCAATTTTTGAAAGCAAAACAGGAATAAAATGTTGAATTTGATCGTTCTGAATGAATAAACGACTTCGGACCTAAAACTTCATGCTTCATCTTCAAACCAACAAATCATACAAAATCTACAGTTTGCATTGATTTCTATGGAAAGCAAAATTCTTGGATATTTTGCAAATAAAGCCGTAAAAGAATAATTCCGCTACGACACTATAACCAGAACGTGCGTGTTTAGATTCCTAAAGGATCATATCGAATATCTGGCCCAACATTTATAACCTGCAAAATGTATACCCAAAGAACAAAACGTGATCATGAAACCTACCACCGTAAAAGTATGGACCTACCGCCGACAGTCGGTCAGAAAATAAAGAATTTATGATCAAAGTTCGACAAGCAATGTCTCAGGTTTATGCTTACGAAAAATTACGACAAAGTGAATTCAAATAACGAAGTTATCGCAAAGACTTGCTGTGCGTTTTTTTGAATTTAGCAAACATTTTCTGAATCAAAGATGGCCGCTCTCCACCGCAGTTTATGTTCGATGCTTGCCATTTTCACATAGAAGCAACTTTGGATACTACAGATTCTGACAAGTTGTCAAAACATTCTTCATAATTTTTACAAAGAAGGATATTTACAGTCCAAAGTTGGTAGTCACATTATTACAGGTGTTCCCTAACTTATTTCCATGTGTATACATGTTATGGTCTACAGGTGGTGGGATAAAGGCGGATACGTTGAGTTTCTGTTATCATAGTCACATCCGAGGTCATACACAACCGACTTAGTAAGACATTATGAGACATACATGTATATAGTATTCATTGTCCTCAAGCGTCGCTCTTAGCTGTCGGGGATTCGAAAACCAGTATACTTCTTGTACATGTTGTATAGGCGGAAATATACACATAGGAATAAGTTAGGGAACGCTTTTAGCTCTTTGGAAAAGTTTGAAAAAAAAAACATTTTCCTTTTTTCTAGCGATGCTGAAAGTTTTATCACATATATTTCATATCTTAGCCTAGCTACAGACCAATTTGTGGAAGTTCACAACATTTGGTCTTTTTGCTACGGAGGATACAATGTGCCATATATGAAAAACTCGACTTTTACTGAATATGAGTTTGCCGTTTTGCTTCTGCACTCCGCAAAACTAAATTTTTGAAAGCGAAACAAGAATAAAATGTTAAATCGGATCGTGCTCAACGAATAAACAACTTCGGATCTAAAACATTATGTTTTATTTCCAAACCAAATAATCCTGCAAAATCTGCAATTTGCTAGGTTTCTATGGAAATCAAAATCCTTGGACTTCTTACAAATAAAGCTGTAAAGAATAATTCAGCTATGAAGATATGACCAGAACGCGCATGTCCAAATTCCTAAAGGGTCAAATTGAATATCCGGACCAACATTTTCAACCTGCAAAATGTATAGCCAAAGAAAAAAACTTGATCATGAAAAGGTACAAGTAGGCAAAGATCAGGAAAAGGCGCAATCAGAAAAAGATTCCCACTCCAAAAACCGAGGTGGGAAAAAACCAAACTAACAATCAGGTACCTATACCATGAAAACCTACCCCCGAAAAACTATGGATCTACCGCCGACAGTCGGTCAGAGAATGAAGAATTTATGAGTAAAGTTCCACAAGCAATGTCTCAGCTTGATGCTGACGAAACATTACTACCATGCGAGTTTACAGAACGAAGTTATCGCTACAAACATTGGTGCGTTTCTTACATCTAGCAAAAACAAATCTGAATCAAAGATGGCCGCTGTCCGCCGCAGTTTATGTTTGATGCTAACCATTTTCACATAGAAGCAACTTTTGATACTAAAGATTCTGATAAGGTGTCAAAACAGTCTTTATGATTTTTACAAAAAAGGATATATACTGCCCAAGGTTGGTAGTCACATTATTACAGGTGTTCCCTAACTTATTTCCATGTGTATATTAGGTGCCAGTGCTTTTTTTATTTTAATTACTAATTAAATGTTGTGAACCGCGACAGACGCTGAGGGTGAGGATAGGGCCATCTAAAACCGGTTTATGCCCGCCAGTGATTATATATTACTGATCGATCCAAGGCGATACTTCTGTGATGGTTCTTATTATTTTATGTATTGGTGTTTCAATTTTCGTGCTGATTGCGTCTTATGTATGTTCTCATATTTGTAGTTAAGTTTAGGTAACTGAGTTGCCACCTATTGGGAAAAAAGCTGCTTATTCGGCTTACAATGTGTTTTCAAGGTATAGGTGCTTGATTGTTTATTTATTTTTTCCCACCTCGGTTTTTGGAGTGGGAATCTCTTTCTGATATTGCATTTTCCTGATCATTGCTTATTTGTACCTTTTCAGTAGGTTTCCAATCCCAGATCAGCATCTTGATTAATATCTCGACAGGTTTAAATAGCTACAGACAAAGTCTCAGCATGGTTTGAACACATGTCTCACGTTTTATCACATTACTCTCCTATCATGATGACCATGCACTTTTCCTAATAGTTTTTTCTCTGTTAGATACACACTTAACAGCCTCACCCCTGTAGTTACATGTAAACATAGGGCCGCGGCCTATAATTATCGTTCATAGACTCCCCTTGTAATTTTGTCAAAAACAAGACTCATTCATATGCTTTACAACTCATAGTGGACCCCAACACATTCAGCAGACGAGAGAACGCACAAGGCCATGTACAAGTGCAGCAAAAATAGGGTGTTAGCCAGCATCAAAGGACGGTATTTTCCGCTGTTTAGGGACACCCCAAAATCGCGCAACAATGAAAAAATGATATCTCAAAAATCACTACATCGGCAATTTGGGAATTGTATGGCCTCTGAGTGTATGGCAAAACAGCAGCTGAGTAAATCACACAATATCTCAAAGTATTCAAGAAAGTTTATACATGTACTATCATGTGACAATGACTGTTAATAGATACCCAACATATTGCAGGATAAATCAGTGATACAGTCTATGCCTATATACTTCCAAAATTCAGAACCTCCTATTATTTGTTACAAATATAATAAACCAATCAGAAATACTATTTTTAATTTCAATAAACTTGTTTCTGATCTTGATATCCATGCTAATACTCCTATGTTTTGAGATTGTAAAGATTCAAAATATGTTTATCAACCAGCCGGACATATAAGTAACTGGAAATTTAAAAATAATTTCTGATTCTAGAATTCGAAAAATGTTTCTAAAGGTCCGAAATATAGATTCCCTTCCTACATTAATTTCGACAAATGTAGAGAGGAGATTGCATCTGCATTGAATGATTTCGGTAATCGATGGTGTAAACGAGGGGTTGTTGAGGATAATGCTCGTAAAGAATGGAAAAGAAGTATCTTCACTATCGTGGATAAACGGTTATAGTTGTATTCACAAAATACTAATTTTTACCTCCTAAACCCAAATCCTGCTTTAGGCATTTGAAGCAGGGTATCCAAGAATTTCATAGAAAGTATGTCTTGGTTCCGGCAGACAAAGCCGCGAACAATGTTGCTTTCGTTTGTAGGCTTCACTACGTTAACAATTTAAAACAGGGGCTTGATGGTACCAAGGCTTATCTGGCGACAGATACTGATGAAATCTCTGTAGTTAATGCTCACTTAAACGATTTACCTGTTAAGTTTTCTGTTTGTGATAATGAAGGCAAAGACAAACTTCCTACAATCTATTGGTTACCTAAGCTTCACAAAAGACCGTACAAAGCTAGATTTATTGCAAATTCTAGTTCAAAACTACTGAACTTTCTAAATTATTAACTGCCTGTCTAACTGCTATCAAATCTCATGCCATACGATACTGTGAGACGGTGTATGAAACTTCAAATAAAAATTGGTTTTAGTCAATAAAAATTCTGGCGAAGGGGCTCAGTAAATTAAAGTGTACAGAGTTCCGTGCGACGACTTTGTCCACATATGATTTTTTTACTCTGTATACAACATTGACACATAATCTAATTATAGGAAAACTTCTGGATTTGATAGAGTGGACCTTCAAAAGGGCATTAACAAACTGTGGTTCAGTTTATTTGGCATGTAATGACAGAAAGGCTTTTTTCACTTCCTCTGACCAAAGTCGGTACACACTTTGGTCATGTCAGAATGTGTGCGACGCCATATCCTATCTCCTGGATAATATTTATATTAGATTTGGGACCAAGTTGTACAGACAAATTGTTGGAATTCCGATGGATACAAACTCCGCACCTCTCGTAGCTGATTTATACTTTACTGCTACGAGAGAGATTCCATGGATTCTCTTAACCATGATAATCAAACTGGTTATCGAGGCTTTTAATTCGACTTCCAAGTACCTCGATGACCTTTTGAACATTGACAACCCTAATGTTGAAGGTATGGTCAATCAAATTTATCCACCTGAGCTACAGTTGAACAAAGCCAGTATACCGAGGCCCCCTTTTTTAGATTTACATCTTTCTGTTTCACATGGATTTGTTTCTTCTAAAATCTATGATAAGCGCGATGACTTTGATTTTGATATAGTGAATTTTCCGTTTTTGGATGGTGACGTTCCTCGTCGTGCTTCTTATGGTGTATACATTTAGCCACTTATTAGGTTTGCTAGAGTCTGCAATCATGTTACGGACTTCAACGCTCGAAATAAATGTTTAACGGCCAAACTTCTCCAACAGGGCTATCGGTATCATAAACTTCGAAAAACGTTTTCTAATTTTTATCGTAGACACTTTGAATTGATTTCAAAATATAATGTTGGGTTAAAGACGCTTTAAGTGAGGGCCTTTCGGAACCAGAATTTTATGGTGACTTGGTTTACAAATTTAAGATACTTAAAGGAAGGAAGGATTTTTATTTCTAGTTGCTTTTTTATGATTTTCTGCTTTAAAATATTGTATATGAAATGTAAAAACTATATCTTTTTTCCAAAGGAAACTTTCGATTTTTACAGCTTCAGAAATTTCTATAAATAGCATGGGCTTGTTTTCGTAATGAAATCGGAAGGAAGATACATGTATCGGGATGTTATCGAATAAACAAAAGCATCAAACTTCAATATACACATTCAATCATAATCTGTACTTTAGTATTCATAGAATATAACTACTTGTGAAACGTGTGATAGCGAGCGACCTTTCTATGAATACAAGTGCCATAATATGATAAGCCTTATTCGAAGGAATCTCTGCGAAAGAATCCTACTGAAATCGTCTCATTAGTCAAAGGGTGCAGCCAATATAGTAGGCTAGTTGAAGTGCATTTAGCCGTAGATTAACTCAGTTAACAACACAAATGATCTTCAGCAGAAATATGAGCTGTATGTTTATTAGAAAAGGGAGGATTTGCATCAGACTCATATAATACCGCCAAATATGGCCGCAGATCACTTGTTTATCAGTAATCAACATCTCATTGACACTCTGATATGCGTCATTCTGTTGACGGGGATTCGTATACGTGTTAGACAACGTCTAATTTGAGCAGAGTGTTCTGGAACCCCTTGTGCTTTTTGATGAAAACTGTATCAATATTTTCTCAACCCATACCTGCAATTTGATTAAATAATTTTGAAGCCTATATTATCTAAACAAATAGTCTCAGCATGCTTTGAACAACTAGCGCACGTTTTCTCACGTGCCTCGCCTATCATCTACAGCAATCGTGAAAATAGCTTTGGTAAAGCACCAAGTGGCGCAAGACAAAACTCAGACTAAACTTGTAATTGTGGATAGAAGCTAATTTTGTTAATTATGGTACATAAAGAAAGCAGAAACATTCCGCATGCGTTTACAAGATCCCACAAAACTCATAACGCTACCTGTGACTGTCTGCGACATTGGAAGTCAAAGAAATTAAATTAGCCTCATGCCAGTAGAAAAAAAAACTCCTAAGTTACATACCGGATATGACAAGAAGATACAAAGTAAAATAGAATGCTTGCTGATCCAACAGGTCGTATATGTAACAGACTTTCTACCAGAAGAGGCTTCGTAAGCAATAGGCTTATATCCACTTTTTGTTTGAAGAAATTTGAGCCGCCGCGCGGTAACTGCGAAGCTGATCAGCGTCTTTGTTTTCGCTACACGGATAGTACAATTCCTCTACCTTCTAAATCCAAAATTTTCAGCCTCTAACCATCTTCTGTGAGTGTACAACCCGGTTTGTGTCGGACCTGGTCGGAACCCAAATTATGGATTTTCTCAGGCACATGCTCATTTGTATTCGTATCAACATCTCTCTCTAGTGCCAATGCTCATAGGAATCGCGGCGTAGCAAGAAAACCCGCCTCCATGATGACCGACCAGTTCCGACACAACCCGGCATGTTTTAATCATAGATGGCTTGGGGTTAGAATGTCACATCATCAGGATAACATGCCCGTGTAATATATACCCCCTTATACCCCACTTGTATACAGCAAAACTGTAATATGCAGGGGTATGCCTATTTTTCTTATTTTGCTCAAAACATAGATTGTGGGTACTCGTTACGTGTACCCACAATCTATATTTTGAGCAAAAATAAGAAAAATATATAAATATAAATATAATGAAATTTTAGTTGTTTTTTTTTTAACAACAAAAAACTTTGCTGTATATTGCATGGTCAGGTTTTCGTAACGTTAAGAAAAGCACTATAATGTCATATTTGTTTTAAAACCATTTGTGTAGCGAAAACAAAGATACTGATCTTTGGTGACCCTACCTTGCACCCGCGCCCCCAACGTGCAGCTAATTTCTAATGTGCGTCATCGCATCATGCTGGTCAGCTCATATCTAGACTAATATTTATTCGAACGAGGGCATGTCGCATTCGCAGAAAAATGTAGTTGGTTGCGCAAAGAAGCGAAATCATTATTCTCCCACATTTCAGACGTTAAATGGAGGATTTGATAATAACCATTTAATATTAATTAACAGGTAAGCGTTAAAGTTTGATACAACCATATTTGTCATCTATGTATGTTTTACCCTCTCCTCTTAACGATACAATGATTGCGATTTATGTGTCAACCGATTGTAAATGTTCATTGAATTTTTATTTATTTATTTATTTATTTATTTATTTATTTATTTATTTATTTATTAAACGCATGCATTCAAGCTGTAGATATTTACGCTATTTTACCATGTTCAACAAATTGCAAATATGCAGTGAACAGGTTATTTATTTATTTATTTATTTATTTATTTATTTATCTATTTGATCTTAAATTTCCAGCCTCTAACCATCTTCTGTGACTGTACAACCCGGTTTGTGTCGGACCTGGTCGGAACCCAAATTATGGATTTTCTCAGGCACATGCTCATTTGTATTCGTATCAACATCTCTCTCTAGTGTCAATGCTCATAGGAATCGCGGCGTAGCAAGAAAACCCGCCTCCATGATGACCGACCAGTTCCGACACAACCCGGCATGTTTTAATCATAGATGGCTTGGGGTTAGAATGTCACATCATCAGGATAACATGCCCGTGTAATATATACCCCCTTATACCCCACTTGTATACAGCAAAACTGTAATATGCAGGGGTATGCCTATTTTTCTTATTTTGCTCAAAACATAGATTGTGGGTACTCGTTACGTGTACCCACAATCTATATTTTGAGCAAAAATAAGAAAAATATATAAATATAAATATAATGAAATTTTAGTTGTTTTTTTTTTAACAACAAAAAACTTTGCTGTATATTGCATGGTCAGGTTTTCGTAACGTTAAGAAAAGCACTATAATGTCATATTTGTTTTAAAACCATTTGTGTAGCGAAAACAAAGATACTGATCTTTGGTGACCCTACCTTGCACCCGCGCCCCCAACGTGCAGCTAATTTCTAATGTGCGTCATCGCATCATGCTGGTCAGCTCATATCTAGACTAATATTTATTCGAACGAGGACATGTCGCATTCGCAGAAAAATGTAGTTGGTTGCGCAAAGAAGCGAAATCATTATTCTCCCACATTTCAGACGTTAAATGGAGGATTTGATAATAACCATTTAATATTAATTAACAGGTAAGCGTTAAAGTTTGATACAACCATATTTGTCATCTATGTATGTTTTACCCTCTCCTCTTAACGATACAATGATTGCGATTTATGTGTCAACCGATTGTAAATGTTCATTGAATTTTTATTTATTTATTTATTTATTTATTTATTTATTTATTTATTTATTTATTAAACGCATGCATTCAAGCTGTAGATATTTACGCTATTTTACCATGTTCAACAAATTGCAAATATGCAGTGAACAGGTTATTTATTTATTTATTTATTTATTTATTTATTTATCTATTTGATCTTAAATTTCCAGCCTCTAACCATCTTCTGTGACTGTACAACCCGGTTTGTGTCGGACCTGGTCGGAACCCAAATTATGGATTTTCTCAGGCACATGCTCATTTGTATTCGTATCAACATCTCTCTCTAGTGTCAATGCTCATAGGAATCGCGGCGTAGCAAGAAAACCCGCCTCCATGATGACCGACCAGTTCCGACACAACCCGGCATGTTTTAATCATAGATGGCTTGGGGTTAGAATGTCACATCATCAGGATAACATGCCCGTGTAATATATACCCCCTTATACCCCACTTGTATACAGCAAAACTGTAATATGCAGGGGTATGCCTATTTTTCTTATTTTGCTCAAAACATAGATTGTGGGTACTCGTTACGTGTACCCACAATCTATATTTTGAGCAAAAATAAGAAAAATATATAAATATAAATATAATGAAATTTTAGTTGTTGTTTTTTTTAACAACAAAAAACTTTGCTGTATATTGCATGGTCAGGTTTTCGTAACGTTAAGAAAAGCACTATAATGTCATATTTGTTTTAAAACCATTTGTGTAGCGAAAACAAAGATACTGATCTTTGGTGACCCTACCTTGCACCCGCGCCCCCAACGTGCAGCTAATTTCTAATGTGCGTCATCGCATCATGCTGGTCAGCTCATATCTAGACTAATATTTATTCGAACGAGGGCATGTCGCATTCGCAGAAAAAAGTAGTTGGTTGCGCAAAGAAGCGAAATCATTATTCTCCCACATTTTAGACGTTAAATGGAGGATTTGATAATAACCATTTAATATTAATTAACAGGTAAGCGTTAAAGTTTGATACAACCATATTTGTCATCTATGTATGTTTTACCCTCTCCTCTTAACGATACAATGATTGCGATTTATGTGTCAACCGATTGTAAATGTTCATTGAATTTTTATTTATTTATTTATTTATTTATTTATTTATTTATTTATTTATTTATTTATTTATTAAACGCATGCATTCAAGCTGTAGATATTTACGCTATTTTACCATGTTCAACAAATTGCAAATATGCAGTGAACAGGTTATTTATTTATTTATTTATTTATTTATTTATTTATTTATTTATTTATTTATTTATTTATCTATTTGATCTTAAATTGATAATTTTGAAGTGTAATCCTTCTCAGTACCAGTCAATCATCCATTTTAATAGTTATAGGTTATTGAATAAATATCGTAAAATATTCGGAACGAGGTCATATGGCGAGGACGCACGAGCTTGCGAGTGTGTCTCCGCCATATGAACGAGTTCAGAATATTTTACGATATTCATTCAATAACCTTTTTATTATATACCCTTTATTAAGCAATGGATGGATTTCCAATGCTGATTCCTGGCATCTCCAGGCCTATTCGACCTTTAATTTGGCCACAATTTATGTACATGTAAAAAGCATCATTTCTAACGACTGATCACCATATTACTACTCACGTGAAGCCCCGCGTTTGGCTAACTAGCGTTAACGCGGGAAACCGGGTCCACCGTTCCAGTGGGAAACTCGGCGAGCCTCGTTTCCCGCTGGAACGGGTGGACCCTCGGGTTGGGATTTTCCCATCTCCACTGAAAACCCATGATGGATTCTATTTATCTGGTAGAGCTAAATTAAACTAGATATTACATATTCTATATAAAATGCCTAATATATTATGGAAGATATTTAATATATTATGGAAGATATTTTGTTGAATTCTGCAGTTTACATATCGAGTACAATATATCAGATATCTTTCAGCTGTTTCTCTTTATCCTCGAATAGCTAAATAAATTATTGTGAACATAATTGCCACCTGATGAATTTGCTAATGAATGCTTTTCCTTTTTAGTTTACAAAAAAAATATTATACGATGCAATACGAAAGTAAAGGATATAACTTAATGTGATGCGACAGTATGCATGCTTAGTTTTTAACCCAATCATGGTTGATAACTATACTGCCTTCTTTAATTGCACGCCGATGGGTCGAGCGTCAGATTTTAAGATGGCCCTGGCTTACAGCTATTCACTTTAGTTGGTAGGGACTAGACCGTTGATTATAAAATTATTTGTCCTTGATGATTCATTGACTAGTTAGAGATTCACCACGAGGACCGAACAACTAACTAAATGTTGTAAACCACTGAATATACTGATGGTAAGTTTAGGCGCCTGCAAAACTAGTTTAAGCCCAGTAATTTTATATTTCTGATCGTTCCAAATCGATACTTCTGTAGTGGTTCTTACGGTTTTATGTTTTGTCGTTGAATTTCTGTACTATTTGCACCTTATGTATGTTTTTAAATTTAAGTAAAATTTTGGTAACTGAGTGGCCGCCTATTGGGAAAACAGTTGCTCAGACTTACTCGTACAGTGCGTTTTCTTGGTATAAGTACTTGATCGTTAATCTATTTTTCCCAAATCGGTTTTTGTAGTGCGAATTTCTTTCTGATTGTGCCATTTCCTGATCATTGCACACTTTGACCTTTATACATTTGTTGTTAAATTCAGTTCCATCTCAAATGAGTCTTTACAAGTTATGGTGAGCTTCTGCACGAGAAAATCAACAATCTGAGTTTCCGTCGAGGTCCGACACAAACCATGCTGTACAAGCACAGAAGCAGACTAGAGGCTTGCAATTTTGGATTATGTAGAAGAGGCATTGTACATTGTACTATCTGAGTAGCGAAAACAAAGACCTGATCAGTTGTGCACAGCTGATCTGCGTCTTTGTTTTCGCATATGCAGATTGTTGGTTTTCTGGTGCGGCGGTTCATGGATGTTCGATGTAAAGCTGTTGAAGTATTATGGGTCACGTCATGGGGAAACTTAGAGATTATCTCAAGATATTTCATTTCATCGACGCACTTTCAGAACAATTTCATTTATACAACTGTTCCGTTGTAAATGAAACATTGTTGTGAGAAGACCTACAGTTGATTAATTTGGGTAACCTTGACCTTATGTCAAAGGTCACCAGCCCATAAAAATATTCTGACTGGAAATCTTTGGAACCAATTGATGGATTCTGTCCAGTCTTACACAGGAAACCTACAAGTCGTTAGTTTAGGGTGACATTGACCTAATTTTCAAGGTCACCAGCCCATGAAAAATGATGATATAAGATTTACTGACGAGATATCTCCTGAAAGAATGGATACATTTTGGCCAAACCAACAGAGATACATTGATGTGAGGAGACCTACAGTTGAATATATTTGGGTGACCTTGACCCAAGGTCACTGTTGAAATTACTATTTCCAATGCTACATTATGAAAACATGCCCATGTAATATTCAGATAAATTTTCATTGGACTTTTTTTTATATTTTTCTTATTTTTGCTCAAAACAGATTGTGTGTACACGTTAGAACCGCCACGAAATTTATATTTACGCGATAATTTTGAGCATGGAAGGTGCGGGCACAAAGCTTTGCTAGGGGGGTCTGGTGTGTCGTTTTGGTATTTTTGGCGAGCAGATAGAACTGTTTAATCCAGCATATTTTAGAGCGTATTCTTACATTACTAGAGAAAACCCCAGCTTTTTCCACAGACTCATGCAAAAAGAATCTTGGGGATCACTTGTGAAGCCCTGCTAGTGGGTTACCTATTTATTTTTAGAGAGCAGATACATGTAGAAGTATATTCAGAGCATATTCTGATATTACAAGAGATAACCCCAGCGTTTTCCACAGACTCATGCAAAACGGAATCTTGGAGAGCATTTTTGTGAAGCCTTGCTAGGGGGTCCGGGGGCATGCTTGGTACTGTATGGTGGCATCTGATGCGTTTTTTTAGTATTTTAGTGAGCAGATAGAACTGTCTAATCCAGAGTATTTCAGAGAATAGTCTCGGTAGCGGATCCGGAGGCAAATGTTTGAAATCTTAGTGCAATCTGGTGGCACCTGTGCATTTTTGTGTATTTTGTAAGCCAGAAGTACTGTATAATTAGTAACATTGCAAAGTATCTCCTTCATTATAAGAGAATACGAGGGTGATCCAAGCAATAATGCGAACTCGTGTGTAATTTCTGTCACCACTGTCATTTTTCAAGATAGTTTACATCAAAATTATGATGCATTATCGATTTTTCCAGATCCGATTACTATTTTGACTGAATCACATAGCAACCCTCGTTGCCTAGCAACAAGAGAATACAAGGTAAACGACCTTGGCCATGGTTGAAACAGATTTTATTTATGTTATGAAGTGTGATATGCGAAGCATAAGTACGCCAATAATTGTTTTATTCCAAAGTATAATAATCCATTTAATTTTACTGTACATACCTTGATGGGTTTAACGTAGCGCAAATTGTTTGTGTTTGGCTATCTGTACCACCACCCCCCTTAGAATTTGAGTCGATTTTAATCACTCTGAATCGAAATTGTGATATTTTTGTCAGATGTCGTTGCAAGGCAACATAGAATAATCCCTGCTGATATTTGGATTTCGTTTTCTCTATTATTTCCAAACATAAGGTACATATAACACAACGAATATGATTTGTGTGTATGTAAATGTCAATTTAATAAATTGGAGCACAAAATCTTTCCCTGTACCCTAAACAATAATGACATTTTCAGACAATTTCGCGTCCATGTCGACTTCGGGTCGACAAATCAAATAATCTTTAAATCTCAACTCGTCATCCGAACTTCATGATATTACATCTATTAATTACTGCAAATATATACATGTGTAAATATGCCAAATTATTTAAATGTATCTGCATTGGTTACTAAAATATAGTTGCGTTCGCATTACTTCTTGGATCACCCCCTGTTTTTTACGTAATTTATGTTAGACATACATTTTGTAAATCAGCTGTGGGATCCGGTCCGTTGATGCTCCCGCAAATTTTGAAATGGCTTTGTGCAATTATGGCATCTTATGATTCTTTATTTTTATTCATTTTATTATTAATTATTATTAGTAAGTTTAAGGATGTTCGCTGCAAATGAAAAAGTATTCAAACTTTTTTTCTAACCACTCTTTTTTGATTCCAAAATACAACACAAGACATTTGAAAACAAAATAAATATAGGGTAGTGTGCATTTTGTCAAGCTACAGGCCTCTGAATGAGACCCATGTTTTAAATTTAGTAAAATTAATTTAATTTTTAATTCTTTGAAACATACCTACCTGTCTTGAACAAAAATACACCTAGAACGCTTTCAAAGATCACGATATTTACGTAACACAAACTGTTTTGTACCAAAAGCATAGACAAATTCGCAACTTCAAGTGGATGACAAAATTTTACGATTCCTTTTTCAACCCTACCCCCTTACTTGAAAAGTCGGAAAAAAAATCAATATGTGCCAAACCCATATTTGTTGATTCAGGTTCAGGCTCAGACTTGAACGGTTTACCAGTAATCAGATGATCGGTCAGTAGTTTAGAAGCTTTGCCTTGAGGCACAAGCAGCCAATCTATTTCTCATATGCCCCAATGGGCGGGGGCCAACATTCGAGGCATATCCTATACGTCTGTAATGTATAACGATTTTTCTGAACTGAAAAACAAAACAACTCTTTTCTGTTTTATTGTTTTCAGGAGTCATATTAAAGCCGATGCCTTAAAGAGCTAGCAGTACTCTGGGATTAAACGTTCCAACGGAGTATCAGTAGAAAGATAATATGGGAGAAGCATGAAACAAAGGGTCGTGTCCGTGCGCCATAAAACATTGCTGATAGAACTTTGAGAAAAAAAAGTGAACTGTATTTCAGAAGAACAAATAAGGATGTGAAAAGCTGCACGCATGAAAGCAATCAGACATTGTGATGTACTACCAGTGAGTATAGATATCGAGACTAAACATTGTGGCAAAACCGTGACGCTTACGGTAATCCCATTTAGTAGGTTATGGTTTGATTTTAAGCTTGCTCACTGTGTGTACTTTGTAAAAGATGAACATACGTATATTTGGTAGAACTTTATAAGGTACCATAGCATGATTAAGCTATGACCATAACTCATGTTACAAGCTTATATGCAAATGCTACGTCCCTAAGTATTTTGGACCTTCACGATACAAACATTACCGGTGACTTTGACCCAAACGTAGAGTTGTTGAGCACACCAGTATGGCTAGTTATCCTCATGGCAGCAATATCCACATGGACATTAGTTGCAAATGGTCTGATATTTGTATGTCTCATTACCAGCCGAAGTGCCATGAAAAACAATGTGAATGTTCAACTACTAAGTTTGAGTTTTTCCGACATGCTAGTTGGCATAAATACTATGCCGGTGTTAATGTTGCTGGCGGAAAGTCAACTTTCAACGTATGAATCGTGTGCGGCTGTTATTTACATGTATCTTGTTTCACAAGCTGCTACCTTAGGCCATGCGCTACTCATTTGCATTAACCGTCTTGTAACTATAACGAAGACATCAGGCGTGAATCAAAGCAAGAATGAATCTTTAAAAACAATATTTGTGCAAATAGTGGCAATATGGGCAGGTTGTTTGATGTACTTTGGTATTCATTTTTTGGCTTTTGCTCGATTCGGCGATACTCTCAACAGATGTTCAACTTATCACCTTTTTAGAAACAAATTTTATGCTGAAGCGCTGTTATCTAGCCCGCTGTTTGTTCCAGCGCTGTTATGCACCAACGTTATATATGGGTACTTATTAATTCATATCAGACGGCGATTGAGGGTCGTTGGCATTGTACATGTAAAACCAAAAGCTTCGCCAGATATTGTTAAGTTTAAAACCTGCCTTGAACCAAACAAACCTAGTAATACAGCTGATAGACAAACTAGCAATCTTCTTACGACTTCTTTAGAGTCTGAACAACCAAAAGGGCCTGAGGGTAGCGTTGACCACGCTCAAACAAAGGTCATATTTATAATAGATGAGCAAGAACCCGGCACCTCAAATTCTTGCAAAGCAGACTGTAATGCGAACGATGGAAAAGAAACAAAGAAAGAATTTGCTCCCGGCACAGAGTTAAAAGGGGAGGCATGTACAAATCAATGTAGCACAACGAGGGTCACGGAACCAAACACCCATGACATTGTACCCATTAAAATGGCAAACAGCAAGACAAGTAGACCCATTGTTGAGCCTGGCAATCCGCGAAAAACCAATGGCCGTTTAGGGTTAGAAAGGCAAAGACGCGTGTTAGTCACGTTTGGAATCTTGCTGGTTTCACTGAACATATTCATGACTCCCTTGAGTTTTCTGCCCATAATTGAAATGATATTAAATCGACCAATGCCTAGAAGCGTGAGGTTCGTATTTATGATGCTGGCAATGCTAAACAGCGCCCTCAATCCTGTCATTAATATGTGGAGGATCAAACCATTCTGGGCTATAATGAAGGGAAGGGCATTGAAAATTTATGAAGCACTTAGATTTTGGTGAAACGTCAACTGCTGAGCAGGGAATAGTTCGTTAAAAAGAAGTGTGCTAGATATACGACTTTAACCCCAAAGTTTGACGAATGGATTCTCCCATCATTATCGTTTGGGCGAGTCCACTTTCATTGTAGGGGGTCGAGGTGTGATTTTAAAATTTTATTCCATTTTTCGATGAAATTCCTGAAAGCAAACAGAATAGCCCCAGATGGGACGCCGCGTTCTGCGGCGTCACATCTGGGGGTATACTGTTTGCCTATGTCCCACAAAAGGGACGCCAGGTTTAAATGAGTTAATTTGTATAAAACATACAGAAGGGGTTGATATGAAAATTGATGTGGGTTTAGATGGTGAATATAATTAAGATATCTTATAAGTCATTAGTCATACTGTACTAGTACAGATCATCGATTCAAGTAAAAGAATGTATGTTAATTTCAAACTGCAATATTCAGAAAGGTACAAGTAGGCAATGATCAGGAAATGGCGCAATCAGAAAGAAAATCTCACTCCAAAAACCGAGGTGGGAAAAAACAAAATTGACAATTAAGTACTTGTACTAAAAATATTGTAAGGCGAGTTAGCAGCTATTTCCCAACATAGAAGTTCATATACCAGAACTTTTGTGTAATGGCATGGTAACTGTGGCAGATGTGGGCTTTTACGCTTTATGAATCACGCAACAGACGTAATCATTTTTAAATCCTTATGATTGCTAAATTGTTTATTCATTTATTTATTCCGAAATTTTAGTCAACATATTTACAGACATAGTTACAAGCGTTTACATGATAACATGGAAGAATATATATGTGACTCGGATTAGGCGTAGGCATGCCTATAATTGCCTTCTCCGTATAAGGTACATGTTGCAATGAAACATCAATATACAAGTGGAAGCTATGAAAGCATATGAAAGCATATGAACCTTCGCATGAGAAAAACAAAAATTGCTAAATTGTCATTTGAAGATAAATTTCATTCCCACGGAGTAACTGTTTAAGTTCATTCTCATTTGAAATTGATATTAAATGATGAATTCGATTTCTTGCCCTCAGTAGAGTAAGGCTTAATCTTGCACTAGTATTTTTGTTCCGGGTGTGACTGTGGTACTCTAGCTTGTCTGGTCCGTGACTAAGACAATTATCAGACGCCTTAAACAAAAGTAAGGTGGAAAGTTTTCATAGCAGCTGCCAAAACTTGAATATAATTGCTGTTGAGACTTGCTTTTTTTCCTTAATGAAATAAAGGTAATAACGATTGAAGTAAGTAACTTTGCTATCATTCAGAGATGTCTAAAAGATTTTTTTCAATTGTAAAATTTTGTCTTCAAGCTTGATTTTGCATCCACCTTAAGAAAGAAATATACTGTTTTGTTTCGTTTTAGATTTATTGTAGGCAAGAGATTCTTACAGTTTAAACATTTTTTCTAAGTGAAACATGTTCGCGTCATTCTGTAGTGTCCTGTTAACTGGAAAATTCATTTTAAAGACTTTATATCCAATGTCTTCAATGGAACAAGCATGAACTATTTTGCAAAATTATGTGTTGCTAATTTGTTGTAGGCTTTTGAGGCAAATAACATAGGTAAAGGTAGTTATTTTGACGACATGTACCGAGTAAAATGGAGAAAATCAACCAAAAATCTGTTTGGTTAGCAATGTTTTCGTTGATATAGTTATTTGTACAGTAAGTTTGTGGGCAATATGAAAATTAATGTTTGCACCTGTAGAGGCCTTGCAAAAATAGTTTAACTGAATGATGCATACCAGGTAACCCGAAGCAAATCCTGCTCTTCTAAGTGGATAATATGACATGCTGATACAGCATTTCATTGCAGTATATGACAAAAGATTAAGAAAATTATTACTCAAGTTAGTGAGTGAATCATAGTGCCTTACATGATGTTGATGTTACATTATCGCGATAGAAACTATTTTACACAGGATTCTGTTTTTGTATTATTGTATATTGTTTTGCAATTGTTTGTTTGATTTTGTAACAGAAAGATAGGTGAATGATAAGATTATGCCAGTCAAAGTTTCTTGTAGTCTAGGTTATAGATCATAAGTCCAATATGTATATTCACGGACTTAAAAACGCAATACTTGCATTATCCATTCTTCCTCTCAGAATACAAGATTTTTCCGAAAACTATTTGTTAAACTGAAAAGTACAATCAGTCTGCTTAATTTCAATACCAAATTCGAAATGCCAGACAAGCTGCCATTGATTAACGCCATACAGTAGGATTTCAAGCCTTAACCAAAAATTCAACAAAAATAAATTGCATAATAGGTCAATGGGGACAAAAACAAATCTTCAAGACCAACATGATTTCTGGAAGAAACATCTGAACCCAAACGAATGCTGTTGGTTGTCTTTCTTTTGCATTAAAAACGCGACAATTACGTCAATTTTACATTTATCAAGAACACTAAATTGTTACGCGTAAAATTGAAATAAATTCAAAACTCATTATAAAGGCACGGGACTAAAACGTTTGGTGCTGTAATCGAATGCCTCTGTGTTTTGAGGACTTAAGGTTTGACGTCAGCGAAAAACGCTAGCACCAATGTTTATTTTGCTTTTTCTTGCGCTTTCACCGAAGATGTTTTGCTTTCACAAAATCGTTTTCCTCTTGCCACTGTTAGGTTTTCTTCAGAAAACTTAAGTCTCGATGACGTTGAAGAAAGCAGCCTTAGCAAAGAATTCAGCGAACAAAATTTTATTGATAAATATTGTGTATGATGTTAAGCTTCAGGATAATTTTGTTTGTGTTATGCTTCAGTTCAACTCTAAATCAGTTTTAAGCAACTATACACAGATGTAGTGTGTTGCGTTATTAAAGCCCGTCAGTATATATGTATTTTCAGTCATGTCGAGACGGAGCCAACGCTTCCTGTGTTTAACCAGTTCTATATGGAGTTATGTATGTACATGTATAATTTGTATATGTGTAATGGTTTTGTAGCATTTTTGCTGGTTGTTTACGTTGATGCACCAGTCAAATGATAGAAAAAAAAATTCTAATTCAGTTTTACGTCCCTTTCAAGATTATTTCAGCTCATATGAGACGGGCCAATCAGTAGGTGGAACGAAAACGGGAGAACCCCGAGAAAAACCATCTGAAACACCCGCAAGCAGAACTTGGCTTGTCTCACATGTGGCCAGAGCGGGGCTTGAACCCACACCAGACACAGCGGTGAGATGATCGAGTGATTAAGAAACAGCGCTCTTAACCGCTCGGCCACGGGGGCCGCCTAATAGAAAATAAAGGCAGTTTTGAATTTTAGTTGCAACTTGTGTAATGTTTTACGCTAAGTTTTTTAAGAAAGTATTAGCCGTACACTGGTCCTTAACTTATTTTGAACATTACAGAACAGATTTAACATTATAATCTTTGTTTGATATTGCGTGTTATGTTGTGAATATTTGGAATAAAATGTAATATACTGTCCAAAAAGAAAGGGAGTTGGGACTGAGAAAAAAGAAATATGAATTATTTTAACACATGCGAAAATTGATTTCTGGTCATAGTGTAGACTAGAATAAAATGTCATATCTTGTAAATCATGACCCTTGAATCAATAGAAGGTATGACGTGGTCAAGACTGAAATGTATGCAACGATAAACTAGAGGACTAATGGTCATAAGAACGCTGACCCGAGATTTGGTATTTGAAAAATAATTTTTGGCCAAGGTCAGTTTGGCCAAGATAAAAAAAAAAACGGCGTTGACCTTAAATACTCAAATAAGATTATTAACTCATAAAAGTAAAAGTAGGCAACTTTAAGGCTGCTTTTATCTAAGAATTATTAGGTCAGATGCTACGGAACTTTCAGAGTCTATTTTACAAGTTTCCCATTGAAAAGCCTATGTAACCAAAAAACACAAGGTAATGTTCGATTATACAGATGTTATACAGATTAAAGTTGGATTGAGTTCATGATGTTACATACCAAGTTTTATTGAAATCGGTTCACTGATTCAAGAAAATATTATGAAAGGGTTTTACCATATATTGGCATTGCGGCCATTTTGGTCATGTGACCTGGATCATTTATATACACTTTCATTCCACCTTCCCTTTGAGAATCTACATACAATTAGGCTTAGATTGACCAAGTGCTTTCTGAGAAAATTAAGTTTCAATTTAGATTGACCTTGAATACTCGTATAACTTGATCAGCTTGATAAATTATCTGTATCTACCAATTTTCAGGTCACAAGCTACAAAACTTTCTGAAAAAAAAATCCAATATTTACTCTTTTGCCCATTGAAAAGCCTATGTGACTACTTTTGACCTTGCAGTAAAAAAGGTGGAAGTCGACTCAAGGTGAAAATCATTACAAACTTGGATGGACCGAGTTCGTCAATGCTACATACCAAGTGTCGTTAAAATCGGTACACCCATTCTGGAGAAGATATTAAGGGTATTTTATTCATGGCCCTGGCCGCCATCTTGGTTATGTGACCAGGACCATGTATAATTAACTTTGGTCCCCCCTTCTCTAAGGATATTCCATGTGAAGTTTGGCTTTGATTGGCTCATCGGTTTTAAAGATTGTTTAAACCCTGTGGACAACTACTACGCTAGAGCGTGTCTATCCTATTACTTTACCTATGAACCTGTGGCAAAAAAAAATCAACATATTCGTGAGCTATCATATGGAATCAGGTCACAATTACTTCCCTTGACTGGTAGAACACGATACGGATATACTTACACACAAAATAGTTCCCCTATTTATTGGGGTGTAAAGTTGACAAATCATGTTGAATTGCTGATTTTGATGTCAGATTGGTTAGATTGTTGTCTAAGCTTTCAGGAAATGTTAAATTAGTGGAGATATCTGGCAATTTCAGGTATTTAACTGCCAACTGAACCACCCCTTATGCGGTTGCTCCTAGGCTGGCGGATAGTTGACGAAGACACCGGTATGTTTAGAAATTGGCAGATACCTCCCAAACGAGCCGGTCAACCCATATTTTAATCTTGATTAAAAGTACTGGCATACAGTGCAGACTTGGAGAAAATCTTCAGAACAAAGCCAGCAATGTCATTTAAGAAGGTAGGAGGCAAAACAAATGATTAAACTATATAGTAAAATTAATTGTGGTCTGGGTCCTGCTATGCATGGCATATAATTTGGGTACCTGATGTCTTTATTTTTCAGATTTTGGATGTTTTAGAGCTGTTAGAGTCCTGAGATTTGCCAGATAGACAGGAGAGAAGCCAAATTTGAAGTTACAAGCTGCTAGGTAAGTGTTTTTCTTCAACTTTTCAAAATTGATCGCGGTCGCTCGGCTAAAGCGGTGCCCGAAAATTGTCAAAATTTAAGGTCATTGCACTGTCTACATGCTGTTGTGGACCCAGACCTACTAAATTTGCTGTAGAAAGATAGAATACACCTCAGAGGTTGCAAAACACTTTAGTTTGTTTAAATATTCCCATTATCAAGGGAGATATTGCAGAAAAACATAATATTTTTGACGTCGAAAAATAGTCGCGAAAAGCGTCGCAAGCCGATGAATGGGGTATATGTTTTTAAATGTCTGTCAGACTATGGAACTTGATTCCATTGATCTCATACTGCCAGGACTGTCTCTGTAAAGATGCTATTGCAGACTAATAGGCTTTTCTTTTGATTTAAAAGCAAAATGAGGGCCTGCTATGCATGGCATATAATTTGGGTACCTGATGTCTTTATTTTTCAGATTTTGGATGTTTTAGAGCTGTTAGAGTCCTGAGATTTGCCAGATAGACAGGAGAGAAGCCAAATTTGAAGTTACAAGCTGCTAGGTAAGTGTTTTTCTTCAACTTTTCAAAATTGATCGCGGTCGCTCGGCTAAAGCGGTGCCCGAAAATTGTCAAAATTTAAGGTCATTGCACTGTCTACATGCTGTTGTGGACCCAGACCTACTAAATTTGCTGTAGAAAGATAGAATACACCTCAGAGGTTGCAAAACACTTTAGTTTGTTTAAATATTCCCATTATCAAGGGAGATATTGCAGAAAAACATAATATTTTTGACGTCGAAAAATAGTCGCGAAAAGCGTCGCAAGCCGATGAATGGGGTATATGTTTTTAAATGTCTGTCAGACTATGGAACTTGATTCCATTGATCTCATACTGCCAGGACTGTCTCTGTAAAGATGCTATTGCAGACTAATAGGCTTTTCTTTTGATTTAAAAGCAAAATGAGGGCCTGATAGGAATCAGGTCACAATTACTTCCCTTGACTGGTAGAACACGATACGGATATACTTACACACAAAATAGTTCCCCTATTTATTGGGGTGTAAAGTTGACAAATCATGTTGAATTGCTGATTTTGATGTCAGATTGGTTAGATTGTTGTCTAAGCTTTCAGGAAATGTTAAATTAGTGGAGATATCTGGCAATTTCAGGTATTTAACTGCCAACTGAACCACCCCTTATGCGGTTGCTCCTAGGCTGGCGGATAGTTGACGAAGACACCGGTATGTTTAGAAATTGGCAGATACCTCCCAAACGAGCCGGTCAACCCATATTTTAATCTTGATTAAAAGTACTGGCATACAGTGCAGACTTGGAGAAAATCTTCAGAACAAAGCCAGCAATGTCATTTAAGAAGGTAGGAGGCAAAACAAATGATTAAACTATATAGTAAAATTAATTGTGGTCTGGGTCCTGCTATGCATGGCATATAATTTGGGTACCTGATGTCTTTATTTTTCAGATTTTGGATGTTTTAGAGCTGTTAGAGTCCTGAGATTTGCCAGATAGACAGGAGAGAAGCCAAATTTGAAGTTACAAGCTGCTAGGTAAGTGTTTTTCTTCAACTTTTCAAAATTGATCGCGGTCGCTCGGCTAAAGCGGTGCCCGAAAATTGTCAAAATTTAAGGTCATTGCACTGTCTACATGCTGTTGTGGACCCAGACCTACTAAATTTGCTGTAGAAAGATAGAATACACCTCAGAGGTTGCAAAACACTTTAGTTTGTTTAAATATTCCCATTATCAAGGGAGATATTGCAGAAAAACATAATATTTTTGACGTCGAAAAATAGTCGCGAAAAGCGTCGCAAGCCGATGAATGGGGTATATGTTTTTAAATGTCTGTCAGACTATGGAACTTGATTCCATTGATCTCATACTGCCAGGACTGTCTCTGTAAAGATGCTATTGCAGACTAATAGGCTTTTCTTTTGATTTAAAAGCAAAATGAGGGCCTGATAGGAATCAGGTCACAATTACTTCCCTTGACTGGTAGAACACGATACGGATATACTTACACACAAAATAGTTCCCCTATTTATTGGGGTGTAAAGTTGACAAATCATGTTGAATTGCTGATTTTGATGTCAGATTGGTTAGATTGTTGTCTAAGCTTTCAGGAAATGTTAAATTAGTGGAGATATCTGGCAATTTCAGGTATTTAACTGCCAACTGAACCACCCCTTATGCGGTTGCTCCTAGGCTGGCGGATAGTTGACGAAGACACCGGTATGTTTAGAAATTGGCAGATACCTCCCAAACGAGCCGGTCAACCCATATTTTAATCTTGATTAAAAGTACTGGCATACAGTGCAGACTTGGAGAAAATCTTCAGAACAAAGCCAGCAATGTCATTTAAGAAGGTAGGAGGCAAAACAAATGATTAAACTATATAGTAAAATTAATTGTGGTCTGGGTCCTGCTATGCATGGCATATAATTTGGGTACCTGATGTCTTTATTTTTCAGATTTTGGATGTTTTAGAGCTGTTAGAGTCCTGAGATTTGCCAGATAGACAGGAGAGAAGCCAAATTTGAAGTTACAAGCTGCTAGGTAAGTGTTTTTCTTCAACTTTTCAAAATTGATCGCGGTCGCTCGGCTAAAGCGGTGCCCGAAAATTGTCAAAATTTAAGGTCATTGCACTGTCTACATGCTGTTGTGGACCCAGACCTACTAAATTTGCTGTAGAAAGATAGAATACACCTCAGAGGTTGCAAAACACTTTAGTTTGTTTAAATATTCCCATTATCAAGGGAGATATTGCAGAAAAACATAATATTTTTGACGTCGAAAAATAGTCGCGAAAAGCGTCGCAAGCCGATGAATGGGGTATATGTTTTTAAATGTCTGTCAGACTATGGAACTTGATTCCATTGATCTCATACTGCCAGGACTGTCTCTGTAAAGATGCTATTGCAGACTAATAGGCTTTTCTTTTGATTTAAAAGCAAAATGAGGGCCTGATAGGAATCAGGTCACAATTACTTCCCTTGACTGGTAGAACACGATACGGATATACTTACACACAAAATAGTTCCCCTATTTATTGGGGTGTAAAGTTGACAAATCATGTTGAATTGCTGATTTTGATGTCAGATTGGTTAGATTGTTGTCTAAGCTTTCAGGAAATGTTAAATTAGTGGAGATATCTGGCAATTTCAGGTATTTAACTGCCAACTGAACCACCCCTTATGCGGTTGCTCCTAGGCTGGCGGATAGTTGACGAAGACACCGGTATGTTTAGAAATTGGCAGATACCTCCCAAACGAGCCGGTCAACCCATACTTTAATCTTGATTAAAAGTACTGGCATACAGTGCAGACTTGGAGAAAATCTTCAGAACAAAGCCAGCAATGTCATTTAAGAAGGTAGGAGGCAAAACAAATGATTAAACTATATAGTAAAATTAATTGTGGTCTGGGTCCATATTCACAATACACTTGAGATTCATATGACCGATGTTTTTAGAGCGTGTCTATCCTATTACTTTACCTATGAACCTTTGGCAAAACAAAATCAACATATTCGTGAGCTATCATATTCACAATACACTTGAGATTCATATGACCGATGTTTTTAGCATATCAAGCATTTAATCTAGGGGAGAGCACTGCAGGAATCAGGTTAAAAAAAAAGTCTCAACTCAATAAACCTAATAACACGTTCTTTTGACTGAAATATGCGAATCGTCTGTAAACTTAAAATAAGAGCTATAGCATGACAGCGTGTGCGACTGCTTCTGGCTTTGTCAAACCTTGGGGCCAACTCGACATGTAACCTAAAGGATGATGCTCATACATTCTATTGCCTTTAATTCGAATATTCCCAATAAAATGGCATATTTTAGACTAATTTTATATCATTTTACCGTTCGGTTCCCCGATTCTGTCTGATGATTATGGATGTATCACATGTAGCGGTGAACTTCAATTGTTTTGATAGAGATAAGATTTTATATCCCAATATCCCTTGCTTTTTGTGGACAATATATAAAACTTGTACATTTGTGTGTTCAGTTATTCTAACCAACACGATTTAGACTTAGTTACTGATTATCTCTTTCGCTGATCATAGCAAACTGTGTTGCCACACTTGAAAGGGAATGATTGCGAAAACTTGCTGATGCAGAGATTTTTAGCAGTAAAAATTGAAAACGTCTTTTAAAAAATATATATTTTAATATTTTTGCTCAAAACATTGACTGTGGGTACACATTAAACCCGCTTATCCAAAGCGGTTCTAACTAATACCCATAATCTGTTTTGTATGAAAGATAATACTTGAGAACCAATGGTCCTGTAAACGCTCACCTGAGATCTGGAATATATACCAATAAACTTGTTTGACTATTATGGTCATGGATGACCTAGACCTTGTCGTAAAATAGGTCAAGGTCATCACAGGGTCATAATTTAAGTATACATTGTGGTACTCTAGTCCTCAATGCTACGTGCCAAGTTTAGTTGAAATTGGTCCACCGGTTCCAGAAAAGAAGATTTTTGAAAGGTTTTTACCAAATATGGACATGATGGCCATCTTGGTCATGTGACCTGGTAGACGGAATATTTCCATCGGTATTCCGTTAAACCTCTCCATACCGACGGAAATGGGATATATTCAGCTCTTGGTCGAAAATGAAAATTCAGCAAAACTACAAAACTGTGTTATTCTAACTTATGTTAGATCTTTTCTTGCATATATGACATAAATTATGAACATTCTAGCTGTTAAAGTACGCAGAATCATAAAATACTTCATTTTTTTCTATGGAAAAATTCAAAGATGTCTATAAATAGATCAGTGGAGACTACTGTAGAATGAGCGATTCAAAGTCGAAAAGTGTTTGTTTTCTACGTTAATTTAAACGTTTTAGGCAATTTTATGTGTGTACTGGAAGATCTTCGGCACTGATACAAATACATAACAAAAATAACACGATTAATAGCAAAATGATATAGCTGCAAGTCGCTTACGAAATCCGCAATCAGTTCGACATTGGTTTAAATGCAACCTATGCTAAGCTGTCAGGGAAGTGGAATGAGGTACCGAAGTGGAGCGGAGTGACAGTTAGCCATTTGATCTAGTGACCTGGATAATTTATGTATACACTGGTTCCCCCTTCCTATAGATGCATTATATCAAATTTGGCTTTGATTGGCCAAATGGTTTCAGAGAAGAAGATCTTTGAATATCATCTTGATATACATGTATATAAACCCCTGGGGTGGGGTCAGACCAGCCCCTGGGGTCCAAACGTTTTCAGAATCATAAATCTTCAGTCCATTTTCCCATTTCCTTCAAGTTTTTCTCTTCAAATGACATTTTGACAAGTTTCCCATTTAAATGCATGGGCCACCTATGTTGACCTTGCGGTAAAATAGGTCAAGGTCATCACAGGGTCATGATTTATATAAACTTTGTTGAGCTTCTTTCCCTGATGCTTCATGCCAAGTTTCAAAATCATATGCTTTCTGGTTCTGTAGAAGATTGTTTAAAAGTTTTTGCTATTTATAGCCATGGCGGCCATCTTGGTTATGTGACCTGGACCATTTATATAAACTTTTGTTCCCCCTTTCTAAAGGATGCTCCACATGAAGTTTGGTTTTGATTGGCCGAGCGGTTTCAGAGAAGAAGACCTTTTAATATTATGGTAATATAAATGTATATTGCCCAAAGGTGGGGGCAGACCAGCCCCTGGGGTCCAAATGTTTTCAGAATTATAATTCTTCAGTCCATGTTCCCATTTCCTTAAGTCTTTCTCATCAAATTACATTTTGATAAATTTTGCCTATTCAAATGCATGGACCACTTATAATGACCTTGCTGTAAAATAGGTCAAGGTCATCCCAGCTCCTTTCCCTGATGCTTTATGCCAAGTTTCAAAATCATAGGTCCCCCTGGAGAATACTTTTAAAGGTTTTTGCTATTTATAGCCATGACGACCATTTTGGTCATGTGACCTTAGACGGAATATTTCCATCGGTATTCCGTTAAACCTCTCCATACCGACGGAAATGGGATATATTCAGCTCTTGGTCGAAAATGAAAATTCAGCAAAACTACAAAACTGTGTTATTCTAACTTATGTTAGATCTTTTCTTGCATATATGACATAAATTATGAATATTCTAGCTGTTAAAGTACGCAGAATCATGAAATACTTCATTTTTTCTATGGAAAAATTCAAAGATGTCTACAAATAGATCAGTGGAGACTACTGTAGAATGAGCGATTCAAAGTCGAAAAGTGTTTGTTTTCTACGTTAATTTAAACGTTTTAGGCAATTTTATGTGTGTACTGGAAGATTTTCGGCACTGATACAAATACGTAACAAAAATAATACGATTAATAGCAAAATGATATAGCTGCAAGTCGCTTACACGAAATCCGCAATCAGTTCGACATTGGTTTAAATGCAACATGTGCTAAGCTGTCAGGGAAGTGGAATGAGGTACCGAAGTGGAGCGGAGTGCAGTTAGCCAGCTGATCTAATGTGACCTGGACCATTTATATAAACTTTAGTTCCCTCTTCCTAAGGATACTCCATATGAAGTTGACAAGCGGTTTCAGAGAAGAAGATCTTTGAAATTGTGGATGACGGACAAACACCAGAGCATGTCCATCCTATAAGCTCACCTTGTGAGCCTTCGACTCAGGTGAGCTAAGATATGTATACCAGTGTTCCCCAGTTTTACTATATAAAATGGTGTTCAATGGGGTATGCTCTTATTTTTTCAATCCTCAGGGATTGCTTGCAATTAGTTTGTATTTTCCTATCTGTAACTACCACAACTCTTCGATACCGTATTGAAGGTCATTAGTTGACCGTCACTCGTATCTCGTTGTATAAGCGATTCTTACGTTTCTATCCATTGACTTGTATTAGATATGAACCTGAGATGTGGGCTTCGCTTATACCTTGTTCTTTCATTTGAAAGATTTTGCATTCCGATTAAGTGCATTATTTATTCTATAACCGGTATGAGTGTCGCGCTTCTTTTGGCAGTATCAACACAGAATTCCAAACTATGACTATCACAAGATTAGGAATTACATTAACTCCCCTTAGGTTGCATGCCGCGTCTACTGTACGGATTCCTCATTCAACTAACAATGTTCAAAATTTATTACCTACTGTTAGGGTGACACCTCTTAATTTATTTTCGGCAGCTACTGTTAATCGACACGGAGCTTCTAATTCTAATATGTTTCGTAATAATCTTCAGATAAGGTTATCTCCACTCAAATCACCAATTTTACGTAAATATATTAATCCGTTCAAGAGACCTGGAATGTACCCTAGTATTTCTAAGTGCAATGCCAAGAAGTGCAACTGTTGCCAATATTTATGCTCTAAAACTGCTATCACTTCATCTGTGAATGGAAGGACATTTTCAGTGGTTAATGATTCTGATTTAGACTGAAAATCAATGGATCTTGTATATGTTTTACTTGAAATACAAACAATAATAATTATTGTAGGATGCAATATGTTGGACAAACTTGTCGAACTTTGCAAAAACGATTTGGTGAGCACAATCGTAGAATCAGAAAAAAGTACAAGTAGGCAAAGATCAGGAAAAGGCGCAATCAGAAAAAGACTCCCACTCCAAAATCCAAGGTGGGAAAAAAACAAACTAACAATCAGGTACTTATACCATGAAAACATTTCGTAAGCCGAATGAGCAGCTATTTTCCCAATAGGTGGCCACTCAGTTACCTTAACTTAACTAAAAATATGCAAACATACATAAGGCGCCAACAGCACAAAAACATTTTAAACACCAAGACATAAAACAAAAAGAACCACAACAGAAGTATCGACTTGGAACGATCAGTAACACAAAGTTACTGGCGGGTTTAAATCGATTTTACACGGCCGTAACCTCACCCGCAACTTCTGCAGTGGTTCATAACATTTAGTTAGTTCTTCGGTCCTCGTGGTGAATCTCTAACTAGTAAATTAATCATCAAGAACAAACAAATAAATCATGAATCAAAAACCAGGACTCACCGATTCAGTAAGCTGCCCGACGATGGAGATCCCTGGGCGCAAAATAACTTACTAACTCCGGAGCTAAAGAAAAACATCAGTTGGGCCCCGGTGGGCCAAGCAACAGACAAGAAGCTCCGGCCCCAACCAACTAAAATGAATAGCTTTAAGTCGGGGCCATCATAGAGTCTGACGCCCGACCCACCGGCGTGCAATTAAAGAAGGCAGCATAGTTACCAACCGTGATTGGGTTAAACACTAAGCATGCAGACTGTCGCATAACATTCAAGTTATAACCTATAAGTCTGTAACGTGTTATGATTTTTCTAAACTGAAAAGAAAAATCATTACTTCCTATAAGTTTCTTAAATTTGTAAACCAAGTCACCATAAAATTCTGGTTCCGAAAGACCCTCACTTTAAAGCGTCTTTAACCCAACATTATATTTGGAAACCAATTCATAGTGTCTACGATAAAATTTAGAAAAGTTTTTTCGAAGTTTATGATACCGATAGCCCTGTTGGAGAAGTTTGGCCGTTAAAGATTTATTTCGAGCGTTGAAGTCTGTAACATGATTGCAGACTCTAGCAAACCTAATAAGTTGCGAAATGTATACACCATAAGAAGCACGACGAGGAACGTCACCATCCAAAAACGGAAAATTTATTATATCAAAATCAAAGTCATCGCGCTTTTCATAAATTTTAGAAGAAACAAATCCATTTGCAACAGAAAGATGTAGATCTAAAAAGGGGGCTTCGGTATCCGAGATATTGGCTTTGTTCAGCTGTAGTTCAGATGGATAAATTTGATTGACCATACCTTCAAAATAAGGGTTGTCAATGTTCAAAAGGTCATCGAGGTACCTAGAAGTGGAATTAAAAGCCTCGATAACATCAGCTTGATTATCATAGTTAAGAGAATCCATGAAATCTCTTTCGTAGCAGTATAAAAATAAATCAGCTACGAGAGGTGCGCAATTTGTACCCATCGGAATTCCAACAATTTGTCTGTATAACTTGGTCCCAAATCTAATATAAATATTATCCAGGAGATAGGATAAGGCGTCGCACACATTCTGACATGACCAAAGTGTATACCGACTTTGGTCAGAGGAAGTGAAAAAAGCCTTTTTGTCATTACATGCCAAATAAAGTGAACCGTAGTTTTTTAATGCCCTTTTGAAGGTCCACTCTATCAAATCCAGAAGTTTTTCTTTAATTAGATTATGTGGTAAAGTTGTATACAGAGTAGAAAAGTCATATGTGGACAAGCTCGTCGCACGGAACCCTCTACACTTCAATTTATTGAGCACCTCACCAGAATTTTTTATTGACCAAAACCAAATTTATTTGAAGTTTCATACACAGTCTCACAGTATCTTATAGAAAGCCCAAAAATAATGATACCTTTCTGTACCAGCATTTTAAGCGCGCTGGTCATTCTCCCAATAATGTTATAGTTCAACCAGTGGAGAAAATCTCATATGATGAAAATTCTTCTGTTAGATTCAATAACATCAAACGATTTGAAACTGAACTTAAATGGATAAAATTATTGCAAACACCATTTCCACTGGGATTTAACGACAACATTTACCATGAAGGCAATATTTCCAAAATGCCCGATTTTGATGTACTTACACTTTCAGAGTCTCTTACACGTAAATCTAGATCTCATGGTATACGGAAAAAGGGTAATGACAAACGTTAACGGTGCGCTACAATGAAATTGAACACTTCCCTTAATGATTTAGCTGTTGAACTAAGGATTCACGGTCGACATCCAATGCTGTCTTATCTTAGTTCTCTACCTATTGCTGTATTACGTTCCTTGGACACAGAGGCTAATAGATTTTACGATAGAAATCATCAAATGTATGACGCCGCACTGTTAACAAGATGTTATACTCAGCATGCTCTTCGTCCATTTGTCGATTCTGAATCTAATCACATTAGAATGAAAATTGAAACTGAGATCCTTTAGGAGCAGGGAACACATTAATGAGAAAGGTGATGGGCCATACCGCAGTTTTATTAAAAGAAGTTTTATCAAAATTCCTTTCATTAATAAAGGAATTAACTTTATTGATTTACCAAGCATATTCCAGGATAAATCAGTGATACAGTCTATACCTACGTACTTCCAAAATTCAGAACCTCCTATTATTTGTAACAAATATAATAAACCAATCAGAAATACTATTTTCAATTTCAACAAACTTGTTTCTGATCTTGATATCCATGCTAATACTCCTAAGTCTTGAGATTGTAAAGATTCAAAAAAAAAATTATCAACCAGCCGGACATATAGTTACTGGAAATTTAAAAATAATTTCGGATTCTAGAATTCGCAAAATTGTTTCTAAAGGTCCGAAATATAGATTCCCTTCCTACATTACCTTCGAAAAATGTAGAGAGAAGATTGCATCTGCATTGAATGATTTCGGTAATCGATGGTGTAAACGAGAGGGTGTTGAGGATAATGCTCTTAAAGGATGGAAAAGAAGTATCTTCACTATCGTGGATAAACGTATAAAGTTTTATTCACAAAATACTAATCTTTTACCTCCTAAACCTAAATCGCCATTTAGGCATTTGAAGCAGGGTATCCAAGAATTTCACAGAAAGTATGTCTTGGTTCCGGCAGACAAAGCCGCAAACAATGTTGTTGTCGTTTTTAAGCTTCACTACGTTAACACCTTAAAACAGGAGCTTGATGGTACCAGGGCTTATGTGGTGACAGATACTGATGAAATGTCTGTAGTTAATACCCACTTAAACGATTTGCCTGTTAAGTTTTCTGTTTGTGTCATTGAAGGCCAAGACAAACTTCCTACGATGTATTGGTTACCTAAGCTTCACAAAAGACCATACAAAGCTAGATTTATTGCAAATTCTAGCTCTTGTACTACTACTGAACTTTCTAAATTATTAACTTCCTGTCTTACTGCTATCAAATCTCATGCTATAAGATACTGTGAGACAGTATATGAAACTTCAAATAAAAATTGGTTTTGGTCAATAAAAAATTCTGGTGAGGTACTCAATAAATTGAAGTGTAGAGGGTTTTGTGCGACGAGCTTGTCCACATACGATTTTTCTACTCTGTATACAACATTACCACATAATCTAATTAAAGAAAAACTGGATTTGATAGAGTGGACCTTCAAAAGGGCATTAAAAACTATGGTTCACTTTATTTGGCATGTAATGACAGAAAGGCTTTTTTCACTTCCTCTGACCAAAGTCGGTATACACTTTGGTCATGTCAGAATGTGTGCGACGCCTTATCCTATCTCCTGGATAGTATTTATATTAGCTTTGGGACCAAGTTATACAGACAAATTGTTGGAATTCCGATGGGCACAAATTGCGCACCTCTCGTAGCTGATTTATTTTTATACTGCTACGAAAGAGATTTCATGGATTCTCTTAACCATGATAATCAAGCTGATGTTATCGAGGCTTTTAATTCCACTTCTAGGTACCTCGATGACCTTTTGAACATTGACAACCCTTATTTTGAAGGTATGGTGTATCAAATTTATCCATCTGAACTACAGTTGAACAAAGCCAATATCTCGGATACCGAATTAAGCCCCCTTTAGAGATCTACATCTTTCTGTTGCAAATGGATTTGTTTCTTCTAAAATTTATGATAAGCGCGATGACTTTGATTTTGATATTGCAAATTTTCCGTTTTTGGATGGTGACGTTCCTCGTCGTGCTTCTTATGGTGTATACATTTCGCAACTTATTAGGTTTGCTAGATTCTGCAATCATGTTACAGACTTCAACGCTCGAAATAAATGTTTAACGGCCAAACTTCTCCAACAGGGCTATCGGTATCATAAACTTCGAAAAACCTTTTCTAAATTTTATCGTAGACACTATGAATTGATTTCCAAATATAATGTTGGGTTAAAAACGCTTTTAAATGAGGGCCTTTTGGAACCAGAATTTTATGGTGACTTGGTTTACAAATTTAAGAAACCTGTGGGAAGTAATGATTTTTCTTTTCAGTTTAGAAAGATCATAACACGTTACAGACGTATAGGTTATAACTTGAATGTTATGCGACAGTCTGCATGCATAGTTTTTAACCCAATCATGGTTGATAACTATGCTGCCTTCTTTAATTGCACGCCGGTGGGTCGGGCGTCAGACTCTATGATGGCCCCGACTTAAAGCTATTCATTTTAGTTGGTTGGGGCCGGAGCTTCTTGTCTGTTACTTGGCCCACCGGGGTCCAACTGATGTTTTTCTTTTGCTCCGTTCGGCGCCCAGGGATCTCCATCGTCGGGCAGCTTACTCAATATGTGAGTCCTGGTTTTTGATTCATCAGGATGTTTATCGTGATTTATTTGTTTGTTCTTGATGATTCGATTCACCATGAGGACCGAAGAACTAACTAAATGTTATGAACCACTGCAGAAGCTGAGGGTGACGTTATGGCCATGTAAAATCGATTTAAGCCCGCCAGTAACTTTGTGTTACTGATCGTTCCAAGTCGATACTTCTGTAGTGGTTCTTTTCGTTTTATGTCTTGGTGTTCAAAATTTTTGTGCTCTTGGTGCCTTATGTATGTTTTCACATTTTTAGTTAAGGTAACTGAGTGGCCACCTATTGGGAAAATAGCTGCTCATTCGGCTTACGAAATGTTTTCATGGTATTAGTACCTGATTGTTAGTTTGGTTTTTTCCCACCTCGGTTTTTTGGAGTGGGAATCTTTTTCTGATTGCGCCTTTTCCTGATCTTTGCCTGCTTGTACCTTTTTAATGGACCAGTTTTCCTGATGCAAATTTTATGACATTTGAAACGCCGTCCCTGACACCCTGGTGACATCATGGCACTAAATCTCTAATGAGCCATTGCTGATGCTTTGAACGTCAACCATCATGCTATTAAACTCAACTCACCGAATTGGAGGACCAAAAGGAAAACAAAGTTTGACAAAGATAGTTTAAACAATGTGCAGTTTATTCATATCATAATATTCAGACTGAGTTAGGACACTGGGGTCAAAATAGGCATCAGTTGCATATCATATGCCTAAAAAATATCTTGACCTTTGTATACAAGGACATACAACATTATTTTATAGCGTTTTTTTTTTTTAATTGCACAAATTTTCTTTCTTCAGAATTTGAGAAATCATATTTAGCACCTAAAATGAGAGTACATGTTAAAGAAAAGCATCTACAGTATTCATTCTATTCAATGCACATGCTCCAATAAGCGCACAGAGATCTTTTCCGAAAAGAAGAAAACATGCATAAGGCTCATTTTATGACTAGCATATTAGTATTTTCACCTGTTTTGTCAAGCTCTCTACAATAATACCCTATTAGGTACATTTAAACACCTTAACAATGACCCCTATTGGTGCATTATGATCCAAAGATCAAACGACTGTCATAATGAGGTGATTATCACATCTCTGCAGGGGATAATAAAGAAGCTACTACAGGACAATACCTGTGGTACCCCTGTTTATTGGTTTTGTGGCCCCTGATAACATGTCTCCCTCTGCAATCAATATTGATTTTTTTCTTTTGGGGCCCCAACCTGTATTCAGAGTCACTGACTCATTGTCAGGCCACCAGGTTTTCTTGTGTCCTGTCCCTTATCAGTGATCAGCTAAAGGCCCCCAACTGACACAAATACAGGTCTTTAAGAGCATAGTGCACTATATAGAACAAATACGATATAGAAAATGAGACTTTGAGCATCTAATACAATATGTCCTTAAATTTTAATTGGCTACTAGCTTCCTAGTCAATTATCTGGTAAAAATAAAACTGCATATACTTGCACTGAAAGAAAGTTATAAGAGGCTGTCTCCTATGTTTTCTTCTACTTCAGAAAGTAAAACACGGTCAATTAAAAATTATAATCATATGAATAAACCAATGTCTAACAGTGGTTCTGTGAGTTTCAGCATTCCAAATGCAGGATACATCTCACAGAGACGAAGCATGAGTAAAAGTACCCTCATTTCAAAAAGTCACACCTTATTAACATCAAATTAAATGTCATATTACGACATTGTGTTTTACATTTTAATTTGTTTGAAAGTGCTACTGACTACCATGATGCAAAATGAAATTAAGTAAACTCAAATGTGTTGCTGCAATAAGAATCTTCGTTTCTGTTTTGTACATGCAAGAAGACAGCAACATGAATACAAGAAATTCAGCTTTTTGCATGCAATTTGCATACAAATTTGTTCTTCTCCAGATGTGGTATTATCGGCAGCATGGCATGGAAATTTTCAGCAATTATTTATCTCTAATACTAGACTCTGATAAACATTGAAAATTTAAAAAAATCGTCCACAAATTTTGTTATTTGTTCATTAAAAATTGGCATTTAAAGTTTTGAAACCGGAAGTGTGCAGCAGCCATGACCTGTTTGTCCTCGAAAATCATCTAATACAGCTCTTTCGAGTTATATCTCTCATTTCCAGGCCTCATCAAGTGAATTTGACAGGGATTAACATATTTAAGAGGGACATTGTTGAATTTTCCAAAAAATCTCGAAAATTGCAGCTTTTTAACCAGAGGACCAATGGTCCTGTAAACGCTCACCTGAGATCTGCTTCATATGCCAATAAACATATTTGAATATTATGGTATTTAACCCCAGTGCAGGGACAGATGAAGCCCTTGGGCCATTTTCTTTTTCTTTTTTTTTCAGAATAATCAATATTCTGTCCATTTGCCAATTTCCTGCTGATTTTCCCCTTCAAATAACATTTTAAAAACAGATGAGCCCCTGGGGTCCATTTTTTCAGAATCATTAAATTTCAGTCCTACTGCCCTTTTCCTGCAAGACTTTCACTTAAAATGACATTTTAAAAGTTTTCCCCATTCAAACGCATTGACAACCTATGTTGACCTTGCCATAAAATAGGTCAAGGTCACCACAGGGTCATGTTTTATATATACATTGTAGTACTTGAGTCATCCATACTTCATGCAAAGTTTCGTTGAAATCGGTTCACCGGTTCTGGAGAAGCAGATATTTTAAGGGTTTTTACCATATATGGGCATGGCGGCCATCTTGGTCATGTGACCTGGATTATTTATATACACATTGGTTCCCACTTCCTATAGATGCTTCATATAAAATTTGGCTTTGATTGGCCAAGTGGTTTCAGAGAAAAAAAATCTTTGAAAAGTGTGTATGGACGACAGACCGGCAAAGGTGAAGAGATGACCTTGACCTAAATTAATCGTATACCTTCATCTAATCCATTAGTTGTTTGCATCTACCACTTTTCAGATCTCAGGCTGCAATAGTTTTCAAAAAATAGCTAATTTCCACTTTTCCCATTATAAGTCTATGGAAACTTAAAGTTACCATAGCAACCAGAGTTCTTATCTGACTGGAATAAAAAACACAAATTATGTAGAGTCTACTGTCAGGAACATGTATACAAAGTACAGGATTCATCCACTTGACAGTTTCTGAGGAGAAGATTTTTGAATGTTTTTTTTTTCAAAATTTTGCCCTTTATGGGGCCCCAGCAACCAATCAAAATAAAGGATTAGGACAAAACTCGCATGAAACGTCAAACACTACTCAATAAACATTTCTGCAAAAACAAAATTCAAATGTCTGCAATTTTAGCGGAAAAATAGCCGATTTCCACTTTTCCCATTATAAGTCTATGGAAACTTTAAGTTGCCATAGCAACCAGGGTTCTTATCTGCCTGGAATAAAAAAACACAAATTATGTAGAGGCCACTGTCAGGAACATGTATACAAAGTATAGGCTTCATCCCCTTGACAGTTTTTGAGAAGAAGATTTTTGAATGTTTTTCGAAATTTTGCCCTATATGGGGCCCCTGCAACCAATCAAAATGAAGGATTAGGACAAAAGTCACATGAAACGTAGAGGACTACTCAATAAACATTTCTGCAAAAACAAAATTCAAATATCTCCAACAAGACAGCAAAAACTGGCAATTTTCACTTTTTTCCATTATAAGTCTATGGGAAGCATAAGTTGCCATAGCAACCAGAGTTCTTATCCGATCAATACAAAAAACACAATTATTCTTTCCCCCTACCTGTAGATGGTGTATGTGTAATATGAGAACAATCGGCCCAGCGGTTTCAGAGAAGAAGATCTTTGAAACTGTGGACGACGGACGGACGACGGACGGACGGACGCCGGAGCATGGGTATACTATCAGCTCAACTATGAGCATTCGGCTCAGGTGAGCTAAAAATGCGTAAAGAATCTACCAGTAGGGAAAATTCGAATGTTTGATGTTTTTCCAAGCCAGAAGGGCCCCTTTGATGACACCTGTTCCTCATTTCAATAAATGTTGTGCTTTAACCATTTTTTATTAAAAAACATCGATTTTTGCACTTTTACTCCAAAAACGCGCTTAGTGAAAGAAAATTATTTTTGAACACTTTGCAACTTTACTTACTTGAGAGACACGTCTCTAGGCAAAAAATCATGCATTTTTGAACATGCTTAGGAAACAAAAAAGAATTTGAAAAGTGGCCTCTCATAACTTTCTTCAGTGTATATTTTTAAAATTATGTGTATGAATTGATTGCAAATTATGATAATAAAAATATATGTGCTTTTCCTTGAAAATGCATGGCAGTAAATAATAAAATATAAAGGTCTGATCCTTTGGAAGCAGTAAAAACTACACTGCCTGAAAATGGGGGTACTGTGATGATCATTTTTTCTAAACCAGTCCACCCCTTCTGTTTACAGTATATTTAGATGTGAAATAAAACACAATATGATTACAAAAATGAGGTAGCGCAAGGTACAAAATCAACAATGCCTAAGAAGACTTGCCATTTTGATTACTGAGAAAAATATCAAATGAGGGAAATAAGCAGCATTTTCAGAAAACCTGTTTTTCAAATCTGCAAAAATAAAAATGCATATGAGCTAAGCAGTAAATTGTACAGCTGCTCAGCATCTTTATTTTCAAGTTAATGATAGTACAATCCCTCTTCTTTATTAGTCCCAAATTTCAAGTGTCTGACTGTTTGTGACAGACCTTGTTGGAAACCCTACAGACAGGCTTCTAGTCTCCTGTACTGGCAGAATAGATGCTGATCCCCAGGCATATGCCTATTATAAGTATTTTTGTAACAAGATTGGAATAAACACCTCAACGCAAGAATATTATTATACTAAACAGAATCTGATAACAAGATATGACCTCATGTGTTAAACTAAACCAAATCACTTGAGCCTTCGCATGAGAAAACCAATAATTTTCATATGCGAAAACAAAAACACAGATCAGCTGTGCAGTAACAGCTGTACTGCACAGCTGATCAGCACCTTTGTTTTCCCCACACGAATAGTACAATCCCTCTTCTTATTAAGACCGAAATTTCAAGTTTCTAGCCTGCTTCTGTGACTGTACAGGCCGGTTTGTGTAAGACCTGGTCGGAACCTCAAATTGTTGTTCTCATTTACAGACTTATGTAATCAGCTCCTGTTTGTTTTGTTTGACTAGCTAGCCAATATTTCTTTGGTATAATGCTATATCATTTTTATACATTCTTAATACAAAATAGACAAAGCCTGTTTAGAATAATTAATAACAGACTTTCTAATGATGATACGTTTTAGAAACTAAGATAATGCCATTATGCCTAGGTAAAGGTGCCGCAGAGACTGTACAGACAAAGCACCAATTCTGACGTATTCTTCTGTAAGCAGATGGAGTAAAGTATATTAGATTTTGAACAAAGGACCTGATTTTATAATTTATTATGTCATATATTTAAGACGCCCGATGAGGCAATTGACTTTCTTGTGCAATTTTCGCATATGCAGATTGCTGGTGGTCTGATGCAATGCCACATTTAAAAATTGTTAATTTTTTTTTTTTTTTTAAATTTCCAAATGTATTTACCAAGAAAATAGTTAATTATGATAACAAAAAAAGCTTATCTAATTCGGGTAACACAACCTCTATGTTATTGTAAATGTCAATAAAAACTTATATCACTGTATCTATGATTAACAACATGATATATGAGCCGGGATGTGAGAAAACCGGTCTTCGGGTTTCCGACCAGGTCTGACACAAACCGGCCTTTGCAGCTAAAGAAGCTGGTTAGAAGCTTGAAATTTTGGATTTAGAAAGTAGAGTTATTGTACTATCAGTGTAGTGAAAACAAAGGCGCTGATCAGCTTCGCGGTTACCTCGAAGCTGATCTGGGTCTTTGTTTTCGCCTATGCAGATTGTTGGTTTTCCCATAAGGCAGCTCATATGTCTTAAGACTGATAGTCTGCATACTAAAACAGCCCCAAACCAGAAAAACATGTGCCATGAGTTACTCTGACTTTAGTTCTGTATTTTGAAGTTGAATTGAAATCTAAAAAAAAGAATCTAAGTGTACAAAGGTTTTGAATATGATACTAGCATGTGAACACATGAACATTGAAGACAGTTACACATTGTAAACATGACACAAAAGCATTGCATTAGTAGTGCTATTTCACTAAATAGTGAGATTAATAAACTATGTACACTAAAATTATAGCAAAACTGTTATTTGAGTGGCATCATAAGAAAACCGGATATTTGCATTTGCGAATACAAAGCCGCAGATCAGCTGTGCAGTAACTGCAAAGCTGATAAGCACCTTTGTTTTCACTACACAGATAGTACAGTCCCTTTTCTACTTATATCCAAAATTTTCAAGCTTCTAGCTATCATCAATGGCTGCACAAGCCGGTTTGTGTGGGATCTGGTCGGAAACCCAGAAGACCAGTTTTCTGGCATTGCAGCTCACTTAATGTATAACACATTATATGAGCTGCGACGCGAGAAAACGGGTCTTCGGGATTTCCGACCAGGTCCGACACAAACCGGGCTGTACAGTCTCAGAAGCAGGCTAGAAGCTTGAAATTTCGGATATAAGAAGAAGAGGAAATATACTATCCGTGTAGCGAAAACAAAGGCGCTGATCAGCTTCGCGAAGCTGATCTGCGCCTTTGTTTTCGCATAGGCAAAAATCCGGTTTTCTCACTATGCGGCTCATATGTACAGTACAATCACAGTGTAGTACATGTATATCTACACTGGCACTTTTGGGTTTCGTCATTCCGCCAGTGTCAACAAAGAAATATGAAATTTTAGAATCTGGTGAAAATATGAGCGATTCAGGGCTTTCTTTTTATATCTAGGTTAATATTGAATAAGAATAATCATCATTCAGCAAAGAAAGCATGACATTTTGGTGAATAAATGCTTTAAACTGCTTGAAAATGGAAAACAAAATGACGCAGTCAAAAATTGATTTTTTGATTTGAAGTGTACAAAACTTTTTTTTCTTTTTTTTCAAACAGAAATTTTTGGTCCAAACAGTTCATGAATGTACTTCAGAAAGGACTTCATAAGACTTAATATTCCCAAATATTGGAAAGGCTGCATTTTATCTTCTGTTATGCCGCCAGAAGGACGAAAAGCAAAAATACTGTAGATATACATGTACTACAGTGTCTCATACTGCTTGCAGTGACAATTAGTTTTAAAATGGTGGACAGGTGCTTACACTTTTGAACATCACATGATTCAACACAAAATATTCTGAAAATGTGAGTATACATGTTAAGTTTTCAAATGCTGCAGCTATGTAAATTAAACTGAATCTTTCTTTTTAACATAAAACCCATAATTCCAAAATGGAAGTGTTACTACTATTAATACATTTAAGGAATATCTTAACAGTAAATTGTAAGTTTAAAGAAAATCCTCCATGGCCCTTCTTAATTGTTTAAAAATTAAATAATTTTAGTGAAATAATATTTCTGCCAGGAAAAAAGCACCTTAGTAAGCACTGAGATCACATGAAATAAATAGTGTATATTTCTACATTTACCCTCTGAATTCTGGCACTTTGTTAGCAAGATTGACAAATTTATATAACCTAAGACCCACCATGTGAATGTATCCTACATCATGATTTCAAAAACACGATTCCCTGCAATTTTGAAAATAGCATATCCTAAGAACAATATTATTATTAAACAACAAAATAATTGTTATCAATGCTTTGAACACAGTACGTTCATCTGACTATAATTTGTAATACCAGATATCATTTTGAATCTTTTTTATTTTGATGCTGCTACTGTTTAGTCTTTCATTTCTTTTTCAAATGACCACAAAAAATCCATACAAAGAAAACCACTGCATTAATAAGGCTTGGAATTTCAGACTAAGCAATGAGATATACGAGCCACCTCATGGGAAAACCAACAATCTGCATAGGCGAAAACAAAGACGAAGATCAGCTTCGCGGTAACCGCGAAGCTGATCAGTGCCTTTGTTTTCGCTACTCGGATAGTACAATTCCTCTTCTACTTAAATCTGAAATTTCAAGATTCTAGCTCTTTTCTGTGACTGTACAGGTCGGTTTGTGTCGGACCTGTTCGGAAACCACATTGTTGGTTTTCCCACAAGGCGGCTCATATTCAAACGTTCATATTAAGGCAGTATCCCACTCACAAATCAGCTGTGCAGTCGCAGTGCAACTGATCTGCATCTTTGCTTTCCAAAATGAGCCACTGCATAAGAAAACCAACAACATGCATAGGTGAAAACAAAGGCATGGATCAGCTGTGCAGTAACTGCAAATCTGATTCGCGCCTTTGTTTTCCCTGCACAGACAGTTCCTCTTCTACATAAATCGCAAATTTCAAGCTGATACTATACCGGCTGACAAAAATGGTGAAATTTTAATGTGACTTTAACATTTGGCCACCACATGGTTTATAGCAAATTTTCTGGAGCAGAGTTTTGACACCTGGGTTTAAAAGATATGCAATACATACCTTAATAATATGTCGGTTACCGCAAAGCTGATCTGCATCTTTGTTTTCGCATATGCAGATTGTTGGTTTTCTCATGAGGAGGCTCATATATATGAAATTGTGTCATTACTTATGATCGTTATGAAAAAACCAATGAATGATAGATACCCTTGTGTTTCTTATTTTGCCCGGTTTATTTTCAATCAAAATTGTTCATGCAATTTCATTTATCCATTTATAAAAATTAATATCTTGGCAGCAACCATTTTATTACAGAATACGTTTTGGAAATAGACATTATGAGAGTAGAAATTTTGGGAATCGACATTCTAGCACTATCTCAGTCTCAACAATCATTCACATAATTATCCAGAATTATATGTACATGTATAATATTATTATAAACATGAGACTGGTGAAAACATCTACAGTATATAATTATAGAAAGGTGTAAACAAGGTCTCAGACTAACATTAAAAATTGCCCTGTTAAAAATCTACCAGCATTATAAATACATTTATTTAATAGTATATATTAACTGTACAAACTGTACAATAGTACAGATTCATATATCAACCTCTGAAGAATCAGAAAACAAAATGAGCCATGTCATGAGAAAACTGGATTTTCACTTATGCAATAAGAGCTGTCGCAGGACAGCGTAGCTTGCCTGACTTGTGCTTTGAGACTAAATCTATTAAATCTATGTCCAAAGACATTGACCTCAATGTCACTCAGGTGGGTCGTGATGGTACAGCATAAAACTTCAAACCAATATATACCAAGATGCTAAGTTCAACTTGATCCATCTAAATCTAAGTCTGTGACCTTGGCCACAGGTGAGTCAAGATGCTACAGCATAATAAAGGAATAATATCTAACAGCAAAGTATCAACTAGATCCATCCATCTGTTCCAGCAATATACAGTTCAAAACACTTTAAGCAAAAACTTTAACATAAAATTTCAAAGTCTGTGACCTTGAACTCAAGGTCACTCAGGTGGGTCATGATGGCACACCATAAAACTTCAGACCAATATCTACCAACATGCAAAGTATCAACTTGATCCATCTACATATCCAAGAGATATAGACTTATAAAAACTTTAACCAAAAACTCCAACACAAAATTTCTAAGTCCGTAACCTTGAATCAAGGTCACCCAGGTGGGTCATGATGGTACAGCATAAAACTTCAGACCAATATCTACCAACATGCAAAGTATCAACTTGATCCATCCACAACTTCAAGAGATATAGACTCATAAAAACTTTGACCAAAAACTTTAACATTTTGAGCAACACCGACGCCGGGGTGACTGCAATAGCTCTTCCTGTACTTTCGTACAGGCTAGCTAAAAACAAAGGCGCAGATCAGCTTCGCAGTAACTCTGAAGCTGATCAGCACCTTTGTTTTTGCTACTCGGATAGTACAATTCCTCTTATTCCTAAGTCCAAAATTTCAAGTATCTAGCCATCTTCTGTAGCTGTACAGACCGGTTTGTGTCAGACCTGGTCAGAAACCCCGAAGACTAGTTTTCTCACGTCATGGCTCAAATAATCCTCTCACAGAGAGGGAACTATACACATATACATGTATGTCTAACTAGGATGGGTATTTTTGCCATTTCTACATATAAATCTAAGTTGAGGATGCTTTAAGTGAGCAATCCCAACTTCAATGGTTGGTTATTTATTCTGTGTTTTACGAGCGTACCAGTCAACAGCTAAGCCTAAAGCCTGAGGTCATATAGAGCAGGCAACAGCCAAGCCTGAGGTCATATAGAGCAGGGGCCTCAGTTTAAAGTCTAAACCAAAAAACTAGAGATCCTACAACCCCTAATTTACATGGCAAGTGACTTAACTACTACACATAAAGGCTTCATTTCTCAACTCAAACATCATGGAAAAATTAGAAGTAGATGAGTTTCTGCTATTTATAACAAAATACCAATCACTAGTCAGCCTCTGATTAAAAAACACTATATAATAAAAAAAAACATGTTATATGTAAATTATCCTTTCACAGAAAGGAAAAATGGTGTAGAGACAAAAGAAAATTCTAAATTCACAAATAATGTGTGCAAAATTGTTTCCCCTTTTCCCTGAGCCAAATATTTGAGGAAATTTTGACCACTAGTGTGCTCTTTCATTAACCAGTCGACCATGTCTTAGTCTATACAAGTCCTCTGCTGTTGCGAAATGGTCCTTTAATGGACTCCAAAATCAGCCAAGAAAAGTCTTTGACAGTATTATAAATTTATAATCTATTTTCCCTCTGTCTAATGCTGTATTTGTTTTGTGTTGTTGTTTTTGTTCACAGCACTACTAAAGTCTTAATTTGCACATGGAAATGTTATATTTAACTTATCATGCTTATTCACCTGAAAAAGTACATAAACCTAACTAAATAAGATTTAGGACAACTGGTCCTGTAAATGCTCACCTGAAATCTGGCATATAAATAATGCCAATAAATAAATAATGATGACTTTGAACCAACATGGACAGAGGCAAACTAAACTTGGGGAAAATATTGCCAATATGCTGCTAAATTAGCCATGCAGTTTCAGACAAGATCTCTGAAAACGGGGTATGATGACAAATGACAATGGATGGATGCCGGAGAATGCTAAAGCTCACCTGTTAAGCCAGATGGAGCAGGTGAGCTAATAATGCTGATTATAATTTAAAGCATATAAATTATACTGACCATTAAATGAACGGAATAGAAAATTTTGTATAATAACAACACAACCCCTGAATTAAATATGAAAACAAAGGTGAAAATGAGATGTTTTTCAAGGATAGAATATTAAATTAGCACTAAAATGAGAGATAATTCATTAAACCTAAAAATATGAGCAGCCCCATGGGAAAACCAACAATCTGCATAGGCGAAAACAAAGGTGCACATCAGCTTTGCGGTAACCGCGAAGCTGATCAGCACCTTTGTTTTCGTAACTCGGATAGTACAATTCCTCCTCTACTTTACTCCAAAATTTCAGGCTTCTAGCCTGCTTCTGTAGCTGTACAGGCAGGCTTATGTCAGACCTGTTCGGAAACCACATTGTTGGTTTTCCCACAAGGCGGCTCAATATACATTGTTATTTAGGGTTCAATGTGATTGATAATACCTGAGCTGCATGAATTACAGTTAGTGAATGGAAATATTTTGCAATGGCAGTAGCACTGATATTTCAAAGCTAGTCACATTACTTCGATTTCTTTCCCCAAGTTTGGAAATATTCTGAATTTCTTCATTTTCTGTTTCAGAAGCACACATAGTTTCTAATAATTTATAAAGCACTATGATCAATATAGTCAAAGATATAAAATGAGTTTTACTATGTTAACAGTTTACTGAGACAAATCTGAAAAAAAAAATGATGTGGAAATTTCATTTAAAATTGAATTTTAAGCCCTATGAAATTTTAATGTGCATATACCAACATGTATACCCAGCATAAATAATTTATCCAGCTAAATATTTCAGTGTATTTAAAAATTAAAAACATATTTCTGTAGATATTCATTCAAATAAATCTAAATACTCCAAAACCGAATAAGTAAAAACTACCATCACCATCAAGTTTGATTTAAAGATGAAAATAACAAAATATCAAAATGACAACCAAAAAGTGTAAAAGTAATTCCTGAGCTATTTAGACACAAGATTTCTTCCTTTAAATGACCTGCATCATGGAAAAAATAAGTTGAATAATATTATCCAAACCTCAAAGGCAATAAATTTTGCTGAGTATAAAATTTCAACATCTCATAAACACTAAAAATTATGCCAAAGTTTATGGAAGTTCCATGTACAAAACCACACAAGCTAATTATCTATCTTGTCCATAAATGTGAAAACGTCAACTTGTGTTAACTTAACATTTGGCAATTACTATCCATTTGTGAGCAGTAAAGTGATGTCCATGCCCGGCACAACTGAGCATGCGAAGACATTGAACCTATGGGCTAGGTAAGAAACTTAGGAGACAAAATTTCACACGATGCAGTTCAAATTGACAATCCGTGAAAAACTTCTTATCCATTAAGGCCAATCAAACTCCCTGTGGATCATCTTGAACAGCTTCTTATTCATCGGTCGAAAGAAGTCTCTCAATTTCTGTATCACACTGGGCTTGATGGGCGGGTGTTGACGGCCTTTGCTCTCTGACAAACACTTCTGTAAAATCTCTGTCTGTACGCAGTAAAACCCTTTTGTCTCGTTAAAATAAAAATAGTCTTCTCGTATTTTATGCTCAATGCCAAGGAACTCTTCAACCTTATATAGCTCAGCATATGGATCTTCGACTAACTGTTCTGCGTCCACTATATGAATCTGTTCAAGTTTGAAAAACTCCAACCAGCGTCCGAGATGCCGGTGGTACACAGAACGGCTTATTCCCTTGTAACTCCTATTAATGCTGCCATCTTTTTCAAGCACCTTTTCCTCGAATGTTTCAACCTGTTTATGCTTTTTCCATTTCCCGAGGGCAACCTGTGTGTAGTCTGAGATAGTACGGACAACAGGATCTCTTAAAATCAATAAAAGTTTGATAGTGCTATTCATTCTGTATACTCTTTCCGGCACATTCGGTGTTGTAAAGTACGAGGGTGTCTTTTCAATAGTAATTTGATTTTTAAATGTCATTGGCATCTTTTTACGATACACTTCCAAGGATTGACCATAAAACTCATCATCGTCAAAGAAATGAAGCTCTTCGCCATGAGCAACTATATCTGGATGTATATTGAGGTACACAAGCAGAGCACGAGTTCCTGACTTTCGTGCTCCGATGATAATGCACTGAGGTAGCCGCCGTTTGGTGTGAGGAAATTTCAATCTGTCATTTCCGGATGAGGCAAATACTGGTGATTCTTTTGAAAGGTTGCAAACAGTTGAATGAGAGAATGCGCCTGACTGGAGGCAAGATAGAGCAATAAGAAGAACAGAGAGCAATGCAATGGTAATGATAGCTGTCAGTTTAAACCTTGTCACTTTCGGGAACTCAAACTTTTTTGTGGCATGATGGGCTGTTCCGTTACCCTCCTCTGTCGATAGTGGTGAGTATTTGACCTGAGAGCTCATGGTGTAGGTGTATTAAAGCCTCTACATACATCAGATGGATGATGACTGCCAGTCTCCAACCAGTGTATCTAGAAAGAAAATTATGAAAATATTGAAATGAAAATATAACAAGAGGACCATTCAGGGCTTTTTCTGACCTTTTGGGGAAATTTTTGGTACCGATGAAATTGGGAAAAAATTGTGTGATTTTGGGAAAAAATAGTGCAATTTTTAGCAAAATTGGGAAAGCTTACTTTTTAAATTTGGATTTTTCTGCTAATTGGGAATGTTCCAGGTCAATTGGGTATTTTTTCAGCCAATTGGGAAAAAATTTGGTACCGGAAACCGGACCCAGTTTTGTAAAGAGAAAAAGCCCTGCCATTGGTCCTGAGAACGCTCACCTGAGAAATGACCTATGAACAAAACTAGAAAAAGTGCTTTGAGAGGCATGCATACCCCCGGCTAGTAGCCCACCACCCCCACCCCAAAAAACAGGGCCCCGACATGAACATACCCAACCTCAATTCTCAAATCAAAGAGAGCACCCTCAACAAGTACATCTTATAAATTTACATTGCAAAAAGCACTGCCTAACAAACATGGGGGTGGGGAGGAGTGTAGTAGAATGACAGATATATTTTACTGCAGTACACAGAGCTGACTTGTATACTCAATCTACGACTTGATCTCGGACAGGGAGGGTCAGGTCCTCAGTCCTAGATGGAAAACAGAATGTCATTCTTCAATAATAATAATAATAATAATAATAATAATACCGGTAATAAAAATAAGAATGTCATTCTTCAACAATAATAATAATAATAATAATAATAATAATTATATTAATAATAATACCGGTAATAAAAATAAAAATTAATATGACATCCTAAATCTTGTCCTCTAGCACCACACTGAGCATGGGCCCTAGAGTTTAATGTTATTAGGAACATAACAAAGCTTAGAGGGTTACCTATGGTCCAAGTATGAAATATTTCTAAACATGGTTGTAATGTAAAGAAAAGTACAGAAAATACAATTTTTAAAGATGTTCTAGATTTTGACCTATAGCCCCCCCCCCCCCCCCACCCACACGGACCCTAGAGTCTAAACCTAACATAGTACCTATGGTTTAATTATGAATGTTTTCTGACAAGACAGTGGATGTCAAGATATAGACTTACTGAAAATTTATCATGGTATCTATCATTTTGCAAAGGTGCTCTAGATTTTGAACTCTAGCCCCACTCCAGGGGATGGTACCCAGAATTAGGTGCCATGTAGTAAAAGCTAACCCTACCAGGTATCTATGATCTAAATAGAAATACATTCCTATGATTGTTTGTTAAGATATGGACTTAAAAAAGAAACATTGACATTGTAAACAGCACCTTTGAAAGTTGACCTAGTTTTTTACCTCTAGCCCCACCCCGGGACATGGACCCTGGAGTCCGAACTCATGGAAACAAAGCAAACCCTATAAGGCAGTGATGTAGATAATTATTTTTAACAATGCGTACTGTATGCATCAAAATAAATGTACAGTGCGTACTGACAATACAACTGTATACACGTTTTCTGAGGATTCTTATTTTAGCCCCTCATCCAGAATCAAACTTATAAATATGTGTACGAGGGGCGTTCGGAAAGTTCGAATAATTGTTTGATCATTCAACTAATATTCATAGTAAAACAAAAAGAAACATACCTAATTTAATTTCAGCATGCCCTCTGTAAATGCTGTGAAAACCAAGATGATGCACAAAGACATATTAAAAATATGTTCATTACAAAAAGGTGAGGTATAGGTACCCGGAGCACGCCAATGTTAAAATGACGTTGCGAAAACGTCAAACTTTATTTTAATCCCCTTTGCGATGTTCACACTTTCTTAGTTTAAACACCGACAATATCTACGCATTTAATGTTCCTGTCTATTCTTTTGTTATAAGTTTTCGTAACCAGTATCAGTATGTGGTGATACATCTCCCTGAACTTATTTTGCTAATATTCTCGGCTGAATCATCCAATTTTTCGCAATTCTTAATGGAACACAATTTCACTGCCGGTTGGTTCCTTCTAAAATCGCCATCAGTTGCTTTAACTCCACTCTTAAAACATTTGAATCATTTGTAAATAAATGTTGAACTATATTATTCATAGTTTTCCAGTTTATTTTTCCATCTTAAGTTTTTCTCTGTGTGTTTTATGAAGAAAATACCGGAGTTCATAATTTTTTGCAACGCAAAGACACAGTTTGACGTTATGGTTTGCCCATACAACCCGCGTAATAAACGACCATAACTTCTTTGTGGAACATCCAATTGATTTTAAATTTTCAGGAAGCAATGTCATGTTGTTGAAATATTACAAGACGATTCCATGCTTTTCTGGCGATGAGCAAACAGTCAGAAATTATATTTACTTTTTTAAGACTTCGTTTAAAAAGTGATATTTTTCGGACTGCTCCGGGTACCGATGATGACGTTGCCACGACAACCAGTATTTTCGGTTTCTGTGGTCACTTTTCTTTCTTTTTCCTACCAACAATTAAGAATAAGTGGAAGTTCACGTACACAAACTTTCCAGTACAACGAATGAAAATTCCCTTGCGAAAATTAAACGCGGCTCTGTATAAAAGCTGCAGAAAAGCCGGCTTTTCCGCAGCTTTTCTGCGTTTCTTTTTTAAAGCTGTAGAAAAGGCGCGTTTCTATTTTAGACCTGCGTTTTAGCTGCGTTTTTTTCAGTGAGCTGCGGAAAAGCCGTACTTTTTTTAAGTGAGCTGCGTTGAAGCTGTATATTTAATTTGGATATCTAAAAAAGCTGCGTCTTTAGGTATAGAAGCTGTAGAAAAGCTGGATATTAATTTTTTTTCAAAACAGGTTAAATCTACAGCTCTTGAAAGCTGCAGAAAAGCTGCGTATTAGTGAAATTTCAAATCAGACTATTGAAAAACATTAAGACGCAGCTTTTCTACAGCTTTTTGAAGCCGCGTATTAAACTTTTCAATAAAGCTTCTGTGTACAGCTCTACTTGAAAGCTTTGTAAAAGCTGGCTTTTCTCCAGCTGTTCTGCATTTATAAATAGGGGCTGTAGATAAACTTTACTTTTTTAACTTAAGGTGCAGAAAAGGTGTCTCTTTTTCAAATAGCTGTGTTTCTTCATTTATTAGCTGTAGAAAAGCTGGATAATTCCCGATCTTTCAAATTAGAAATAATTTGAGCTAAAAATGAATAATACGCAGCTTTTACGCAGAGCTGCGTATTTCTTCAACCATAGTCAGGTCTTATGTAATATTAAGCAGTTTTATCTTGTTGCTATGGCAATTTTACCTGAGGGGGTCATCTGGCAAAGAAATCTGTTTCAAAAACACTTTTGAGCATCATTTATAGGCTGACAATTAAAGAGAAAAGGAGTGATTTTTGAAATTTTATACATACTGTTTGTAATTGCTGTGGATTCTCAGGTAAGAAATTTATTTACTTCAGCTATTTCAGTGAACTTAATTATACATTTTACTTAAGACCAAAGAAAAAAACACACACAGCTTGAATATGATGTTTCCCTGCTAAATACACAATCAATTGTATTTGTTGAAGTTGAATAACTGTGGAGAGATTCTCAGATCAGCAGTGAAATAATATCCTTTTATTCCCAGTTCATTCATACATAGTGCAGATGTGTTATTCCAGCAGACTATCAACTACAATTAAGGTATGTATCTGAAAAAGTATCCCTTAAAGTGTTTTGGCACCCTTATTTAATATGTACTTCAAATTGAAGCACTTTCAAAACCATGAATTTTGATTTAAAGTTGATGAAAATCGGCTGGGAAATAAAAAAGTTATGGGCAATTTAACATGGAAAAATTGATTTTATGGGCGCCGCCATTTTGTTTATTCGGTTAATTTTCATATTTTTATTAAAATCAAAATAACCACTAAACCCAATTATAATAAATATTTCTTCAAGCATTGGGGCCACCTAGTTATACATTCTGGAGAAAGATTTTTCAAAATCGCCTGAGAAATAGAGCAATGAGAGCAATTTGAAAATATTCAAAATGGCCGCCAGGAGTCTACTTTTGGTAATGCATGGAGTCTAAATTAAAACTGAAAAAAAATCAAATTAAATGATTTTTCCCGAATATTTTCGTATCAAACTTTGATAGTTGTTTATTTAATTATTTCTAGCAACAGGCAATATTGTTAATCGAATCGGCACACATTCTATGTTAAAGGAAGCCTTTAATTTTGATTTTATCCTAATTTTTAACCTCAACTAGAAAACAAAATGGCGGCCATCCATATTTCATACTTAATTACTCATAACTTTCTTATTAGACCACCGAATTTCATCAAATTTATATCAAAATGCTTGGTTTTGAAAGCTCTTGATTTTGAAGTACATATCAATTTAGGGTACCAAAACACTTTAAGTAATGTTTGGCTTCAAACTTCATAGACATGTCATCCCTTCCTTGCCACTTAACTAGTTCAATAAAGATTAAAATCTTGTACCAAAGGACGCAACAATGTCACAAACCTTCTACCACTCACTCTGGCGCTTGATGCTCTACCACTGAGCCAGGTTGCTGATCTACATCTAGAAGGTAAGCATGATCCACAAACATAAAAAAAATTACATGTGCTTATTTTGTTTTCTTTTCAAACTTGTGTTTGTCTGTTCTTATTTGCTAGTATGTTTTCTAGTCACCTGTCTGATGTTACTTTGTCACTTTTTTTTTTATCTAGTTCTGTTCTTTTCATATTAAAATTCTATTTGATATTGTTTCAAATCTTTTTTGAAATTTTTGTTTGTCTGTTCTTATCCAGATTTTTTTAAAGATGCAGGTTTATTAAAAGCCGCGTATACGCAGCTATAAAAGCCGCGTTTACGCGGCTGTATTAAAAGCCGCGTATACGCAAAGAAACGCGGCTTTTATAAAGTCGCGTTTCTTAGCGGCGTATACGCGGCTTTCTGCATATACGCGGCTTTCTGCGTATGTAAGCTTTGCAAAAGCTGTAGAAAAGCCGGCGGTATTGGCACCTGCGTAAAAGCCGGCTTTTCCGCAGCTTTCTGCGTAAACGCAGCTAGCTGCATTTACGCGCCTTTCTGCGTTAAAGCTTCGCAGAAGCTTCGCAAAAGCCGGCTTTTCTACAGCTTTGTCAATAAACGCGGCTTTTCTGCAGCTCTGCGGAAAAGCTAGCTTTTTTACAGCAAATACGCAGGTGCCAATACCGCTGGCTTTTGCGAAGCTTTTAAAGCTGCACAGAAGCTGTAGAAAAGCCGGCTTTTTTTCGCAAGGGTTACGAGAGATATAACACAATTACACAAACTTTCCGAACAACCTACGTACACGTGTGGATAAGACAATTTATTCAAGTTTGAAAATTCAAGTAAACTGGTTGATAATCCTGTAATCACATTATTCTGTCATTTAGGCATGTTAAACCATACTTTTGTCCCCTGTATAGCTCTATAATAAGAGAGAAAATATAAGGAAAATGTGATAAACTGGGGAGGCTGTAAAACACGGAATACATCAAGTTTTAAAATGAGAACTGGGGTGGATGTAGAACATAGAATACATCAAGTTTTAAACTGAAAACAATGACCAGAGATCGATGCAAAATGCCTGTTCAATAAACCAAAGTGACACACTACCATTTACCTTCATGAATAAACTTTGGTAAACAATTTGTCTGGCCGAGGCACTGATTGACTGAACGGAGAGCATGTATATGTTACAGCTACTGAAGATACAATGTATATTGCATGATGTGTAATATGGAATGATCAAAAGCTGCATTAATATCATTATTGTAACTATTTTTCCATTGTTGACAAAGGCTGAGAGCAGCCAGACAAAACTAGTTGAAAAATTGTCATTCTGTGGCAATTTTCTTTTCTTTTTTTTTTGTCTGAGTACGCATAAAACCATAAACTGTTTGCGTACCGCTGATTTTCAATGCGTACATGGTATGCACTGGGTTTGAATTTTTAATGCGTACAAAGCAAAAAATTGTGCGTACATACGCAGTACGCATCGTTATCTACATCGCTGTAGGGTACCTATGGTCCAAATATGAATGGTTTTTGATCATTGGTTCATTAGATATTCACCACTAGAGAAACTTAAAAGAAAACTTTGACATAAATTCCACAAACATTCCGGAATTACAAATGAACATACGGACTAACGAAAAAGCGAAAACTATATACCTGTCAGCATACATGCCGGGGGTATAATGACCATCACCTTGAATACAAACAAAACTTCAATGTTCTTGAAGGAAAACATTGGCCCATGTTCATAATATATTTAACTTATTCTAACCATTCTGTGTGCCGACAAATGCTCTTTCTCTAAATGTTTAAGTGGCTATTCCATGCTAATCTCCATGCCAGGTGTTTACAGATATGACTTTGACCTAAGGATGTTGAAATCGACCAATCAAATGACCTGTTATATGATCTTGATAGTCATTTGCATATCATATTAGTCACATGCAGGTTAAGTGGAAAGACTTCAACTATACGGGGATGCACCAAGCCGACATGGCTTTAATATTAACTATGCAACACTGCAGAATAAAGGCAGTGTAGATGGTAACATCCGATTAAAACAAGAAGTCCAAATTTCAACTGGACCATTAATGCAACGAGAAATTGCTTTGTGTTGTAAATAGATAGCCTTCTGTCCATCATGTCCCTCAACATAGTCATCGGAACTGGCCTGCACCTACTCAAGCTGCTACTTACACCAGAAAACCTTACTAATCACAACCGTATAAGCTCTTTCAAACAGCTTAAGGGTATATGTCCACAAATTTGCTCTTTTAGAAACTAATTCACACTGTTTTCTACTATTTCTGTGAGTTTTCCTACACACTGCAACGTAGGAACCAATTACTTGTTTTTGCTCCCGTATTTTTAAAACGTAAGGCATGCACAATTTCCTTATCTAGTTATAACATCATGGTGTTCTTACGAATGTGAAAATTCGTAAATAAGAAATGATACATAGTTAGAAAAAAATCCCACGTGACCGCCGGGGTAGAAAATCCAATGCTCTGAGCCACTGAGCCAAAGAGTCGACTCCCTGACGCAGTTTGTCAGAGATTGTACTTATCGGATACATTGTATCGAATAGCTGTGCTATTTATAGATGCTATGCATCATGTGATCTGCCAAACCAACCTTCTAGCCACGGCAGAATAATCTCGAATGAATGAGTGGTGCAATGGGACATAGCACACCTCCATTTCGAGAAAGCAATCATTTATGATTATGATAATGTCATTTTTATGACTGAATGACTCAAATGGTCCATCCTGGACGAGCCCCCGCCATCTTACGAATATGAAAATTCGCAAATAAGAAATGATGCATAGTTTGAAAAAATCACACATCCCTGATGGGATTCGAACCCAGACCGCTGGGGTAGAAATCCAATGCTCTTACCACTGAGCCAAAGAGTCGACTCCCTGACGCAGTATGTCAGAGATTGTACTAATCGGATACATTGTATCAAATAGCTGTGCTATTTATAGACACTATGCATCATGTGATCTGCCAAACTGACCTTCCAACCACGGCAGAATAATCTCGAATGAATGAGTGGAGCAATGGGACATAACAGTGTAAATAAAACACTGAGACTAAAAATAGATGGCTGTTCCAGGAGTCTGTTTTCTTGAATATCAGGGTTCAAATGCATGAGAAATGTGGAAATAACAGGAAAAGGCTAAATTGAATTTAAAGTTGTAAAATCACAAGAATCACCTTACCTATGAGCATTCTGATCATTGAAAACACAAAACTGCAAGGACTTTTATAGCCTTGTAAAACAAGGAGTCAAGTCAATACATGACGTCAATCAAAGGGAAATCTTCGCAACAGAACGAAAGCTATTGATAATTGAGAACATATGACTGCCCTGAACGTATTAGGCGACGATAAGTTCGATCACTGAATGTGTATGACAGTTGGTCCAGTTTTCGTGGTACTAATCTCAAGGATGATAGAAACAGGACAGATCTTAAATAAATATAGAGTGATGCATAATAATCCTTGGCATTTTATGTCCAACTTACCTTTTCAAGGCAAATCTGTTTATTGCATTCATATACGCCATTTTGAATAATGAATAACACATTGATTTTTAACATCATCAAAAGGCACCAGAATTCATGGGTCATTTATAAAGTGACTGTCAATTTCAATGTCGCTAGTTCATAAGATTTTTTAAAAACTAAATTTGTAAGCGACTAAAGACATATTTAAAAAAGTTTAATTCTTTAGAAGAACAGTGGTGAAAAAATTACTCAAATCGGTCCACAAATAAAGAAGTTACCAGTATGCTTTGTTAGCTATTGCTACCCACAACAAATCTGTCTGCCATTTTCACGTCAATTCTGAAAAACCAATTAACGAACTTTTACATTCGGAATATCCTGTTACTCTGTCTTTTATATCATAGTAGCCAATGCTTAAAGTAGGTATTTTTAGCTCGCTTGCTCTTAAACATGTTAAATTTTTTATTTGTTTTTATCTTAAAATGAGCGTTCCCGGCCAACCAACCAGAATCTACGGAAATTATCAAAATGCGTCAGGAAGAGGCAGAAATGCCTGATTACGACGTCGACAACAGTAAGAACAGTAAGAAGTTAGTGAATCACGAATATTCGCTGTGAATTCACGTCAGTTTTGTCTTGTTTTGTTGAATACCATTGCCGAAAGCAGTTGCTTTGGCTAGAAACGATCAAATTTAGCCTCTTGCTTTTCTTATCTTATATTAGAAACATGACAGCGGTGTAAGATAGATTTTGCTATGTTTTAGAAAATCACTGAAAATCAGGGGATAAATCGATCTTTGCATGTAAGGTATGTAAGAAAGGAAATGCTTGCACAGTAAATCATCTTAACTACTCTGCTATTCAATGCTTAGAAAAATTAGTTTCATGTTTTAATGTTCCATTATATTATTACACTTTGTGATTTGAAATAAGCAACTTTGAAAGTAATTTACTGTCAGTTGTGATACTGGAGGCATTTTAAAGACATCTAACCCTTTTGAATTACATATAGTGGTTTCATTCAACTTCGAGGATTCAATAAGTTCGATGACGTCATTTGTTGTCATATAATCGGTATACCTTTGTTTCCATCTGCTCCAGAAACACGTGTCAGAAAACCCACAGTCAAGTCTTTCTTTTTGAAAAGCCAGTCACAAAAAATCTAATCAGAGGGAAAACTATATTGATTAAAATATTTAACAGTGTTAAAAATGAGCCATTTTCACTAAAACTTTCTTACCCCCATGTATAAGCCAATATTTCCAAATCATTTGATTTCCAAACTCATGCCTACTGGTCGTCTGCTTCAGCCATTGTGACCCAGTTCAAGGTGAGCTACCATTGGATATTCGTTTGAGGCCTCAAATGGGGAATTGTTTCCTTTTTAAAGGAAACTGTTCCTATGAAACTTATGGCGAATTAGTAAAGAATTACTACCACACCCAAGTTGAGATTTTGTTCCCATTGTAGGGTATAGATTGGCCCAGACACAACAAGCTATTGTTATAGCTTTTTTGAAGGTGTGCAAATCATGAGGTCAGACTGGTCCTTACATTTAGGAAAACAAATCCCTATATTTCAGCCATTCAATGTAAACTAACATCTTTAAGTTATGATCTTTGAAAAGAAATTAGCTGGCACCAGTAACATAACAGAAAACAGACAATTATGAAAGTTATAAAATGTATAATAAAGTTACTATAATAAAATCTTATGGTTTGATATGTTGTTATTTATTGTTCACCATCATTTCCTTTCTACCCCATATGGTGCCTCTTAAAAGTTCAATACATCCGGGTCCTCGAACTTTTTGTGTGTTTACAAAATGGCAGATGAATTAGGTCACTGGAAAAATTGATATGTTCTGGTAAGAATTTAAAAGTTATTTTTGATTTTTTGTGGGCATTTTATTCCTTTGATGTTAAAAAAATATTTTATTCTAAATTTATATTTTTTGATGTTATTTATAGAAATCAGAGAAACCCAACGTGCTTATGTCCTCGAAGTTCGGGTATACCAGTATATATGCATAATCCCATTTTCAGATTCAGGTCAGTGAAAAATATTGAACAACCCTCATAAAACTATCTTTGTTATTTTCTTGCACAATATCTATATCTCTATAGGGCATTCCGGGATGACGTCATACAGGTAAGTTAGTTCATTCGGTGGAGGTACATTACTCGGTGTTTATCGCTATGCCTTACCAAATTTGGAGCGCAAAATATAGTATCAAAATGGATTATTTTCATCAAAACATTGCATATTCTATTAGATTATATAATTTATTCCAAGCTAAGGAATGTGTAATATTTTTGTCATATTATGATTTTATTAGCGTCTGAAAGTAGTAAGCGCATAGGGATAATGACCGAGTTTACCACCTCCACCGAATGAAGAAAATAGCGAGAAAGGTGACCAATATTGATTTCTTTTCACGGAAGAGTACATTGCCAACCTGCCCTATATAGTATATACTGCCATACGCCCTCGCGGACATTCTAGGCAGGGTGGTAGACGCTGGTAAACTTGACAACTTGCGAGAAAAATACAGTTTCAGCTTAAATGCATGTATACCACGAAAACTGGAACCACCACGAAAACTGGGCTAAGTACCATAGAACCGAGAATGTATCAATAATTTCCGAAGACAAGCTTTATAATGGTATGCTATTCAAGCAATAACATTATTTTTTCTAACCTTACAGATGCAAACAGACAAATTCACTTCAAATATCAACAAACAAGTGGAAATATCTGTCATTCGGCCATTTTGGTTTGGTGTAAGATTAAGACCGCACCGTTGAATTTAACAAATCAAGACATTTCAATCTGGGTCTGCCTAAATGCAGTAGATTAGCCAACCAGTTCCAAGGCTTTTTGTGTTTCGTTCCTGAAATCATGATGCATCTGATGAATATTTTCCGCCCCTGGAACTGGTTTTTGTTCTTTGATTCAATGCCACAATTAGCCGAAATTTCAGTGGTGATTCCGGTGATTCCGATGGTGATTTCGGTGATTCCGGCAAATCGTGATACCGATGAGCCGAGATAACCCTCTGGTATAGGTGGAAAGACATTAATTGGAATGGATAAATGTTTTTTTTTTTTGTTTTTTTTTTACTTCAGGAAGCAAAGGGTAGTAGTTAATGGTGTTAAATCTGACTGGGCCCCTGTGTCTGGTGTCCCACAGGGCACCGTATTCGGTCCATTGTTGTCCTCCTTGTACATAAATGACATAAACGAGGGGAACGAGGCTGAACAATGGATGACACTTTTTTCTTCACCGAAAAGTTTTTGCTGAAAAACAATGGGCGAGCCGGATAAACCGCTTACCTCTGTGATTCCAAAAGCTCTTCTGGAGTGCATCAACGTTCTGGACAGAGAAGAACCGAAAGCTTCCTGGAAAATCTCCAAGAACTCGAAGGGATTCTCTCTTGTGATCAGGACGTTTGCCGCCAAAACTGTCACGCCATTGAAGGACGGTCAATCTGCTTCTGGATGTCATCAAGAAAGTCACGCGGATAAAACTACCGATGACTTGCTACTGAAAAAACCAAAGCGGAAGTATAAATCCCCATCAACAGTTGCAAGGGATCGTGCTCGGAGTCTTAGGTTCTGGAAGAACTTCAAGAAGAATTTCAAGAAGAAATCTATCCAAACCACCTCTCTGAACAATGCCCGGCGACAACCCGAAGATACCATTCTTGAACAGGAAAACACCGTTTATATAGAATCGGACTCTCCTGGTGTCTGCAATCTCATTTCCAGTCAGCCGAATCCAGATTTGGATATTTCCAATCCTTGGACAGTTTCGTATTTCAAGATACCACGGATGATTATAACTCTCCCGACTATTGTGGAAATTGTTTTATAAGGAAAGCTGACCTTAAGCGCTGTACCGGCTGTAGTTTTGTGAAATACTGCAGCAAGGACTGTCAGGTTGAACACTGGGGATCACATAAAGTCCTGTGTCGGGCCATTAAAGGTCTGCAAAAGCCAGAATAGCGTCGACTCTAAACAGCTATCAGGAGAGTGCATTGGTGAAGGGTTCTTTTAAAACTTTAAAACTTTATTTTCACTTATTTGTGCTTGTGACACTGTATATACACATAAAAATACACTATAGTAGTGAAAGATTGACACTGGTGAAGGAGTTCACAAAACTGTATAGTTGCACTCAAACTTAGTTTTAGTAAAAAAAAAAAACACTTTTATTCTTACCCGCCTAAACAATTTTACCGGTTTATCCGGGTGCGCCGAAAAGTCAGCGGCGGAGCTCTACGATACAACAACAACAACAACAATGACACACCCCGTTGGCATTGACTCTCAAATCAGGCTTTTTGCTGATGACTGTGTTTGTTACCGTGAAATTAGAAAGTAGAGGATACATTGAAACTTCAGAAAGACATTAACCTTTTAGGAAGCTGGGTCCGAAAATGGGGCATGAAAATTCAACCTGTCAAATGCAACATGATGCAGCTGACAAATAAGCGGTTAAATAAAATTGAGGCCTCGTACACCCTCGAGGGTACGGTATTGGAAAATGTTGATAGCATTAAATATCTAGGTGTAACAATTACAAATGACTTCAAGTGGAATACCCATATCACCAATATCTGTACTAAAACCAACAGATCACTTGGATTCTTGAGGAGAAACTTATTTTCTTGTCCCCAAGATGTTAAAGAAGCAGCTTATAAAGAACTGGTGCGCCCAGTCCTGGAATATAGAAGTTCTGTTTGGGATCCTCATACTAAAGGCCTCCAGGAGGAATTGGAGAAGGTACAGAATCGTGCCGCTAGATTTGTAACTGGCAATTATACTTTCGAGGAAGGAAGTATGACTGGCATTCTCAGTTTACCAACTCAAATGGGAATCTCTCAAGAAAAGGAGGACGGATAATCGACTTATGTCAGAAGGGTAAAGCCGGAATACCTACAGATGACCTTATCCCCAAGGCTATGCGTTGTAGAAAAAGTCACTCTAAGGTATTTCAGCTTCCATCTGCTTGTATAGAGGCCTATAAATGTAGTTTCTTTCCTCAGACTATCAGGGACTGGAATGACCTCCATGACTCTCTGTTTTCTACTGGTGAAATGTCAGATGATTGTGTGTCCAAATTCGCTTCAATAGTTCAATCGTGCGTTCTAGGGACTATAATTTCTCCCCCATCCGAACCCCTGGTGAAATAATGTCATTTGGCGTGTCACCAGTAAACTATTCAAATTCAGATTCAGAACTACCAAAAAATTGGAAAGTTAAAAAGTTGATTTGTCTATGTAAACAAGGTTTTGGGGCATTGTGGACTTCTAAGCTTGATGGATCTGATTGATGCTGATTATTCCAAAAGCACAGTGGAACAGAGTTTACGAGGATGTTGTTAATGGTTACTGGTCAGACAAGTCTTTTGATTAGGCCGTGGGCATCAGGAAAACATGTCCGTGAAATATATACCCACTTAAACCCCATTTTATATAGAAAAAATGGGAAATGCAGGGATATACTTATTTTTCTTATTTTTGCTCCGAAACATAGATTGTGGGTACTCGTTAGATCCGCCTTGGAGCTTAAAGGATAGTACTCGAGTCGACGTCCGTCCGTCCGTGCGTGCGTCCACTATTTCAAAGATCTTCTTTTCTGAAACCGCTTGCCCAATCAAAAATTTTATATGAAGCATCTATATGAAAGGGAAACCAATGTGTATATAAATAATCCAGGTCACATGACCAAAATGACCGCCATGCCCATATATGGTTAAAACCCATCACAAATCTTCTCAGGAACCGGTGGACAGATTACAACGAAATATGGCATGTACCATTGGTGACTAAAGTAATACAATGTATATATAAATCACGACCCTGTGATGACATTGACCTATTTACGACAAGGTCAACATAGGTTACCTATGCATTTGAATGGGGGAAACTGTTAAAATGTCGTTTAAAGGGAAAATCTTGTAGGAATTGGGCAGTAGGACTGACTATTAATAACTCTGAAAAATATTGGACCCAAGGAGCTAATTTGCCCCCACCCAAGGCAATATATATGTTTGTTATATGACTGAAGAAAATCCCGTCTCCTGATTGGCTCATTCAGTATTAATAAATCCTTATATTTTTCTGAAACCAGACCAAACCGATGAAAACCAGATCAAACCAGTTCCTGGATGTTAATTATTTTGACAGATTTTCTATATTAACTTCCAAAATCTATAGTCCCCTCCTGAGTACCCAAAAATAGTACCAGCATGAAATTAACATGGGCTATGTGAAATTGACATGATTTGATGTATCAACATTCAACAAGTAAACTAAGGACTTTTCATGAGTTTTAACAACAATTTTTTTATTTGTGTTCATTTCTCTTTTGGCGGAATTGGTATATCTAAAAAGAGTAGCGTGTTTTACTTTTTCTGTGGTACATCTTTTAAACACAAAATAAAAGGCATTTATTGGGAAACCACCTTTAAAAATATTTCAGAAACAGTTGTTAAAACTTGTGAGAAGGACTTTAGTTAGACATTTATTCTGTGATTTTATTCTGAGATTTTAGCTTCAAAACTGAAAGTAGAAATTTTTCATTAATACTCGAAAAGTCAAAAAGAAGGGCAAAGGGTCATAAAGAGGCGTAAAGAAGCTTATTGCACTAAGTGGCATCTAAATTTACATTTGTGTAGTTAAGCTTTTATTTTATGAAAAATACCCCTCTTCAAACAAGGAATATTTTGATTTCAGTCAATGTGTTCTGGTGATCAAAATAAAATTTCTGATGTTATGGAATCAAAGCCAATACTAAAGGGAACACGATTACAATCAATATGTCGATGTGTAGAAAACCATTTTGCAGTGCAGTCAATTTGTGATAGAGTTCTGAATTTTGACCTGCAGCCACACTACCAGAAACAGACCCATGGAACCGATGTGATGGACTAAAAGTCAGTCATATAGAGTTCCTATAGTTTCTGTACCCCTCGTCAGGGTATCTACGATCTAAACCTAGATGCGCTATGATAAGCAGTCACCACGATCGAGACTGCTTGCTAGATTTTACCGCTTTTTGACGGGGAGTGTTAACAATGGATAAATTTAATTGATTGCGGTTAACTGTCTAGTCAGTATAGACGGGTTCGCTAGTTTTTATTAAGCGCTTTATGTGACAAAACGCGTAATTGAGAGAGAGCAGTCGATCATGGGTAAAATTTTCTTCATCACCAGTAAACTATTCAGATTCAGATTCAGATTCACTGCGGAAAAGGTCCTGAGGGACCTTTTCCAATAAGTAAGAGGTTACACGGATCATCGAACAGAGAAACCCGTGCCCTGTCTCTTTCCTCACAGCTCTATATACATGTATTTATCTTCATATACTGAGTCGATCAATTTCTGATCACCATCTCAGCTCTAAGTACAGATCAGACGAGACGTGTCATTGGTGTCATTGGAGCCAAGCGCGATGAGAGCGTACAAGTAAAGTTAAGCTAAAATTATAACAATTCCTAAATAACAACGAAGCGAAAACACATTCACCACTCAAGAGTTCCAACAATCCACCAAGTTTCGAAACGATCCTCTGATTCGTACGGTTCGGTCTTAATCCTCGAAAACGGTGTTTAGGTAAACAACACAATCTTGTGCAACATTCTTGGTCTCGGTAAGATGGCTTCAGGTGGGGGAGACAGCCCAATAGTGATAGATGGAAGCGCTTTAGAAGGCGTAAGTGTGTTGTTTTTTAATTGACTGCAATTAATGATATGCATCATGAAGTCCGACGCATTCATTGTTTTCTGGGCGGTGAATACATAAGTATTGCATTAAGTAAAATAGTCCGGGTCCTTTTGCCTACAAAATATATAAATGGAGTTTTATGACACTGTCAACCATTACTCCATTTTAATAGGTCCATGTATATGTAAATTGAGCAATGTACCGTTATCCTCATTGAAAAACTGAATGGGTATGGCTAAGTGTATTTGAAATTATTATTGATGAAACATAACACTTTTTTCTGTTTTTATCTGAAATACAATTACTGGAAGAAAGTATGATTTGGTTTGCCTTTGTTATTACTACCCAACAGATATCCTAGCCATACCAATACCCTACTGAACTGTACACTTCTGTACCCTACCCTAGCCTGTCTATCTAACCTTACTCTACCATACCCCAGCCTTACCCTACCCTACTATGCCCTACCGTTTTGTTCCACCCTTCCCTACCTAATTCTATCGATCCAAGGTGATACTTCTGATGTGGTTCCATTTGTTTTATGTTTTGGAGTCGAATTTTTGTGTTGTTTGAACTTTGAACCTTATGTACGTTTCCCTATTTTTATTTAAGTTCGGGCAACTGAGTGGCTGCTTATTGGGAAGTAGCTGCTCACTCGGCTTACAATGTGTTTTCTAAGTATTATAAGTACCTAATTGTCAATTTAGTTTTTCCCACATTGGTTTTTGGGGTGGGGATTTCTTTCTGATTGCACCTTTTCCTGATCATTGCCTACTTGTACCTTTTTACCAACCCTACCTACGCTACACATATTCCAGTCCTATCCCTTCCAGACCTTTCTCTGCCCACCCTATCTATGTGTGAAGTGTACATGTAGCTAGATATTTTGGGGCAGATAATTTGCTGTTTTTGTGGATTGAACAAGTTGGCCCTACAATCATAATGATTTTGTTACATTTTTTTTTAAATAACTTTTATTCTTTCTATAGGGTGGACAGATTCTGAGGATCACTGCAGCTCTCAGTTGTTTACTAAGAAAATCAGTGAAAGTTGAGAAGATCAGGGCAGGAAGAAGCCAGCCAGGGCTGAGGTAGGGATGAGGTACATCTGAAATCAGAAAAAAAAATATTGCATGATTAACCAGTACCAGTCCTCGGGTAATCAGGATATCATGTCCATATGTAATACATACCAGGCCAAAACCACAGTTTATTATAGTAAAAATGGGGTGTACAGGGCACAGGGGTACTGTACATTTTGTTTCTTAATTTTGTTTCAAAACATATATATTGTACTTCATAGATACACATAGTCAAGGCGGTTCTAAAGAGTACCCAAGAACAAAGTTTATGTAAAAATAAGAAAAATATCAAACATTTTTTCTTTGTATTTTTTCAGTTTTACAGCTACCGTATAGAAAATTCTATGTATTGCATGGACAATTTTTTGTAATATATAAAGGACAAGAAAATCTTAAAAAATTTGGCATTCCAAATTCACCCCTGAAACAAACACCATTTGTTACAATATTTACCCATGTTATAATTATTTGTTTTTTTTAGACCACAGCATTTGACAGGTCTTCAGTTGATTAGAGATATATGTCAAGGTCGTCTCCATGGGGACCAGGTTGGCTCAACAGAGATTACATTTCATCCTGGTATGGTGAAGGCTGGAGACTTTCTTGCTGATACACACACTGCTGGGTATGTAGTGGTAATTAATTAACAATAAAAATACAGTGCAGTGTCTTGCTTATTTTCTGAAAAGAGCAAATTTATCTATAGACTATGGTCCTATAAACAGAAATGACTTTACCATTTATAAGTAATTTTCTATGTTAGAACAGGGTGCTCCACACTTAAGTGCCCTTAATTATGTATTAAAGTATGCAGATTTTGTGTTTTCTTGCAGGAGTATCTGTCTTCTAATGCAAGCAGCACTACCATGTTTCCTGATTGGCAGTGGACCGGGCACCATGACATTGAGAGGGGGAACCAATGCGGAAATGGCTCCACAGATAGACTACACACTCATGGTAAATATTAACCTTATCATTGCATTTGCTTTTAATAAACCCATTTTGAGGAATGGATTTTCCCATCATCATCATTAAGGTCATTATCATTAAGGTGAGTTCACTTTCATTTTTAGGGGCATCAGAAGTGATTTTGAATTTTTATTCCATATATGGATGAAAACCCTCTAAGCAAACAGAATAGCCCCAGATGGGAAGCCGCATTCTGCGGCGTCACATCTGGGGCTATACTGTTTGCATATGTCCCATAAAAAAGATGACACTCCGGGCTTATATGAGTTAAGTTTCATTCTTCATTTTATTCAATTCTTAGTGAAAAGCATTTGCCTGTCCAAAATCTTTTGGCATTTTGCACTGCAATATATATGGTATGTCAACTCCAGCAAGAATGTTGGTCTTGTACTCACCTTTGTAGGATGTTTGCAGTTGGTTGTGTATTGCAATGATGTTAAGCCCAGAGATTCTGTAATTTCAGATGGATTTAATGCAAAATGTCTGGTAGGAAGAATTAATGAAATAAAGATATGGGTTGAAATTCCCTTCATTAGTCTCCCAGTAAAAACTACTTGCAGTTTTGGTTGAAGCGTGAAATACTGTATATTCATATGCTGCATCACATGCAAAATACATGTATTGGGTAAAGAAAAGAAGATTTTTCGATCAGATATCACAGAAATTGCATTTCCTAGTTAAGGTCTTTTAACATTTTAAAATTACTTTTACAGGTGTTTAAACCAGTAGCAGAAAAGTTTGGAGTCCATTTTGATTGTGAAATAGCTAGAAGGTAAATGTTTCAAAAGATAAATATTTAAAGTCTTGAAAATCCTGTTGTGGACCAGACTTTATCATGTCAGACTGCTTTTAAATAAATACCAATGCATTTTTGTCACTCAGTCAGCGAGGATATCAGCATTTTGGGGAGGTGGGTATGCATAATGAACAGTGACTACCTTTTGTTTTTGAAAAAAATAATTACATTGAAACTAATTTAAAAAAAAAAAACTTTCTCATTTGAGATTTTTAGTAAGCTATATTATAGCTAGGGAAGAGTAAAATGAATATTTTGAACAGTGTATTAAAAGTGCAAGTTTGTCAGTTATAAGCTAAAATTGGCACTAAGTACTGGTGAATTGAAGAACCATGGTTGCCTAGGTATCTGGGGCCAGTTGTTCAAAATTAACGACATTGTTAATTAACGATTTGTTTAAGTTTCAAACATGAATATTACAAATACACTGATATTTTTTGTTGATGAAATGTGAGAATCCTTTGCAGTGCAAAGGATTCTCACATTTTATCAACAAAAAATAACTGTGCATTTGCTTACGTAGTCTGCATTTACACATTGAGTTTAGGTCTTAACGATGACGTTAAGCTAATGAAGATTTGAACAACTGGCCCCTGGGCCCAGAATTACAATCCTCCCTTAAAGTTAAAGACTTACTTCTGAAGGAGCTAAAAGTGATACCACTGTTTATTTGGTTAATGACCCCTAACAGGACAATATGGTCTTTAGATCAAAGGACTGTCATAATGAGGTGATTATGACATCTCTGCAGGGGTTCATAGAGGTCCCTACATGATAATGCCTGTAGTTCCTCTGTTTATTGATTTTATAGTCCCTGATAACCTGTGCAATAAAACTGCCTCCCTCTGCACTCAATATTGATTTTTCCTGTTTTGGACCCTACCTGTATTCTGAGTCATTGTCAGGGCACTAGGTTTTCTATTGCCCTGTCCCTTATCTAATGACTCTCAATAGACATGGAAATAGGTCTTTAAGTAAGTCCTTAGTTAAGGTGACGCATTGCAACATACAAAAAGATACATCTAAAATATACTCATATCAAACTTATTGGTTTTATCATGTCAATGACATTTAATTTTACACACTTGTACATTTTCGTGACAGCAGTTATTGATTTTAACGGTAAAATATCGCGTCAAAATTTGTCACCTTAACTAAGGTGGGCCTTAACTTTAAGGAAGCATTGTAATTCTTGGCCCTGGTCTGCATTCAGATCAAAGTAGCAACAATTTGTAACTAAAGGTATGAATAAATACTTCTTACATTTTCAGGGGCTATTACCCAAAAGGTGGTGGAGAAGTGTTTGTAAAAGTTTACCCAGTAAGGGAGTTAACCCCAGTCACAATGATGGACCCTGGCAGTGTGAAGAGAATATATGGCAGGGCCTTTGTGGCTGGAGTGTTACCAATAAGAGTAAATTTACTGTCTTGTCACAACTTGCCATATTAACCATGTACCAAGACCCTGAACCCTTGAATTACATTTGACACTCATGTACTTTGTGTACATGCATTTTACATCAAATGTTGAATAAAAAGGGGATCTTATATGACTTGTAATATCATATGCAATTTGAAACAAGCCTGCAATTTAAACATACATGGGTGATCCAAGAAGTTATGCGAACACAACTATATTTTAGAAACCAATGCAGATGCATTTAAATAATTTGGCATGTATACACTTGTGTATATTTGCAGGAATTATGTGTAATATCATGAAGTTCGGATGACGGGTTGAGGTTTAAGGATTATTTGATTTGTCGACCCGAAGTCACCATGGATGCGAAATTGACTGAAAATGTCGTTTTTGTTTGGGATACAGGGAAATATTGTGTGCTCCAATTCATTAAATTGACATTTATAAACACACAAACCATAGTCCTTGTGTTATATATGCCCTATGTTTGGAAATAATAGAGAAAACGAAAGGCAAAGATCAGCAGGGACTATTCTATGTTGCCTAGCAAGGTCATCTGACAAAAATATCACAATTTTGACAAAGAGCGACAAATACCCATAATTCATGCGTATATTTGACCCCGATAACAATGTAAATATCGACATTTATGCCCACAGCCTATCAGAACGAAGAACACCTATTCAAAAAATAAATATTGTATGGAATTTAACCTTTTTGGTTAAGTAGCAGGGGCGTTAATGAAAATGTGCAGATTTAGAGAGATCAAAATTGACTCAAATTCTAGGGGGTACAGATAGCCAAACCTAAAAAAATTGCGCTACTATAAACTCATCAAGGTATGTACAGTAAATTTATTAAAGGGATTATTGTACTTTGGAATAAAACGATAATTGGCGTAATTATGCTTTGCATATGGCACTGCATTACAAAAATAGAATCCATTTTAACCGTGGCCAAGGTCGTTTACCTAGCACTCTCTTGTGGCTAGGCAACGAGGGTTGCTATGTGATTCAGTCAAAATAGAAATCGGATCTGGGATGATCGATAATGCATCATAATTCTGATGTATCTTGAAAATGGCAATGGTGAAAGAAATTACACACGAGTTCGCATGACTTCTTGGATCACCCTCGTATTTTCACTAAAATGTGTATTGTTGTCAGCATGTTTAGCTACCATTATGCAACCCTGAGAAGAAAAATGGCACTAGGATAATGCTTGGTTACACCATTGCTAAATATAGATGTCATTTGTCAAAATTTTTCTAATGACCAATCTTTGTCACTATTTTACAGGCCAATTTAATTGCAGTTCCTAACATAAAGAAGCTGCACGGTGTTAGAGCTCCAGACTCAGAGGGTTCAATCCCCACTGGGCCAGGGGCAGCTAGTTAGACACATTAGGTTAATAGCCAGGATGCAGTGGCTCAGTCCTGACATGACTTGAAAAGTGCTGACAGGGACATTAAACCTCAATACAAACAATTCAACAATGAACTTTGGCAGAGACATACATGTACATGTATCTTGTTCAATGATATATATTGATTATAGCTGTTTTTGTCAGATAGCACATGAAATGGCTGAGACCTGTCAGGCTATGATAAAACAAGACTTCCCAGACACACCCCTACAAATACAGAGAGTGAAAGAACCCAGAGAGGGGGCAGTGGGAAATGGTACAGGAATCATGTAAGTATGATATGTAAAAGCGCAGATCATTGAGATTTAGTGTGTAAAAGCAAAATAAATAGCCACATAATTTCTTTAGAATCCCCATTTATGCATCATAACACTCAGCAAAATGAGAAAGGGATTCTAGATTATTTATTGTGCTTGTAGACATTAAACCTTAATGTCCTGTGGTATAAGCAAACTTGTATGAACAAACTTGTAAAATTTATAAGTTCCGAGATCAAGCAAGTACTTTTGATAGAGATTAGGTAGATGCATGTAGAGGTATTAAAGTTTTGAAAATTGGAGTAAAACTGAGGTATTTCCTCAAGTGTTGGATTTTTCCTATACTTTCTATTGGGGCTTTTCAAAAAGTTGGAGTCAGAATAAAAAAGTTGGAGTTTAAAACTCCAATATCGGAGCTAAGGAGAACCCTGCGGTATTACTCCATCAATGTACCTGCTTATCGACAGATTACTTTAATACTGGTTTATGACTGACATGCGCGGATCCAGAGGGGGGGACCCGGGGGTCCGGACCCCCCCCCACCCCCCCCTTGGAATTTGAAAATTTTTCCTAAAAAAAGGTAAATTCGGGATTTTTTGGGGGTTGGACCCCCCCTCGTCTGTGACCAAAAATTACCATTTTCGTTGGACCCCCTCTCATGAAAATTTCTGGATCCGTGCATGACTGAAAAGGCCAAAGCCTACCCTTTAAGAGCACTCAAGTCATTCTTTCATACTCTAGTACATAAATATGAGTCAAAGGAACAATGTGCATTTGTTCAAGGCATCTTGGCAGCAACCGTGCCTTCATTTAATTTCTTGTGTGTTGTTTTTCAGTGTTTGTGCAGAAACAGAAAACGGTTGTGTGTTTGCAGGGTCAGCTTTAGGCAAGAAAGGTAAGGAAACAGATAACACATTTCTTCACAAAATTTTGTCAAGTTACATGTGAGTAGTGGCCTAGGGGTAAGAGGAGACTCATGAGGTTAGTGGTATGAATCCCTTTGGAGCCACATTCTTTTCTTTGAGCAAAACACATTGATTCCCTTTAGTACTGGTTAATAGGAAGGGATGAACTTACCCTGAAAGATTGTTAACTTGCTGTCTGCACACCATCTTTCAGAAACTGCATTTTTCAAAATCTCACTATAAACATCACAAGAAAAATATGAACATATCATCTTCTTGCAACCAAAAGTCGTTAATAAAACAATTATGCCAAAAAATTATTTTGAATAGGCATTTTGCATGTACAAATGAGGTAATCCAAACATGTTAAAATTGAAAATTAAGCAAATATGGGAAATAATTTTAAGAGATGGGCATTCAGCTATGCATAAAATACAATTTTGTTTTAGTTTGGTGCATTTTGAATAAAAAGTAATCAATTTAGATTTTTTTCCAGGAAAATAGTTACTTCCCTTGCTGACATTTAGGCCTATTCAAAATTATTTTCTGGCATGAAATTATTATTTAATAACCGATTTTCGAAATTTTTGCATCACTTTTTAAGAAATTTGGAATGCAAAATTGTGACATGGTCATATTTTTCCTGAGGTCTTTCAGAAAAGTGAGATTTTGAAAAATGCAGTTTCTGGAAGATTGTTTATAGACAATAGACAGTAAACCAAAATAACAAAGAAAACAGTGGACATATCAACTAAAACTCATTCAACCATGTGCCTTGTAGGTGTACCAGCAGATAAAGTTGGTGCGGATGCCGGTGAGATGTTGTTGAACCAGTTATGTCACGGTGGTTGTGTTGACGATTTCTTACAAGACCAGGTAGATGGGAAAACCACAAATTGCTCACATTTTTGGACAGATATGCCTGAGGAAACAATTTAGACCCAGATCAGCATGACACGTCATAAGAAAACCACCTGTCCGAGCAGGTCTGTCACAAACTGGACTGTGAAGCCACAGAAGATGGCTACAGGTTTAAAATTTTGAATTTTTTGAAGCTGAGGAACTATTCTAGTGTGTAGCAAATACCAGACACTAATCAACTGTGCGGTTACCTCACAGCAAATCTGTACCTTTGAATTTGCATATGCTAAAAGGTGGGTTTTCTTATGATTAAGCTCCTATTAGCTTTAAGACTATACTGACACTGACAGACCATCTTTGGTGTTTACACAGGTGTCCGAGCTGACACTGTGGGCCATGAGGCTAGTCAGAAACTGTTGTCAGAAATACATCACGGTGGCTGTGTAGACACACACACACACACACAAGATCAGGTACTGTTTTACCTGTCACATGTTCTCAAATTGGAAGAAAATGTAAAAAATCTGGAGTCAGTCCCACTTCTTATTGTACATAAAATCTCAAAGGTGTTTGAAAGAGGTGGTTGATACAAAAATCAACCCAAAATGAATGTGTAAGCCCTGATTATGATTGGCATTATTCTATGTGTGTTGATGTGCTATACCAGGCATTTGATCCACCATTCTGAGAAAAAATATTTTTACATATCCATTGAAATAAATGGATCTGAATGGAGATCATAATTATGTGAAAAGAAACTTTTGAGTAGATGTACATTCGGGCAGCTTAATCACTAAAGCAATATCTAATTCTGAACAAGAAAGTCCTAGTGAAAATTATTGTGACAGGTCTAGTTTGAACTCTATGCTTGTGCCTGCCTCTGCATGCTTTTAGCACTGCTGAATGCTTCATTTTACATCAGGAAAACATGTCCGAGAAATGTATACCCCCTCAAACCCCACTTTTGTATAGCTAAACTGGGGTTTACAGGGGTATAGCTATTTTTCTTATTTTTGATCCAAAACATAGATTGTGAGTACTCGTTAGAACTGCCTGGCCGAGGGGGTTCTAACGTGTACCCACAATCAATGTTTTTAGCAGATACAATGAAAATATAAGATTTTTTCCACAGATTTTTTTAATATTTTACAGCTTTAGAAAATCCAGTATATTGCATGGGCAAGTTTTCGTAATGAAAAGGTTATAATGGTAGATCATTTTCCTTTCCAGTTAATTATACTGATGGCATTAGCTAAAGGAAAGTCTTCCATCCGATGTGGTCCAGTCACCCTACACACAGAAACTGCCATACATGTTGCTCAACAACTCACTGATGTAAGTCAATTTTTGATTGAAAAAAAAAAGATGAGCCGGGATGCAAGAAAACTGGTCATATGACCTTCCAACCAGGTCTGACACAAACTGTCATCCTGTGCAGCCACAGAAAATGGCTATTAGCTTGAAATTTTGTATTTAAGAAGAAGAGGGATTGTACTATCCATGGAGCAAAAACAAAGGCTATGGTCAGTTGTGCGGTTACTGCAGAGCTGATATGCGTCTTTGTTTTGGCATATGTCATTGCAGATTTTGAATAGTCAGATCAAAAAGGGGTATCAGTTAGGGATTTTACTAGCTTTATTCAAACGGTTTAGTGGAACATGGTTCCATAGTTGCAGAGTTTCAGACTGAATGGAGAGGTTCTGGGTTTGGAGCATACTTTTTCTGGGTTGTGTTGTCAAGCAAAAGACATTTACTCCTCATAGTACATGTACGTGTAAAGTAACTAGAAGCGTTGGTTCTATCTGACATGACTGATGAGTTGTTGACTGGGATGTTAAGATCAAATCAATTTAATTTCTTGTCTTGTTTTGCTTAACATTTCTTCATAGCAAAGAAGTTTTTTTTCTTGATAGCAAAAAAGTTTGTTTGTGTTTTTTTTTTTTTTGTTTTTTTTTTTTTTGTTACAAACAACTGACCATCTGATTACTGGTTAACTGCTCAGGTCTGAGCCATCCATACATATAAGCCTTATTGGTTTAGTTGGGTGGGTTATAATTATTATTTGAAGCACTTGTTGGTGGTCATTACATCCTCATTTTGGGTAAAAGTCCCATAAAATGGAGGCAACATCACGACATGACTGTGGTTGTTGATTTGGATGTTAAACATCAACTCAAACAAACAAACAAAGAAGGGTTTTTTTTACCAAGATTACTATAAATAATTGACTCTTCTATTTGCAGACAACATAAATCACTAAATCAATCGCTAATGGAGGGGGGAGGGTTGGGGGTGTGCGGTGTAGTAGTGGAGAGCATCTGACTCCAAAATGAGAGGTCCTGGCTTCGCTCCCCACTGGTGGCACTCGTGACTGAAGACACATTAACTCCCTAGAACACTGGTTAATACCCAGAAAAAGGTGAAAAATTGTTGACTGGGACATTAAACCTCAATACAAACCAAAGAACAGAGTGTGGCTAGTTATGATTCTCTTTCATTTTCAGGCCAAATTTACAGTGAACAGAATCTCAGCTGGTCAGACAGTGATAGAATGTGAAGGTATAGGACTACAAAATAAAACATGAACAGTATTAAAAATGATTATGGATACAGGAAGATGGGATCTAGCGGCAACACAGTTAAATGCCTCAAATGGACTCTACCTCTGCTTAAGTAGTGCTTTCATGATGAAAGTTTGCTTGGGGATATGTGGTTAAATCAGACTTTCAGTGTTGGGTAAAATTATCAAGAAGATTGTGGGTGTCTGCCCCCACATGGTCAAACATATCTACTAGGATTTCAAGCAGCAGTAAACATGAGCCCAGTCATTAGAAAACCTGATTTTTGCTTATTCGAAAACAAAGCTGTTGATCAGCTGTGCAGTGATCAGTGCCTTTGCTTTCACTACACAGATGGTACAATTTTTTTCTTAAATCCGAAATTTCAAGGTTCTAGCCATCTTCTTTGGCTGTACAGGCCAGTTTGTGTTTGACCTGGTCAGAAATGCTGAAGACCGGTTTTCTTGTATCCAGGCTAATTATAGAAATGAAAGGAACAAGCAGGGCCTTTCCCTTGGACTTCCAACCTTTTATGCACAAATTTCCTTCCAAAATTAATATAGTGATAAATGTGCTGGGTCATGAGAAAACCTGATTTTTATCGCACCTGCTTATAGCAGGGTGCGATATAGGAGTTCAAATTTCCGTCCGTCCGTATGTTCGTTCGTCTGTTCGTTCGTCCGTCCGTCAACTTTTACGTGGAAGTTTAGTTTTCTCGACATCAGAGATAGCTGCGAGTCTGAAACCTTGCATAGTAATTGTCCCTGACATACCCTTCAAGCACGCACCTTAACCTGGTGCCCTTGACCTATATTTCACAGTCCACTGACTTTGAAAACTTTTATGTTGAAGTTTTGTCAACATTTACGTAGAAGTTTGGTTTTCTCGACATCAGAGATAGCTGCGAGTCTGAAACCTTGCATAGTAATTGTCCTTGACATACCCTGCAAGCATGCACCTTAACCCAGTGCCCTTGACCTATATTTCACGGTCCACTGACTTTGAAAATTTTTACGTCAAGGTTTGGTTTTCTCAACATCAGAGATAGCTGCAAGTCTGAAACCTTGCATAGTAATTGTCCTTGACATACACTTCAAGCACGCACCTTAACCCGGTGCCCTTGACCTATATTTCACGGTCCACTGACTTTGAAAATTTTTAGGTTGAAGTTTGGTTTTCTCGACATCAGAGATAGCTGCAAGTCTGAAACCTTGCATAGTAATTGTTCTTGACATACCCTTCAAGCACGCACCTTAACCCAGTGCCCTTGACCTATATTTCACGGTCCACTGACTTTGAAAATTTTTACATCTAAGTTTGGTTTTCACGACATCGGAGATAGCTGTGAGTCTGAAACATTACATAGTAATTGTCCTTGACATGCCCTTCAAGCACGCACCTTGACCCGGTGCCCTTGAACTATATTTCACGGTCTATTGACTTTGCCCGATGCAGGTGCGATATCGACCTCCGCGGAGTTCTTGTTCCCTATGAGAAAACAAAGGCGCAGATCAGCTGTGCAGTAACTGCACAGCTGATCAGTGACTTTGTTTTCGCTACATGAATAGTACAATTCCTCCTCTACTTATACCCAAAATTCAAGATTTTAGCTTCTGTGGGTGTATAGGCCGGGTTGTGTTTGACCTGTTTGGAAACCCTGAAGACAGGGTTTTTTTGGGCCTTGCCTCATTATAGAAATGAAAGTATCTGTAGGACTTCCAACCTTTTATGCACAAGTTTTCCTCCAGAATTAATACAGTAATAAATATATCTTTTATGCACATGATATTAGTGCCCAGTTGCAACGGTACTTAATCTTCCAGCACGAATATTACAAGTATCTCCTTCCTTTTATGACTTGCAAATTTAAAGATTTTAGGGCAGTAAAAATGGCAGTTTGAATTCCACATCTACTTCCATCATCTACTGCATTTTCCATTGAAACACTGGACACCATGCATTGTAAAAGAGCAGCATTTTAGAACACTTTATGTCCAAGTCAGACACAAACCAGATTGGTAGCAAGAGACTGTGGCTATTAAAGGTTTGAAATTGAGGAAGTAGGGTACTAGTGCTGTATATTTGAACTATCTCCATTTGACAATAGCTCCGTGAATAAGCTTGTCTAATGCTTAAATTATACTATTTCATGTCTATGGTTGAATGCCTTCAGGTTGTTTTAATATTTGAAAAGCTGCAATATATCATCTTTTAGTGCAATTTGTTTGTGAGCCAAATTTTCTGATTTACAGAAATAAAATTGTTGAATAAACCACACTGTTTTCTTTTGTTTCTTCTTTTCACAATTTTTAGCTCACCTGAGCCTTTGGTGCACAGGTGAGCTTCTAGAATAAGCAAGTACCCTGTGTCCATCCATAGGCGTATGTTGCCGTTTCAAAGATCTTATCTGAAACTGCTTGGCTAATTGAAGCTAAATAATATGTGAAGCATCTATAGGAAGGGGGAACCAATGTGTTTGCATATAATCAAAGTCACATGGCCAAAATGGCTGCCATTCCCATACATGGTAAAAGCCTTCAGGTATCATCTCTGGAACCAGTGGACTGATTTCAACGAAATTTGGCATGCAGCATAGGGGAAAAAGAGTACTACAATGTGTTTATAAACCATGACCCTGTGAGAACCTTGACCTTTTTATGGCAAGGTCAACAGGGGTCACATTTGCATCTGAATTGGGAAAACTGTCAAATTGTCATTTATTTGAAGGGAAAAACTTGCAGGAAATTGGCAAATGGACTGAAAATTTTTGATTCTGGAAAAATGGACCCCAGGGGCTGGTCTGTCCCCACCACAGGCCAATACATGTATATGACCATTATATTCAAAGATCTTGGCCAATCAAAGCCAAATTATATATGGTGCATGGATAGGAAAGGGGATCCAATATGTTTATAAAATGATCCTGGTCACATGTCCAAGATGGCCACCATTGTAAAGAACTATTCAAAGGTTTTCTCTAAAATCTCTGAGCACCAGGTACTACAATGTGATTATATATCATGACGATGGATTTTATGGAAAGGTTAACCTAGGTTGCTATTGCAAAAAACTAACGGTATGACTATATAGCGAAAGGAACATTCCTTTCGCGAAAGGAAGATTTTCACACGAAAGGAAGATTTTATTTCAAAATTTTGAACTCATTGACTATAACTATGCATGTTTTAAGTTTTAAACGGTTGAAGGAATAGGACAAAAGATAAAATTGAGTTACATCAGTCTAAGCTATAAAGAGGTTTCACCAGTTGTTCTTCTGCAGTTAATGCTTCCCTCGTAATATCAGAAGCTCAAAATGAAGCCAAGGAGGTGGGGATGCCCCTGAAGCTGGTAACGCTGGATGCCTGCAAGGCATTTGATGTTGTTTGGCAGGACTCCCTCCTTAGGAAGATATTCAGTGTTGGAATCAACGGCAGCCTATGGACATGTATCAAGAATCTTTAGGAGGGTGCTCAGTCAGTTGTCAAATGGTCAGGACATGTTTCATCGCAGTTCCAGATACAGCAGGGGGTGCGACAGGGAGGAATCCTGTCCACCCTTCATTATAAACTCTACAATAATGACCTACTCCTACTCCTACAGAAACTCCGTGTCGGATTTACATATACATTGTTGTGCTCCGACATGTGCCGACGATGTGGCTGTTCTAGCCGCCACTATCATCTATCTACAGATCATTGCCTGTGTGGTCTACTTCTATATCTGCAGAGAACATTACACAATTAATGCCTCAAAATCAGCTGAAGTTGACCTAAACGAAGTTGTCTCAATGGACGAAGGAGAGGTAACACTAGGGGGCGAGAAGATTGGAAGAAGTTCTACAGAGGTACATCTGTGAGTTAACCGTAATGCAAAAGGGCAAGTGGATATTCCAGCGAGGGTTCAAACTGGTAGACGTACTATGTATGCTATGATGGGTGCAGGTGCTTATGGTTCCTCGGGTGTTGCCCCTTCCCTAGTTGCCCATCTGTGGAGAACTTATGCTCTTCCTAGGATGGTTTACGGCCTCGAGGTGTTCAACCTCTCTACTAAAGAGATACAACAGCTAGAGCAACTCCAAAGGACTGTGCTTAGACAGGTACAGAATTTTCCTATCAACACTCCACTGGTGGCTGTTTATGGCCTTCTCGGTGTAAGGCCTATAGAACAAGAACTGGACCTTCGGAAATTAACGTTCCTGGGAAATGTTCTTATGAACAAGGATACATTGGAATATGAAATTGCTCAGAGACAGCTTGCAGTCAAATCATTTGAAAGCAGGAGCTGGTTTTCAGTCTGCAACAGATTACTATACAAGTATAATCTTCCATGTGTGTACTTGCTGCAACAAAGCACTGATGGTATGAAGAAGTGGAAGGAGCAGGTCAAAACAGCCATTGATACTTATGTCCAGTCACAGTGGCTGGCAGAGTGTAAGAAGTCCCTACAATACCTAAATGTTGAAGCCCTCGAGGTTGGAAAAATACACCCGTCCTTGGGATCCCTGCCAAATGATACTACAGCCGTGAAGAGTTCAATTCCTAAGTTACGCCTTCTCACTGGATCCTACATCTTGCAGGAGAACCATGCCAGATTCAACCAGTACAGTATAGATGGTACATGTACTCTCTGTGGGGTCGGGTGTGAATCACACATGCATTTTATAGTGGAGTGCAGTAGGCTTCAGCCTGTAAGGCATAAACATATCCTGAATTTGAAAAATACACTAATGTCAGAAAACTCAAGTGTATCAGTAGACTTGTACACAAATAACTCAGAGAAACTTACTCAAATAATACTTGACTGTTCAAAATATGGGGCTGGAGGATTATTAAAATTAAGCAAGGCCTCCATCACAAAGATAGAACATATCTCAAGGAACTTATGTTATGATCTTCACAAGACTAGAAATGAAATGCTAGGTCTAAAACTTCCGAACAGAAATAAAAACTAAGTACAATACACTAAGTACCACTGTCACTTGTATATATCATGAACTGGTTGTAAATTCAAGTAAGGACTGTAAATATGTTAATACTGTTTCTCTGCAGTACATAGTGAAGTATAAAGTTGAGTCAATACCTTATGCCTGCCTAAATTTTACAGTGAAACTTATTACCCTGAACTATTCACATAATAGATGATAAGTCTAATCTAAGGTGAAATCATATGCTCAGGATACAGTTTCATTCAACAACAGGGTTAGGCAAGAAATGTCTAATACGAGCTTGTTTGTCTTGGAACTTTATTTCTTTTTCATGAATTGTATAGAGGGAGTAACTGACATTGTTTCTCGATGATTTGGAGGTTAAAAAGTGTGTGCAGAGCAAATCTTTCCCTATTTGCAGAATCATACAGCAATAAACCTGACATTAATATCGTTTTACCCTTAATCCCGAAAATCATCGGTGACTTATTGTTGAGTTTCTTTTTTATTTGTTCTGATAACATCAAAAGCCTTTTCTTAAATGATTATGATAGCATGATTGTATTTATATACTCTGATACTAATATACTATCACGATTGCTTTGCATGGCACAAGAATTTCATACTACAAGGATGCTGCAAAGGCAGACGAACCATTCATATTCATTTGTTTGGCATTTTCGAGCTAACTGATATCGTAACATTGTGAAAAATCTAGGACTAATGTGGCAATGCTTTCCTCCAACCAGCATGTAACGAATCGCTTAATTGTTTCCTTATCGCTGCATAAGTTGGATCCTTTGCCATATTGTGGTTTTCTTCAGGATCCTTTTCATGATCATAAAGTTCCACACCGAACAACTGTGCCCAGTCTGGTTTGTAGAACGGTGCAGGCTCGAACTTCGGCCATTCCGTGTATCGGTATTTGTCAGTACGCATCGTGTAGCCCATTATCTTGGTATGGTTTTGATATCGGGGATATTGCGAAAATGATGCGTTCTTCCATGATGCACTTTTGTCCTTAATTAATGGAATCAAGCTGGTGCCCTCTCGACAGAGTTCGATCTTGGAGGAATCCTCCGGACATAGCGGTAACTGCGGAAGCCCGGCCGCTTCGACCAAGGTCGGGAATAAATCGACGAACTCCGTCAGTTTTTCGTTAACGATACCAGAATCAGTCATTCCCGGGATGTGAACCATCATTGGTGCGTGCGTAGCGAGTTCGAAGTTTGTGTGCTTGCACCATTCTCCATGCTCTCCGAGTTGCCAACCGTGATCGCCCCAGAATGATATGATAGTGTTGTCCGCGAGCCCTAAATTGTCTAATTCTCCAATTACACTCCCAATTAACGTGTCAGTCCACGACAATGCACTGTAGTACGCTCTCCGAAGGTTCATCACGACTTTATCCGGTATCGTTGAGTTAATCGAACCGTTCAAATGCAGTTTTGCGATATCATGGTATGCCCTTAGTTCTCCGTAATTAGACCAAGCTACCTCAGGCATGTCCGTGGGGGCATACTCGTTGTCAGGAATATGGATATCAGATTCTGGGTACCATTTAAGCATGTAGCAGAATTCTCATCACCGGCAGTTATCGGATGCGCGTAAAATTTTATATGGAGCGTTAACGGGAATGCTTATTTAATCCTTAATATCTTTTTTGCTATTAATCCTATCATTCCTGTGCGAACGGTTCTGTAAAGCCCATTCATATCCCTTTAAGATGAAATTAAAATTAATTTTCTATCTTATGTAAAAAATAGTCTGTTTGTTGAAATAAAACAGGTACTATCAAAATGTAATAAATATATAGTAAATAAGGAAATTTCTACATCATTTCTGTCTCTTTCACGCTTATTTGCATCAAAATGCATCATACTACAATAAGTGTGCGAACAGCTTCTATTTGTACAATGCATCTTCTTTTTATTGGTATAATTTTTGATTTTGTATTTAAATATTAAATTAGTCTGTTTGGATAATTGGATTAGCAGGTAATAATTTCAGTTTCCGCTCGTGCGTTTCCGGATTTTTCCGTACCGTCACGTAGTTCAGCGGAAAATTTAATCTCTTAACAGGTAAGGTATAGGTATTTTGATTTTATGACACCTCCTGTCATCCGTTGATATAGCGGTCAACGATGTGCGATATTAGGAAGTACTTGATAGTTTACTTGATATTGTTTATGATAAGTTTTAGCGTCTAGTTTTTTTAGCTACGACAGCGAAACTTAGTTACAGATTAGAGCGGAGCAATTATAAAGTTTGCTTCGTGTACTGATATAAATTTCTGTTTAAAGGATACAAAAAGTCAAACAAAGTAATTATGAAGTTACGCAGTTAATTTAAACCATTTACCGTTCAATTCAAGACATAACACCAGGAAAACATGTCCGTGAAAAGTCTTCCCCCTTAAACCCCACTTTTATATAGAAAAAATGGGGTTTGCAGGGAATACCCAATTTTTTCTCATTTTGCTCCAATACATAGATTGTGGGTACTCGTTAGAACCTGCCTCGGCGAGGCAGCCGAGGCAAGTTCTAACGTTTACCCTCAATCTATGTTTTGAGCAAAAATAAGAAAAATATTTCTACTGAAAATTTTCAATTTTCACAACTTAAAAATCTCTGTTTATTGCATGGGCATGTTTTCATAATGACCAAACAATAAAATAATTACCAATTAAACTCCAAATATGGATTAATTGTTAAACGAAAGTAAATTAAATGAAATGGAACAGAATTCAATGCTGAACAAGAAGGTGCGATCTACTTATTCTCAATGTATTACTCAAATATTAACTCATGTTTACAGCATAATTGACATACGAGATCTTCAGACCAATCGTCTAGTCAATTAAAGTTACCGAAACATGGCTTTGAACTTAAGACTCGTCGACAGCAAGAAAAGAAACAATGGAAGTAGTCTCTCTCTCTCTCTCTCTCTCTCTCTCTCTCTCTCTCTCTCTGCATATAAATAATTATTTGTAACGTGAAACCGATCATATGGTTTCCGACAAGTTGAACACAAACCAGGCTGCACAGGCACGCAGTTACTTTGCAACTTCATCATTTGTTTCGCATATGAAATGAATAAATAAATAAATAAATAAATAAATAAATAAATAAATAAATAAATAAATAAATAAATAAATAAAATGCGTGAACATTGACAGAGTAATTGAATCATTTTCATTTAATACACTGATCGGTCCATAAGAACAGAAATAAGCTAAATGAGTGAAATTAAACAGAACTTCAATTTCGAACTTGCATGATTCGACTGCTATCTATATCAGCAAAATACATAGAATGGATCAGTCTGTAATAGCGCAGAACATCTGTGTCATTATGATATAGTCATAAGCAGGTTTTCATATGTCACCGCTTTAATCCCCGACAAGTTTTAATCGCAGTGTTTTCATAAGACAGGTGTGACACGCGTCCTGTGGCAATAAATCACAACTTTTATCAAAACACACAAGCCACACACAGACCAACTCTGGACAGAAAGGCTGTTCGCGAAAGTGCATTTTGTATTTGTCCATTTGCTTGCGCAGTTATTGGCGCTTTAATTCAAAAATATATACCATTGCGAAACCTTGCCCATGCTACATGTATATGTAGAGATTTTAAGAAACAAAAATAATAAAATTTCATTGGATTTTTTTTTTAAATATTTTCGCTCATCATATAAATTGTGGGTACACGTTAGGACCGCCTCGCCGAGGCGGTTCTAACGGGTACCCACAATGTTTTGTTTTAGATGAAAAATAAGGAAAATAGCATACCCCGGTTATTTCTATATAAACGTGGGGTTTAAGGGGGTATATTTTACATGGAAATGTTTTATAAAATTCAATGCTCAAATGTACAGTTGTCACAGTTACAAACACGTCTTACACGTTCTTGTCTTCATTTGCTAGTTGTAGGCAGAAATAACAAAAATATCTACAGGTAAAACTTTAATCTCCTTGCTAATAATGATTAGCCTCGGGCCCTTTATCGACCACAGGTAGTCTGACCGCCAGGTACACTATCGGAAAATCACGAAAATTTACGAAGATAACTTTACCTGTCCAGATGCGACTGTCACTAATCCCTAGTTCGATAAGGCCAATATTTGATGATGAGATTTTTTGGGTATGCATCGATTCCGGGAATACGAACGGGAGATGTGGTCTGTGAAATCCAACGGCCACAAAGAATGGCTTTTCACCACTTTTCGCCGCAGGTGCAACCTGTCGTAAAATTCCTAACGCATGCTCAGCAGTCTGGTTATCAACTAATGGTTTGTCCTTGAGCTCATAGTCCGGCACTGCTTTCCAGCTATTTTCCCTTGTCTCCCAATGTATCGTTGCGTGAAAATAAGGCGCCGACCAGGATATTGGGTCGTCATGGCCGGAGGCAATCCCTGGGTGAAATATTTTACCCATGCCAATGGAAGTGTAACCATTTTCTTTGAAATACTGTGGAATTGTGGTGAAATTACCGCCAGATTTGCGCCAGTATGTCTGTAAATCGTAAACGTGCGTAGTATCTGGACGTCGCCCGGTCAAAAGTGACGTTCTTGAAGGCGAACACACAGCTTGTTGGCAATAAGCGCGCTTTAGTAACAAACTTTTCGACGCCAGTTTGTCTAAGTTTGGGCTATGCATCGTTGGGTGAATAGGTGATGGAAAATCCTTTCCGTAGTATGCTCCGAGCTCAGGACGCATGTCGTCCGCAACGAGGAAAAGAACGTTCATACGAGCATCAATAACGTAACTAATACAAAGTAGATTTGAAATCACGAAGATAATTCTCATTGCATCCATCTTTGTTGAATAACTTTTAAACACCAGTACTATCCAGAAACAAATTAAAATGAGGCTTGCAAAGGTGAATTTGCTGCGACAAAATTTTGTTATCTGAAACTGTGGTCTGATCACGTCCAAATGATAAACCTGAAGATATAGATAAATGGGTTCATAGTTTAAGCAGAAAGTCGAGTTCACGTGTCATTTTTGAGTTGTATTTATTTCCTTTGTATAATTTAGTTCCTCACAAGGAAAATCCTCAATTAACGTGGATTGATATATTTACAAAGTCCCTAACCCCCCCTAAACTTTGAACATGTTGTTCTCAGTCCTGGGATACAGATCATTCATGATATTGCATCTCCTGAAAGGGCTATGAATGACAAACGTTATCCTAGTAATATAACCAGAATTTGTATTTTGCATTTTTGTGCATGTTGGTAGTGAAATGCACTGTTAGTTTGAAAACTGCTTTTATTTTTCTTGCATTGTTTTACGCTTAAATAAGAAATATTGTGGGATGAGTGTTGGCACGGTAGTTAGTAAGTAGAAAAATCTATCAACTGCTATCATTTTTGTTCTGTTTGAAACAATTCTTACCGAAATATCTGCAGACAAAAAGCCCGTTTTTTGAGACTAATCAAGGTCAAATTAATGGGCTTATTTGTTATGTAAAAAGGCTATGGAAATATACTGTACATGTATGTTCTACCTGAATGAACAGACTACCTGTCCTATTTTAACAGGTATACACAGCGTGTACATACTATAATGCATATAAATATAGTGTACAAAATAATTTTATCTATGTTTTATTTGAGACATGTCTCAGAGGACTTTAAATCCAACGTTACTTCAACAACACACAACAATTGTTTTTACCCTTATTAGATACATAAAAGATATTGTCAGAAGAACTTCCCTAATGTCTAAAACGTATGAAGACACTGTTCAAAGTAAAAGTTGCTTAATTTATTTGGCATGGTATATTTAAGGTACAGGTATTTGCATAAGTGACGGACAATATTATCTAAAGTAATAAATCTGATAAAGATGATGCACCTGCTATTCATGCAAATCGTTTCTAAGCTAATTTTTCAGCTTGCAAATTAGTTGGAGAACATTATTTAGACCTTCACAAAGGTTTCTATCAATGAAGATCAAAAATTTATTTTAAAGGATTATTTATGGAAATTTATTAGAAAAATAGGTAATTTCACTAAAAACTTCTATTACAATGGCTTCCCTTTGGAAAACATTATCATTCATAAGAAAGTTTAAGGTTTAGGGATTATTCTGGTATATAACATGCCACATTTTTTTAAAAAAATCTATGAAATATTTATGAGCAGAAAACACTATTATTATAGTAATAAGGAACCTTAAGTATATATGTAAACGCTACATTGAAAACTCCATAATCCGTGTGAAGTATTGTTATAGAATGAATCAGCATAAAGTCGTAAGAAAATAATTTTAGAGCTTATATGTCACTTTTATACATCACGAATAATGGATTTTCCGTTTGAGGAACTAAATTATACAAAGGAAATTAAATACAACTCGAAAAGGGCACGTGAACTTGAAGTTCTGCCTAAACAATGAACACCTTTATGCTTTTCATTGAAGGACATGAATGACAAACGTAACTTTACACTTTTGTCGTACACAGGTATTCGGATAAAGATGTGTTGTATATCGGCGCTGCCCCCAGTAAGAAACGGTAATCGGCGTCCCGGTGAAAGTGATTTATCTTCATGTAACATCTGTTATTCTGTCTTACTCTCTGTTGTGTTCATTGTCTTTGGTTTTTGTTTGAGACTAGCCGGATGGCTACCTTGTTTGGAAAGAGCTAGTCATTATGTCCTTCGAGTGTGTTGTCGGAAAAATGTTATTTTCTTTCCCGCTACGCAGCAGTTTTCCATGGCGCCCCTGGATTCGTTATCAAAGGTAGAAGGCTACTCCCCTACAAAACTCCCCCACGGATGAATTTTCCGGACACAGGGACATTGTGGTTAGTCCTGCTGCGTCAACAACTGTCGGAAACAAATCGACAAATTCCGTCAAATGTTCAGTAAGGACCCAACTGTATGTGAATCATAATCGGCGCATGCGTAGACAGTTCAAAGTTTGTGTGTTCCGTCCATCCTCCGTGTTCTCCTAGTTGCCAACCGTAGTCTCCAAAAATGAGATAATTGTGTTACATGTGAGACGTTGCACATCCAGTTCATTTATGACACGACCTATTAGAAAGTCGGTACAAGTGGTTGCACAATAATAGGCTCTCCTCAGCTCCTTACAGCTCCTTAACGACAATGAGTTAATCTCGCCACTTAAGTTCAGTTTGTGAATGTCATGGTACTTCCGCAACTCTTGATATTTAGACCACGCTACGTTAGGCATGTTAACCGGAGAGTATTCAATGTCTGGTAGATGAATGCTTTCCTCGGGGTAATATTTCATTATAGATTCTGGAAAAACGAACGGCAGATGTGGTCTGTGAAAACCAGCCGCTATAAAAATGGTTTATACCCAGACTCAGTACCCAGACCTCGCTGCAGGGGCCAGCTTGCGAAGCATGTCAATCGAATAGTCGGCTGTCTGCGTGTTCATAAGTGGTTTGTCTTTGAGCAGACTTTCTGGAATTGCTTGCCCGCTACCGATTTGTTTGTGCTATGAAAGTATTTAACGCACCAAGAAACCGGATCATTCCCGCCAGATGCACTTCTTCATCGATGGAACACTTTGCCCATCCCTGCTGATATATGTCCGTTTTCTTTGAAATACTGAGGAACCGTTTTGAAATTCCCACCAACAAGACGCCAATAATGTTTTAAATCATAAACGCGCGTGGTGTCTGGCCTTCTTCCCGTTAACAATTAGGTTCGTGACGGTGAGCAAGGAGACTCATGGCAGTGAGCACGCTTTAGCGGCTAATTTGTCCAGATTAGGCGTATGCATTGGTGGGTGACAGAAGACGGAAAATCCTTCCCATAATAGGCACCCAGTTGTTGCCTCATGTCATCCGCGACCAAGAAAAGAACGTTTACATTGATAGTGCCAAGAAGGAAAATGGTTATGAGGTATACACCTGGAAGACTCGACAGCTCCATGTTTACTCGATCGGTTAATTTTCAGTGAGGTTTATTCACAACAGAACTTTATACGATAAAGCCACATGAAAACCACACATGTTTACCTTGACATTTTCTTAGATAATCTTCTATCATATTTCGACATATGCATTAAGAGCAATGAAAATATTAATAAATTCAATCTCAAAACGAGATTGATATTCTTGCCGTTCTTTGCCTCGGCCTCAACCTGTAGTATTACCGCACAGGTTTGTCCAGAGCTGTGGTTTACCCTTAGTGTTTATTTGTCTTGCTATAAACAATTCTGCAAAGTCCAGTTATTTGAGAAACAGTAGAAAACAAATCCGTTGTGCCTAGTCTATATTTATAAATAACACTACGGTGATTTATTTAAATAGTTCTTTGACCCACAGATCTATGCATATGTCTCGAAAAATGTCCAGTTCTGGGAAAAGTTAGTAAAATGAGTATTCCAGTTTATTTAACCATATTTCGTAAATTATACATCTTTCTAGTTTTTGTGAGTCTATCAAGTTACATCTCAAGAACCGGGCTGATAATCCAGATCCTCTTTACGTCAAAAGTGGATCCTGGCTCGAAATACCGCCCATAAACTCATAAATAACCCAATCACGATTCTGGACCAACTTTGGAAAAAAAAACAACAGAGTATTCTTATGCAGCAATTAAAACTTTCTTAAACAGCAGATGGTGTGCAACGAAACCTACATGAAAACGTCGCTTGGTTTTATCAGATTTCCGTCTGTATTTGAAAGATCTATTAAGACTTAATGGTTTAAATTTCTTATGTTAAACAGCGTGTATGCACATAGGCCTTCTCGACGGATGGTCTGTGTCCATAAACTAGGGTTGGGGTACATGTATAATATTACACAACCCCATCATAGATTTTAGTTATTTTTATGTCGCAGATCAGCTTTGCATTGACCACACTATTGCTTCGACTCATCACAAGGTTCAGTCTAAACAAGGTGAAACCGTTGGTGTTACTATATATCTCTCCTCGTCGAGCGAGGACACGACGTCTAACGGACTGTATGTTAGCCAGCTGATCTAGTTTCACTCATTTTAAATTATCCAATGTACGAAAAAGCACATCGAATATTTTCGGCTGATGTTGGGTTAAGTAGTACCTTGCTTGGACGTGTGTACTGTATTGTCTGATAGATGTGCATTTTAAGGTCAATGTCATAAACTTAACAGACCAGAGAAAATCACAGGTAAGCGTAAATGGATTCTAAAATATGTTTTCTATAAATGGGTTAGTGACTAGGGATGATGCTTTGAATATACTATACCAGCTGTACATGTAGCACAAAATGAAGCGACAAACGGCCTTCAATGTAAGAAAGAAACAGAGACTGTTGAGAAAAGAATAAACAAATGAACACCATTTACAGCAAATAAAAATAAATGTTACATCTGAGCAATCTAAAGATCAAAACATCTTAAGGTTTGAGTTCTCCATGCAACGCACCTCTGGTACTGGTAAACACTGACACGTAATTGGCAAAAACAAATATAGTGAAGGCAATTAGAAACCGAAAATGTATATGAACCGTATTATCCAAACCTCAGATAATTTCAAATGTGAGAGCGACTTAGAAACGCACTGCTGTTTTCACAGACTGCATGAAGGTGGTACATGTATTCAAACATTTAAAATGTTTGTTTAGTGTAACATCTTGGAACAATCTAGGTAGAGCAGGTGCATTTTTCTTTTCTTTTTTTTTATCTTCTGATCCCTATTTCCATGTCTATTGAGGGTCATTAGATAAGGGACATGATATTAAAAAACCTAGTGCCCTGAAAATGACTCAGAATACAGGTAGGGGCCCAAACAGGAATAATCAATATTGATTGCAGAGGGAGGCAGTTTTATTGCACAGGTTATCAGTGACCATAAAATCAATAAACAGTGGAACTACCGGTATTATCCTTCAGGGGCCTCTTTACGGCCCCCTGCAGAGATGTGATAATCACCTCATTATGACAGTCCTTTGATCTCTGGACCATATTGAACCATTATGGGTCATTAACCGAATAAACATGGGTACCCCTATTAGCTACTTCAGAAGTAGGTCTTTAAGAGGAATGAAAGCGACGTTCGGGTCTCAGGTGAAGGCAGACACGATATTGACGATTATGTTCGGCAAAGAACGAAGCTGATACAAGTATTTGGCTACATGTAAATGATGTCTCAGTTTTAATTTTTTTCATTACACCATTATTATAAAATAGCTATGATTTGGTCTAATGTTACAGGTAGGGGTATACTTTTTAAAGACATCGATGGTTCCAAACTGGCCTAAGATATAACTTGCCATATATTCCAGTCTACATGAAAGTTGATAATTTTTGACAAATTCAATTTTCCGTATTATCAATGGATGTGAGAGTACGTCCTGTCTTATGTAAACATTTTGCTTAGTTTTCATGGCAAGCAAATTATATGATAGGAAACATTACAGTAGCTGTATTGTAATATTTTCAAACTGAGATAATGTTAAAATGGATAAACCAATTGCAGGATTCGAAAACGTAGTCCCAGTTTCATTACCACTGTTTCTTGACTTTTTGCAGCAATAATTTCAAGCCTGTAGTTATTTTCTGTGACACTACAGCGCGGATTGTGTTGGACATAGACAAAGCTTGCCACACCAAAGAAAGATTCTTGTATGTAGCTAAAATTGCATAATGACATTTGTCATGGTAACAAAATACAAACATCAATAGCTAAATAATTCGATTTAGCCAGCAGGGGGCAACACATTCCGCCACCCAGCGTGAAGAAGTTTACTCAGTTTTTGTTTAATTTCACTGTAAGCAAGTTGAAATGCTACATTATGGTTCTCTTCTGGGTCTCTCGAATGGTCATACAATTCTACACCGAATAAAGTATTCCAGTCTGGCTTATAGACGGGCTCATATTTAAATTTCGCCCATTCAGTGTAACGGAATGTATCAGTTCTCATGGTATATCCCATCACTTTTTCATGCGGCAGTCTTCGGGGATACTGAGAAAATGCAGCAGTTTTCCAAGGCGCCCCTGGATTATTTATCAAAGGCATAAGGCTACTCCCTTCCCTACAAAGCTCCACCGCTGATGAATTTTCCGGACACAGAGGCATTGTTGGTAGACCAGCAGCGTCAACAAGTGTCGGAAACAAATCGACAAATTCCGTCAAATGTTCTGTAATTACCCCACTGTCCGTCAATCCTGGAATGTGAATCATCATCGGTGCATGCGTAGACAGTTCAAAGTTAGTATGTTTCGTCCATTCTCCGTGTTCTCCTAGTTGCCAACCGTGGTCTCCCCAAAATGAGATTATTGTGTTATTAGTGAGACCTAGTACATCTAGTTCCTTAATGACACGGCCAATGAGAAAGTCCGTATAAGTGGTTGCACAATAATATGCTCTCCTGAGATCTTTAACAACATGATCCGGAACTGTTGAGTTTATTTCACCACTTAAGTTCAATTTGTGAATGTCATGATACTTCCGCAATTCTTGGTAGTTGGACCATGCCACATAAGGCATGTTAACCGGGGCGTATTCGTTGTCCGGTACACGAATGCTTTCCTCGGGGTAATATTTCAATATGGATTCTGGAAAATCAAACGGCAGATGTGGTCTGTGAAACCCAGTCGCTATAAAGAACGGCTTATTCCCAGACCTCGCTCCAGGAGCCAGTTTGCGAAGCATATCAATCGCATAGTCGGCTATCTGTGTGTCCATTAGTGGTTTATCTTTGAGCAGATTTTCTGGAATGGCTTGCCAGCTACTCTGATTCGTCTCCCATCCGAAGTTTGTTGCATGAAAATATTTAACGGACCAAGAAATCGGATCGTCGCCGCCCGAAGCCCTCCTTCCGTGGTGGAACACTTTACCCATCCCAGCTGATATGTATCCGTTTTCTTTGAAATGCTGAGGAATCGTTGTAAAATTCCCACCAACAAGACGCCAGTAATGTTTTAAATCATACACGTGTGTGGTGTCCGGCCTTCTTCCCGTTAACAATGAAGTTCGTGACGGCGAGCAAATAGCCTGTTGGCAATGAGCACGCTTTAACAGCAAACTTCTAGCTGCTAATTTGTCCAGATTAGGCGTATGCATTGGTGGGTGTACAGAAGACGGAAAATCCTTCCCATAATAGGCTCCCAGTTGTGGCCTCATGTCGTCTGCGACCAAGAAAAGAACGTTCATCCGGCAATAAATCACACTCATAGCATCAAGAAGCAAAAGGGTTATGAGATATAGACCTGGAAGACTTGGCAACTCCATTTTCACTCGATCGACTAATTTTCAGCGAGGTTTATTCACTACAGTTACGCTTAAGCCACTGGAAAACCACCTTTGTTTAGATCTTTATTTGAGTTTATTTGACAGTTTTATAGATAATTTTCTATCACATATCTCCCCTTTAATACATTTTAATGTAATATGAAAACTGCTCAACAATTTTAAATAACAAAAAATCACTTCATCACAAAATACTTCTCAAAAAACAACACTTGCGTGGAGGCGCCACGGTAGTTATAAGTGGATTGTTAATCGTAATGGCGGAAACTGTTCAGTATCATCATGTTTAGAAATGCAAAACATATTTGAATAACTGGAAACGAGCATGAGATATCCTTGTTGAGGCTTTAACATCACTGATTATATTTCTCACCATTTTTAATGCAGTTTGATTCTAAAGTTGTCCATGCAGCCATTCTTGTGCATGAGTATAGCCTTAGGCTAGTACTTATGCACAGTAACCATTTCACAGAAAATATCAAATAAGATAATTTGTATTGCTCAAAAAAGGAATCTCAGGATCGTTTTCAGATAATATTCAAGTCCCATCCATCCTCGACAGTGCCTCGGATAAGACATATTTATCTGAGAACGAGTGACATTTCTTTATCTCGGCCCCAACCCATCGTAGACTTTATTGACATTTTTATAAGTCAAAGATCAGCTTTGGCACTGACCATACTTCCTATTCAACAACATTGCTTCGACCCATTGCAAAGTTTAGTAAAGACTGCGTTTCAAAACATTCTGAAAACAATTAAAGGTTTTCTCATGCAATAATGCAATACCACATCCTGAAGGATGAATGACCATCATTTGAGCAACATGGCATATTGAAAAATAAAGGTGTGCTTACATGGAAAAATGTTTTCCGAAAAAATGTGTTAAGTTTCGTTTTTGTTTGTTTGTTCACAATACAAAATTATATAAAGAAAAAAAAGACATCATATGATGTATGAAGTTCTTATTCGTCAATATTAAAGTTTAAAACAGCGATCCCCACAAACGTCATCGTGTTGTGTCCTTGAACAAGACGCCTTAATTGCCTACAGTACTGGTTAAACCCCGGAAGCGTTGGCTCCATCCCGACATGACTGAAAAAATGTTGACTGGGACATTACGCCTCAACACAAACAAACAATTATCAGAGCGCAACTTTATAAGTACAACAACCTTCATACCTTCATAAGGTAGAGAAAAGAGTTTGATTAATAGAATTATTACATGTATACTTTTATAGTATTTTTAAAAGTTTAAAGATTTAATCTGTCTGCTAAACTTGACTGAATAAAAATCCCGTTCCGAATCCGTGCCCATCTACGCCACGGAATGACACTTTTTGTTTTTGCATGGGACATCTAGTTGCTACTGATGCTGCATAGTAAACAGTATACAGTGTACATGTATTTCTTCGTATATTTTCCTCATGACGGCTTGCACGCCGACGGGTCGGGCGTCAGACTCTATGATGGTCCCGACTTAAAGCCATTCATTTTAGATGGTTGAGGCAGGAGGTTCTTGTCTGTTGCTTGGCCCACCGGGGTTCAACTGGGGGTTTTCTTTGCCTCCGGATTTCAGTAAGTTATCCGGCGCCCATGGACCTCCATCGTCAGCTTACTGAATATGTGAGTCCTCGTTTTTGATTCATCATAGTGGTTATCATGATTTATTTGTTTGTCCATGATGATGCATTGACTAGTTAGAGAGTCACCACGAGGACCGAACAACTAGCTAAATGTTGTGAACCACAGCAGAAGATGTGGGTGAGGTTAGTGCCCTATAAAACCAGTTTAAGCCCCCCAGTAGTTTTATTTTACTGATTGTTCCAAGGCGATGCATCTGTTGTGGTTCTATTTGTTTTATGTTTTGGAGTCGTTTTTGGTGCTGTTTGAACCTTTTGTACGTTTTCGTAGTTTAAGTTAAGTTCGGGTAACTCAGTGGCTGCCTATGGGGAAATGGCTGCTCACTCGGTTTACGATATGTTCTCTAAGTATAAGTACCTAATTGTCAATTTGATTTTTTCCCGTCTCGGTTTTTGGACTAGGAATTTCTTTCTGATTGCGCTTTTTCCTGATCATTGCCTACTTGTACCTTTTCATTAGCCGAATTAATCTTCAGAATTGTTCCAGCTATCGTTTTGGACGCCATCTTGAATGCAGAGTTCAGACCGATTTAAAAAGTCCATTTTACTGGAGATTTTTTAATTCATTTTAGTTATACTTTCTTATCACACATTTCCTATATGGACCTGTGTATCAATTATATACGCAGTGAGTGCAATCTGAATTGCACATGAATTGCATTGTTTTCTATGCAACTTCAGTAGCAAAAAGGTACAAGTAGGCAACGATCAGGAAAACCGGTTTAAAAAGGTACAAGTAGGCAAAGATCAGGAAAAGGCGCAATCAGAAAAAGATTCCCACTCCAAAAACCGAGGCGGGTAAAAACCAAACTAACAATAAGATACTTATACCATGAACACATTTCGTAAGCCGAATGAGCAGCTATTTTCCCAATAGGTGGCCACTCAGTTTCCTAAACTTTACTAAAAATATGAAAACATACATAAGGCGCCAACAGCACAAAAAAATAAACACCAAGACATAAAACAATAAGAACCACCACAGAAGTATCGCCTTGGAACGATCAGTAATATAAAATTACTGGCGGGCTTTTTGTTCTTTTTGTTTTATGTCTTTATTTTTATAAGGTTCTTTTTATTTTAATATGTCTTGGTGTTTAAAATATTTTGTGCTGTTGGCGCCTTATGTATGTTTTCATATTTTTAGTTAAGTGAAGGTAACTGAGTGGCTACCTATTGGGAAAATAGCTGCTCATTCGGCTTACGAAATGTCTTCATGGTATAAGTACCTGATTGTTAGTTTGGTTTTTTCCCACCTCGTTTTTTTTTTTTTTTTTGGAGTGGGAATCTTTTTCTGATTGCGCCTTTTCCTGATCTTTGCCTACTTGTACCTTTTAAAACCGGTTTTACAGGTACCTAACCTCACTCTCAGCTTCTGCAGTGGTTTTCAACATTTAGTTACTTGTTCGGTCCTCGTGGTGAATCTCTAACTAGTCAATGAATCATCAAGGACAAACAAATAAATCATGATAAATTCCATGATGAATCAAAAACAAGGACACAGATTGAGTAAGCTGCCCGACGATGGAGATCCCTGGGCGCCCAATAACTTACTAACTCCGGAGCAAAAGAAAAACACCAGTTGAACCCCGGTGAACCAGACATTCCATGCAAAACTGAAAAGTGAAATTCTGTAGCGTAGACCCTAGCCATAAATGTGGACTAGAATTCGAAATGTGATTTTCATTTAGTCCATCTTCGCAAGCCAAAGGGACTAAGTCCACTTCGTTCCTTGCGAAGGAACGAAGTGGACTTAGTACCTTGGCTTTCGATGATGCATTTCGTCAAGTTTAGCAGACAAATAATCTGTTTGTTTATTTTTTTTCTATAAATTTAAATATATGCTATAAATTGATAGTAAGTCTATAAATTAAAATCGTTCCTCTACCTGTATACATATATCATGTATATAAAGCATGCACTGGACTCAAATAAACCGCGTTCATTGACCAAAACCAAATATGTATAATAAAACCAAATATGTAAAATGAAAATAAAATTACTGAACCAGTAAAAATTCGATATTGCTGACACACCTCCACAAGCTCGCATTTGATTGGATATTAAATCGAGCGAACTACCACATGGCAAGTGCATTGATACAACAAACATACGGACAATTAACAAGAACGACAAATTAATATAAACAACAAAGTACAGGATAATTCCATTTGTAAGTGTAGTTTTCAAGAACGCAGGTAAGCGATTTGTGTTCTCTGTCATTAAAACTGATATTTCAATTCATCAAAGCGGTTGAAACAGGTTCATAGTAAATCAATACATGTTCTGATTTAACCTTAACACCAAGGCTTTCAAAGGCCAACGTGGATTTCAATATTGCATGTATAAAATAGGGCTTACTATTGAAAACATATATTAGTCTTCATAATGTCGAATTCTAACAAGATAAAATATGAATGAAAATAATACATTTAAAAGTAAAAGAACAAGGCACATTTTTATTAAGCTTTTTGACGAAGGAACCTCCTGCATTCCTTCTAAAATGTTATCTATATTAGCAACTTTGTTGTATCCATTGACAATCAGCGCGACGTTAAAGTAACTACAGAAATGCGTGTTTGTAAAACACTATGCCCCCAACTGTATGCTTGCCCCTAAACTGGCAGCTTGTATGATTCATTTCATTCGAATGAAGAGAAATTTTATTTCCTGAGGAAGCTGTTCGGTTGCCTCTGTTTTGACCTCGATCCAAAAACAGAATGTAAGCTTTTTACATACAAGTTAGAAATGGAGTGAAAATTTCAAAATCGAGTAATTTTGTCAAAATTTGACGGAAAATCCTCAAAAGTTAATCAGGTGATCATCTTCTCAGCCCCAACCAGTATACCAAATATGAAGGCTCTAGCTTTAATACTTTTTGAGATATCTTGCACACAAGATTTTCAAATTAAATTTTGTTTTGAAAGGGGCATAACTCCAAACAGGAGCATAACTCGGACATGAAAAAAAATATGGGTCAACTATTTTTTCACGAGAAAACTGTATATGAAATTTCAAAACCCTAACATTCACCTTTCAAAAGTTTCAAATTTCACCGAAAAGTGGAAAAATCAATCAAAATTTCAAAATTCCGTATATTTGTCAAAATTTGACGGAAAGTTCTCAAAACTTAATCAGGTCATCTACTCCTCAGCCCCAATCAGTATACCAAATATGAAGGCTCTAGCTCAAATACTTTTTGAGATATCTTGCACACAAGATTTTCAAATTTTGTTTTCAAAGGGACATAACTCAGAAAAGGGGCATAACTCGGACATGAAAAAAAATACGGGTCAACTATTTTTTCATGAGGAATACACACATGAAATTTCAAAACCCTACCATTCACCGTTCAAAAGTTAACGGACGCACACACACACAGACAGACAGACAGACAAGCCAAAAGCAATATGCCCTTCCAACTTTTTCAAAGTTGGGGGCATAATAAACAGACAATGAATGATATGACATGACATGCTTATGATATTTTAACAGCAACAACAAAATCATGTAGAAGTTTAAAATAAATATCTGGTAGCGGCAGAGCGCATTTTAAATAAACTGTTTAAAATAAGTTAAGGCCCAGCCTATTTTTCCCATAAACTTACTGTTACAATCTCCAACTTTGTTTTACCATAACTTTTGACTGTATGAACAATTTAACATGCACTTTTTAACAAATTAGCTTGGATTATTCGTCTAAAGATGGGCTGATTTTCATTTTTGCCTGTAAATTTTCTATGGCGTGACACACGTTTCAGTACACGCCACGTAAAGCTCCCGATTATCCTCATAGTAAAATTGGCAAAAATTTGGATACTCTCAGATAATGAAGCACATATCGATTTCAAATTGAAACTTTGTGTAATCATGCTGTAGATATTGCTGCCTAGCTTGGACTTGGTATGCTTTTACAATTGGTTTAATTTTTTTAAAAAATAAACAGTAAAACCTAAGCATTTTAACATTATGCCTATGGAGAAAAGTGTACATGGGGCTTAACTTATTTTGGCAAGTTTTAATTTTACAGCTACACGTGCTCAACAAATGAGCCGCCTCATGGGAAAATCAACAATCTGCATAGGCGAAAACAAAGACGCAGATCAGCTTCGCGGTAACCGCGAAGCTGATCAGCGCCTTTGTTTTCGCTACTCAGATAGTACGATTCCTCCTCTACTTAACTCCGAAATTTCAAGCTTCTAGCCTGCTTCTGTAGCTGTACAGGCCGGTTTGTGTCAGCCCTGTTCGGAAACCACATTGTTGGTTTTTCCACGAGGTGGCTCATATGTAAACAGGAGTCAAAGCCTATCGCAGTGAAGTAAACAGAACCAAGAGGCAAAAACAAACTCTTGTATATGCACGTACTAAGTCCTACTAAAGAAAACATAAACAACATCATAATAAAAAGCATACCAGCTGTTTCACATACAACTGATTGAGCTACGCTATGCTCTAATAAATATATCAAATATGATGACAAATTGATGCGCTGTTCTGTTTAATGGACTCGAGTTCACATAGCCCTGCATGAGTTATTGTAGGTGTAGCTATCGATTAGTTTGTTATGTACCTGCGATCCCTCCATCCCATTTTGCAAACACCAACTGTTAAGGGATTGGAAGAAGTAACATTACATGCACAAACATTGATCTATCAGTGGCTTTTGCGACATATATCACACGCATACATCTACATCGTGAGTATGCTCTAATCAACTATATTATATTAAAACATATTTTGAAATTCATAAAGAATGCAGGAGTAACTTGTTTGCAAGTACATGTAGCTTTAAGGCTTAAATTCATCCATAAGATTAAATTCTACATTAAGGCATCAGTGCCTCGGTGGACATAAATGAAAACCATCAGTTAACGAAGAAAACACTTTAACTTAAACAAAATAACAAAGGCTCAGAAATATACTTATCTATTTATAGAAACAAATCCTGGTCATCGTGAAACACATAAGAGGTCTTGTATTCGATGGCCTTAAGACTCTTCCATACATCACTGATACGGACACGGAGCTTGAAAACCTCTCAAGAGTTGCTAAAGAAACTTGTGCCTCCGGCATGGTTATCTGCCAGGGAGTTCCATCCACATGATATAGATCAACACTATCCAACAGTCTTAATTACAGGTATGTATAATTTTCTTTCTTTCCGCCATTTCTAGCATTATTAAGATACTTTGTTTGTATTGAGATTTAATGTCCCAGTCAACAATTTTCAGTCATGTCGGGACGGAGCCACCGCTTCCTGGGTACTATGGGGAGTGTGTCTTGCTCAAGGACACAACACGGCAACTGAGTAGGGATCAATCCTAGGATCTCTTAACGATTCGGAGCCTTGTCACAATGGCATTTTCTTCTGTGTGCGTAGTCTAAATGAAATTTTAGGCAATCCTTCGAGTTATACATTTTGTCAATGCTCACTTTTTCTGTTCTTCATGTTGTACCTGTCTGAAACCCTCTTTTTGTGATTCAAATGCTACATTGTCTTCAGGTTCTTCTGTTGTTCTTCAAATTATGCATTGTTTCATTCACTTTTCTTTTTCTTTTGCTCTGCAATATAATGTAATCTTTGTTTATTTGTTGTGCATGTTTGCTTGTCTCATTGTCCTCATCATTTGTTTCGCAAGCTGTACCTTGTCTCACTGCCCACATCATTTGTTTTACAAGTTATGCATTGTCTCCCTGCCCTCTTCATTTCTTTTGCTAGTTATGCATTGTTTCACTGCCATCTTCATTTGGTTTGCTAGTCATACATTGTCTTACTGTCATCTTCATTTGCTTTGCTAGTCATACATTGTCTCACTGCCATCTTCATTTGTTTTGCAAGTTATGCATTGTCTCCCTGCCGTCTTCATTTGTTTTGCAAGTTATGCATTGTCGCACTGCCATCCTCATTTGTTTTGCAAATTATGCATTGTCGCACTGCCATCTTCATTTGTTTTGCAAGTTATGAATTGTCGCACTGCCACTACCCATCTCCATTTGTTTTACAAGTTATGCATTGTCTCACTGCCCTCATCATTTCATTCCTTAGGCAAGTAATGCATTTCTCACTGTCCTCGTCATTTGTCTTACAAATTTGTTTGCACGTTTTGTCATGTTTCTAAGTATACAATGTACATGTAAGTACCTAATTGTCAATTTAGTTTTTCCCACCTCGTTTTTTAGAGTGGAAATTTCTTTCTGATTGCGCCTTTCTTGATCAGTGTCTACTTATACGTTTTCACTATCCATATCATTTGTTTTGCAAATTGCGCATTTTCTAACTGCTCACATCATTTGTTTTACGAGTTGTTCCTTGTTTCATTGCCCTTATCATTTGTTTTGTAAGTTGTGCCTTGTCTCATTGTCCTCATCTTTTGTTTTGTAAGTTGTGCCTTGTCTTATTGCCCTCATCCTTTGTTTTGTAAGCTGTGCCTTGTCTTATTGCCCTCATCTTTTGTTTTGTAAGTTGTGCCTTGTCTTATTGCCCTCAGCTTTTGTTTTGTAAGTTGTGCTTTGTCTTATTGTCCTCATCTTTTGTTTTGTAAGTTGTGCCTTGTCTTATTGCCCTCATCTTTTGTTTTGTAAGTTGTGCCTTGTCTTAATGCCCACATCTTTTGTTTTGTAAGTTGTGCCTTGTCTTATTGCCCTCATCTTTTGTTTTGTAAGTTGTGCCTTGTCTTATTGCCCTCATCGTTTGTTTTGTAAGTTGTGCCTTGTCTTATTGCCCTCATCTTTTGTTTTGTAAGTTTAGCCTTGTCTTATTGTCCTCATCTTTTGTTTTGTAAGTTGTGCCTTGTCTTATTGCCCTCATCTTTTGTTTTGTAAGTTGTGCCTTGTCTTATTTCTGATGCTGTTTAATGTGCCTTTCATCCCTAGGTATTTACACGGTCTGAATGTCTGTGTTACACCGCCTGTGAATAGATGAATCTGAATTAATTAATCAGTCTCTTGGTAATGGTCACTTCTGATAATTCCATTACCTGCATAATCATAATGACATACATGTAGGCGTCAAGATCGTGCATTGTGTCATAAGTCACACACTGGACACCATTCTGTTTTAATGTCATCGTGTCTGGTCAGTTTGAACAATGTGGCGAAAAGCAAACCATTTTACAATTACTATTGTCTGAAAACCACCCATTCAAATGTGTGTCTTGACTTGTATTTGCCTTTGGACACATAACCTGAAATTGACCTTAAACACATTAAGTAGAAAAGTATGAATGATGATGAAATATTGCATCATTTTTGGCTATGCCGTCTGAAATGCAAAATTAATATAAATCAAATTGACATTAAACTTTGATGATTTCCATGTTTAACAGGGTCTGACATTTTTGTAACATAATGACAAACCGCTATTGATGACCGAGGAATGCACAGTATGAAAACATTTGTAACATTACGCTTTAAATATAACCTGTGCATATATGTAGTCGTCACTTATATCTCCAAGCTTCAGCATTATAAAAAACATTTTTATATAATGAACCTTTTCATTATTTGCAAGTATATGTAGTTTTTTATATAAATTTATTTCACTAGCCTAACCTTTAAGAAGATTATGACATAACTGCGCGCTTAGACATATTTTAGGTTTAACGTTAAAGTTAAATCTATTATTAACTGACGTTCCTCATTGTTGTTTCAGGTAGTCTTGGACAACTTGGTACAGGGCTAGCAAAATTACTCAGGTAGATAACTTACAGTTTCAGAACTACCCTGAAAATGACACAGTTTTATATGACTAGACTGACTAAGCAAAAATTGATTGTATTTACTGAAAATTTACTTTAAGGCAATCTGTCATTCAAAATAAGCATAACAATATTCGAAATTACATTGTGTAAGAGCATGCCATTATTATACAGATAAAAAGAATATTTTATCTGACAATGATTTTTTTTGGAAAATGTCACTGAAATAGTATCAGGTTCTTTTAAACTGAGAAAGGCTTCTAGATCTTACGATAAGTAAACAGCTTTTGTTTAATGTACATCTGGTTTCTGTATATTTATTTCAGGAATAAATATGGCCGGAACAACGTTATCATGTCAGACATTGTTAAAGCCCCAAGACACATTCTTGACGCAGGTAATTATATCTCGCATTGCACACTACTCCCTGTGTTCGTTTTCGTTGCCGTTTCAGATTTCCTGTTTAATTACATAACCACTAGAACACCGAAGCAGCAATACCAACATTGGCAGATATACTTCATATTTCTATTGTGGTACCGATTAATGAGTATCTTTATCATGTTTATCGACACCTTGCATGATGTTTCCTGGCGCAATATGGTTTATTTTAGTCCCATTTTAGGGAATGGCAGAAAAAACTGCTTTTGATGAATTCTACCATCCATCTTTTCTTTCAAACAACCCTAGATTTATTATTACTGAATGAAGGCAAAATTTATGATAAAATAGCCATAGCCCCGAGATATAGAGCTGAGTAACCAAAATTCGATTGAATTAAAACTCTTATCATCTTTTATCTAGATCATTTTCTTTCAATGATTTTTTCTACACTTAGTCCCTTAGATGAAATCAAATATGTGGGCTATTTACGGAGTTCGCTTCACCCCCCGGAGTACCAAGGTTCCTATACATCATTTTAAAGCTTGAAGCATGGTGAACACGATGCACAATGTTGTCAAGCTGTAAACCTGTGCAGTTTCCGTGTAAAAACGCAAATGCAGGGAAGGGGTGCGCGAAAATATAAAGTACGTGAATTTCATACGTTGAACGAAAATTATCTTCAAATAATGTTCTTTTGGGTGTATGAACTCAAATTGACAACAAAATGTTATGAAAATGGTTAGATAATACACAAAAACACGTTTGAATCGATTTATTTCCGAAACCATACCAAAATACTTTAATTTGTCTTTGGTGGGTGGGGTAACTTGTGCACAAAAAATAGGATTTTTAATTTGTCATTTTTTTCTTGTTAACGCATGGAAACAGCCTGTTGGTTCATTAAATCTTATTTCTACAATGACAAACTTCTCTCTCCAGAGTTTATTCACAAGTCTTGTCGATATGCATATATACATCCTTTAATTGTAGATGTAAAGGTTGTCGTTATATGTAAGTATTGGAGCTATGTTTGAATTAAATTCGGTATGTAGTTTTTGCTGCTGGATTGAACTTTGTTTGTAAACGTTTAACTTGATTAATTAATAAAATAATTTATTTATTTATTTATTTATTTATTTATTTATTTATTTATTTTCGGTCTGCTAAAATGCATTTGCCGGAAACTGTCAGTATAGTTATGAAATGCTTCATTGATATGTCATTCTTATCAAAAAAAAAAAAAAAAAAAAAAAAAAGAAATGGCTATGTCAAAGCTCTAAAATGAGACCAGTTTAGTGGTCTATGATAAGCAACCACAGAGATACGATCATTTTTGGTAGGTATATCCCCATCATCAAGAATCGTGTTGATGGTTGGCTTGGAAATCATGCATTTTTGCATAGTGCAGTTTATGTTTGAGGACAAATCTATTTTGCATTACGTTTGATAGCGACGAAAAAAACTGTCCCGGAAGGATTGGGTATTATAGAAGCCTATGATAAGTGTATTCAATTTACATATTCATGAATTTAGATAAATCATTAGAATAACAGATACATTATTAAAATCATTAATAAACTAATTTCAGGCCCAACCTATCATTGTGACACATTGTTAATACATCAGTAATATCACTTGACAAATTTATTGCTGTTATGGGCCTAAATGGATATATTTTCATTTTCATAATGGTGAAAAATTATTTAAAAATTGAAAATTCAGTACAGAAAAACAAAACAAAGGAAAGACTATAGCCATTGAAGGGTTTCGGGTGGATGATAAAACATATACCTAGCACAAGATTTATGGCTGCCAGATTGGTCAGAGGGACCACCTAAATGCAAACAAATACTTTCCTCAACAACGAAAACATTTGCATGATGCAAAATTGAAAACTTTCCACAGTCACCCTAAATGTGATTCTAAAGAATGAAATGTACTTATAAATTACTCATATCCCAAGCAACAACACGCTCCAGAATACTCTTATTCGTACAACAGTGATGCAAGGACATAGCAATTTTACATTTAAACGTAATATTTGAAATAATTGAATTTGCAAATTCATGAGAATTTATAAAACATAAGAAATCAGAGAAAATATTGCCAAAATAGAGGTTTTACTTACAAAATCACTTGTTCCTGGGCTGTTAATAGACCCGGGGATGCTAAAAGTTGATTCAAATGAATACTATGTCTAAAAGCACTGTTGCCTTCAAAACAGACATATGCGTATCTAGTTTTCAGTTTCAAAATTCATGAATGTTTATCAAGCTTGAGAAATTTGAGAAGAAAATGGAAAGAATTAACAGTTTCGCTTACAAAGCAACTTATATCTGGGGAAAAAAGATTCTTAAAGGCTTATATCCGGACAAAGAAAGATTATAAAAGGCTGAAAATGGTATCAACAGTGTGTTTGGGTTAATATATACCTTACGCTATTATATACACATCATTTGATTTTAGTATCATGAATATTTATAAAAAAAATTCTAGAAACTGGAGAACAAATGCGGAAGAATGTGGTGTAGCTATAAAACCGCGTTTATCTTGGCTAATGATGACCCTAGAGGGGCGGAATTAGTATTAAAAGGATGCTAGGACAATTCAAAATAACCATGGTATCTGTCAGAATTGTCTCTTTTTTGTTTTATGAATATTTATAAGAACCTTAAATAAATCACATAAACAATGAAGGGGGTATACTAACAAGATCACTCCGATTTCGACTGCCGATAGCATTAGAGGGCTGAAATGGTACACAAAGTACTAGGATCATGTATTATTGTCCATTTGTCTGATAAAAGAAACCATGCTAGATAAAGTTTTGTGATCATTGCTTATAATTTCAAAATGTTCGGGTATAAATAGAAAATTTGATATTATCCTTCGTCAGAATAACACGTATCTTGGTTGATATCCTATAAACTGTGTATACATGTATTTTACCACATGGCAATGAAACATTGTCATAGCAATTATTTAATGCCAATTTTAGCTCTATGGGTATATTGGTAGTTATGTTATATATGGTTTTATTGGTATATTCACTTCATTTTTCCGTGATTCGTCTCTTATTTCTAAGATTTGTATAAATAATTGTGAAACAAAGAATCAGATTTTATGCAGCATTGCCATTGTATATTGTCCTAGCATTTATTTGATAGCAATTTAAGCTGTCTAGGGTTACGGGTAGCCAAGATACACATGTGGTTTTATAGGTATACCACTTTAATTCTTTCACATTTTTCTCCAATTTCTTAAGATTTTATTAATGTATCGAAAAATCCAATGACATACATGGTGATATTATATTGCCGCAGCAAGCTCTTGATACCATTTTCAGCAATTATCAGCATTTCTTTGACAAGATACACAAGTTATTTTGTAGGTAAAACATTTAACTAACTCGTTTTTCTCCAAGTAATATAGTTCTCATTAGTATCTATGAACTGAAAATCTGAGGCTTCTCATACCAGGTTTGAAGGCATTAGTGCATTGTCATATGATACTTTTGATGACACTTTCCTGGGTCTATAAGCAGCCCCGGAACAAGTGTTAGTGTAAGTAGTACCCCTATTTTTGGCCAGATGATTCTACATTTCCTTATTTTTAATATAAATTTTCATGAATTAACAAATTTAAATGATTTTTTTAAAATGTTAGGCATTAATGTAAAATCGCTTTGTCCTTGAAGCAAGTTAAAAACATGTCATTTTGTATGTACCCCTAATTTTCCGCTACTCTTTTCCGATTTCGTATATTAATTCATACGGTATAAGCCTGCTGTCCCTTTTGCGACATATGCAGATAGTGAAGCCACAAATGTACCACCCCATGTGTGGGGCTTTTCTGTTCGCTAAAAGGAATTTCATTGAAAATGAAAACAAAAATCACTGCTGATGCCCCTGAAATTGTAAATGAGCTCACCCAAATGATATTTGTGGGAAAGTCCATTTCTCAAAACATTGGTGAATATTCATGAATATGCAAATTCAATTATTTAAATACTGGAATTTTTGGTAAAATAAGAACGGTATCGAAAAATTGTTTGTAGTCAGTGAGCTTGTCAAAACATTCCATTCATTTTTTTTTTAAATAAACTATACTGAGCCAAACTTATAACGCAACAGCGGTTTATATTTAATGCTATACTCCGGAACGTCATCAAATAAACTTTGTCTCTATTAAATTAGATTGTCGGACGATCGACGCATCTAACAACATCTTGATTGGAACATTCTGTGTTATGCGTCTCCAGAAATTAAACATTTTTCAGAGGTAGGGTCTCGGCAAAAAATGAAATGCATTGTGCTTTTCCAGTAGGCGACATGTGACGTGTATTCGTACCTTAGAAATTAATGTCGGTTTTCAGGATAAGCCGTGATCCACATTAGACAATGAACAGTTTTACTGTCAAAAGATCAATTTTGCTCAGTTTTGAGCAGAGTTGAAGACTCATTTTCGCCCTCAACCAGTCAGGTTTACACACATTTTAGCATTTGTTACAGACGTTCCTGACTCATCAATTGGATGTTATTGTGTTTTCTAACGATGCTGAATGACGGAATGAACATGTTACCACAAAGGTTTTATGAAAAACATTCGCCGTTAGAATTTTTCTGCAATTCCATTTTCTATTGTGTTCAATGGAATGCTCAGTATCAAACGTTCAATTTTCAATGATGTTAACTTTGATTTAAAATTTTGGGTACAAATGGAAGGCATTTTGCAATCACCTCATCGAGCCTCACTGGACGATCCATAAAAAAGCAATTTGTGTTAAAACTGACTTCCAGAATCTCTAGGGAGGCGCATGCCGGCCAAATAACCGTTTTGACCAATCAGATTTGAGCTCAGTGACCCATGCTTTGAAAACCAAAATTTTTGTACCCAATTTATTCACTGGCGATTGCTGACCAGCATATGTCTGGTAGACCATCTTGCATCACATTAAAATGCGAAAACAGTGCAATAACCGTGTTGCGTTATAAGTTTGGCTCAGTATATATATAACACACAATAACTGAAATGACACTATGTACAGTCTTAAAAATAGTCGGCGGTGGTGTAGATCTATGGGTTGTAGTAGAGTAGTCTGAATACCTGGAAAACATTCCATTCATAATTGCAATGATTCATGTGTTTATTGCATGCACTCTGTTATAGGTATTGAATATACATGCAATTGTATTCATTTGATTATTATTATTATTATTATCATTATTATTATTATTATTATTATTATTATTATTATTATTATCGACTAGAATGCTATTTGTTATTTCATGCATAATGAAAAGCCATATATATGAAGTATAAATGCATAAATTGTTTTAAATATGTTAGCCATTTTTGTATAATTTTCGATTTTCACCCAAAAAGCAATATGGTTCAAGAGGTGGTACCCCCTATGTTAACCTTGAAACATAACAACTCATTGCCATATACTTTCGTTAGTGCTATGATACGTCTTCAAATGTTTTAGAGTCATTAAAACCATTAGCAAGTGACATACATGATACAAAGATACACTACGATAAAGTTTTGATATTTTGTAGAAAATTAGATTTTGTCATACCTTGGCCATACAAAATTGTGTTTGCAAACTTCCTGCAGAGATAACCACCCTTCTGATACTTTAAGAGTCATTACATCTATCATTAGACCTAACAGTAACTAACAGATATGAAACAGGGAAGCACTACGATCGTGTTTTAATATTTGGTGGAAAAATAGATTTTGTCATACCCTGGCCACAAAATCGTGTTTACAAACTTTCTGCACAGGTTGCCAGACTGACAACATTGTGCATTGAATTCAGCATAAAAATACCTACAATGTGGTATATAGCAACCTTGGTACCTCTGGGGGTGCAGCGAATTTTATTTTTACCTGGGTCATCTAAGGGACTAACTATTTTTTCACAGAATGGGTGATCTAAAATTATCTGAACATAAATAAACCGCAGCATAAATGATTCTTACCAGGAATGTCTTCATGCTATATTCGTCTTGTTGCATATCACATTGCGTTTTCTTTCCCCACCAGGGCCATACATCTACGCCGATATCTTGGACTTCAAGAATCTGCAAGAGATAGTGGTAAACTACAATGTCGACTGGATAGTCCACTTCAGTGCCTTGCTCAGTGCCATAGGAGAGCAAAATGTGCCCCTGGCTATGAAAGTCAACGTTGAAGGTCTACATAACATACTAGAGCTCTCTAAACAATATAGGTGCAAATTGTTTGTGCCAAGTACAATAGGCAAGTATGATATTATTTGAGCCGCGACGCGAGAAAATTCAGACCAGTTCTGACACAAACCGGTCTGGACAGACATAGAAAAGGGCTAGAAGCTTGAAATTTCGCATTTTAGAAGATGCGCTGTACTATCCGTGTTGCGAAAACAATGGCGATGATCAGCTGATCTACGCCTTTGTTTTCGCTTAGACAAAATCCGGTTTTCTCATGACGCGGCTCAGTGGACGCGAACTAAAATCAGCTGGCAATAGAAACAAACCTTGACTTAGTTGATTTTTAATTGATAATGACTCTATCTTAATGGCTCATTAAATTTTGTCGATTCAACAGTTTATTTTATGTTAATGTTCATGCATATCAAGAACGTAATTTACGTATCATTGACGAGGACAGACAACTTCTTATAGCTGTAAGCAACTTGAACCTTGATAACCACCTTAATGACTAATATTCCTTTTCCGTGTGTCAAACATTCATACATCGACTATAGCAGTCATTCTGAACGTCATATTAGTAATATTTGTGCTACTTTGGCTTGTGTCCTTATGATATATGTGGAACAACAACATTCGCCGCGATACCTGCGATATATCAATACTACTGCATCGAGGCTCAATTATTGCAAAAATGTACAATAATTCGTTCAAGACCTTGAAATTTGAATTAACTTGGTTTAATATGCATAAGGTTTGAGCCTTGACCGAAATATGACATACTTTAATGTTAAATCAAGCAGCACAAAACTTTACTTTGCAAATGTTAGTATAGTGTAATTTTCACTATTTTTTCGCAACGAAATGTAAAGCCCAGCTTTACATGTAGGTTGCAAAAATAATATAAAAGACATTACCGTAGTCCTAAAATACGCGAGTCATTTCAATTTGGGCTGTTATATGTCTATAAAATCCACAGATTTTAGACGAACTGAAAACCTGTGCAAAATAAGCAAAAACCAGTAGATTAATAAGGATCCCTGTCTGAAATAATGCTATCATGCTGCTGCAATGTTATGTCTTAATTTTGAAGTTATCGGCCAATCCCATAGTCCCTTTTCTCTTGGCATATCCCGTTCTCGAAGACACCCTCTCCAACAAGTATGTTTCTAACACGCAGCATATCATCGGCGAGGCGGTTCTAACGAGTACGCTTAATCTATGTTTTGGAGCAAAAATAGGTATACTCCTGAACGCCCTAGTTTTGCTATATAAAAGTAGGGTTTGAGGGGGGTACATTTCACGGACATGTTTTCCTGATGTACATGCTTTCCAAAAACTGCTGTGGCATGAGGCACTGTAGCAACGATAACTGTCCATCAACGACTTCTGTTCACCATGGACAATTGTCGTCGCGGCCGCAACGACTTTTGTTCACTAGACAGTAATCGCTGATTTTTCAACTGTTTCTGTCCTTTAAGGACAATTATCGTTGCTGTGGTCGATATGACCTGCAGTGTCAACGACAACTGTCCATTTTTTAAAAACTCTCAAACTTACGATCAAGATGATAAAATATTGGTTTCTATATCTTCACAACCGCTTACCGGTCAGCATTCATAATTGGATCATATGTAGCCTATATCTACCATTTAAGGGATCAGTCCTCTTCCCCGACCCATGGGTTCGTACCATGGACTGAAAGCAAATCATACAGGGTACTTATGGTCCAAGTGTGAATGCTGTCTGCTAAATGGGTGTCAAGGTATGTACTTACAGAAAAGTTGTAACAATAATAAAGGTAAAATTAGGCAATGATCAGCAATGCCGCAATCAGAAAGAAATTCCCATTCCAAAAGCCGAGGTGAAAAAAAAATACAATCAGGTACTGATTATAAGAAAGCATACCGTAAGCCCAGTGAGCAGCTATTTTCCCTGGCCACTCACTAACACGAACTTAACTAAAATTATGAAATCAGGTGCAAACAGCACAACCATTCAACACCATAACAAAAAAAAAACAACAAGAACCACCATATAAGCCTTTTTTCACAGTGCTCTAAGAAAATGAACAGTTATCGTTGAAAGTATTGTCCATTTCGCTTGTGGACAGAACTCGTTGCAGCCGCAACGACAATTGTCCATGGTGAACAAAAGTCGTTGATGGACATTTATCGTTGCTACAAGGCACTATATCCAATTCAAGGACACCAAACTTTGAAGCTCCTATTTGTACGTTTGCATATTTTGTTACACTTATCGATAATAATCTGGTTAGCACCGACTCATTACAGAAGATGCATAACTTACACATATCTGTATGCATTTGCAGCTCCGGAAAACAACATATCTCAATGATGATAAATCCCTTACTAGTTGTCGTCAATGACTTTTTCCTCTTTTAATTTCGACCGGCCGCGGGCGCACCTAAACTGACTTGTCAGATTCTTCAGCATGTCCAGGTGTGTGCCAAACACAACGTCTGTCTTCACTGTATTGACACAAAAGCTCAATCACATCCTTTGGAGGCTGTTCCATGAACAACAACGCTCATTCAGATCGTTTTTGTACGTGAAATTGTTTTGCTCTATCTTTTCAAGTTCTCGAGATAATCGAAATGCACTGTTCTAAGTGGTCCCTTTTATTTGTCACATCTTGACTGCCCGATGACCTGGGATGACTGAGAGAAAAACACATCTCATCTTTTCTTTCCTGACATCATATAACACCAGTTACGCGATAACATCTGTCACCACTTCCTCTGTACAGTTGTTTTACGCCCTTTCACAGGTTGCTCGTTAGCAAAGCGCTTATCTATAGTATGTATATCTGTGATAGCAGACTAACCGTGAATGTTATCTTCTACTCTTTGAAGCATGATACAATCACTTATGCTTTGATTGTAATTAGTGTGACAACGATACCGTTTCCTCGGATTTCGCTGTAAGACAGCATATTTATTAAAATAGTTATAGCGAATCCTACGCTATCTCAGTCCTTTTCTACTCTTGGATGAAATCAATTTCCTTTCTGGTTTTTCTAGGGGTATGTGGGATATGTTGAATCATTGGGTCGTCTTAATTTTAATTCAATGTTCAAGTGTTGTTACTAAGCTAGATTCAAAAACTAAATAAACATGCAATGGACTAGAAAAATGGCTTTCGTATGTGTATTTCAGGCGCGTTTGGTCCGGATTCCCCACGCAACCCGACTCCAGATATCACTATACAACGACCAAGGACAATCTACGGTGTGGCCAAAGTCCATGCTGAACTTCTCGGAGAGGTAATATGTTTTGTTTGGTGTAAACAGTGTAGATCCAATTGATTCTTTTCTTCTTGCTGCAAAGTCAGTTTGTTCTAGAAATACAATAATTCTTTTTAGTGGCTTATTTGGTGGTGGGTAAGCGAGTTAATTCTTTGAACAACAAACAACATTTTGTTTAGGGTTATTAGTGTTCTGTTGTTGTGAGATTCAAATTGTTATCCATCATCATTTGCCATAAAAATCTGCACGAAGTAGATCTCTTTGAAAACGAAACAAAAATATATTTCGAATGTATTCCTCAGACATTATTCAGACAAATTGTTGGAATTCCGATGGGTACAAATATACAGACAAATTGTTGGAATTCCGATGGGTACAAATTGCGCACCTCTAGTAGCTGATTTATTTTTATACTGCTACGAAAGAGATTTCATGGATTCTCTTAACCATGATAATCAAGCTGATGTTATCGAGGCTTTTAATTCCACATCTAGGTACCTCGATGACCTTTTGAACATTGACAACCCTTATTTTGAAGGTATGGTCAATCAAATTTATCCACCTGAACTTCAGTTGAACAAAGCCAATATCTCAGATACTGAAGCCCCCTTTTTAGATCTACATCTTTCTGTTGCAAATGGATTTGTTTCTTCTAAAATTTATGATAAGCGCGATGACTTTGATTTTGATATAGTAAATTTTCCTTTTTTGGATGGCGACGTTCCTCGTCGTGCTTCTTATGGTGTATACATTTCGCAACTTATTACGTTTGCTAGAGTCTGCAATCATGTTACAGACTTAAACGCTCGAAATAAATGTTTAACGGCAAAACTTCTCCAACAGGGCTATCGGTATCATAAGCTTCGAAAAACATTTTCTAAATTTTATCGTAGACACTATGAATTGATTTCCAAATATAATGTTGGGTTAAAGACGCTTTTAAGTGAGGGCCTTTCGGAACCTGAATTTTATGGTGACTTGGTTTACAAATTTAAGAAACTTAGTGGAATTAATGATTTTTCTTTTCAGTTCAGAAAAATCATAACACGTTACAGACGTATAGGTTATAACTTGAATGTTATGCGACAGTCTGCATGCTTAGTTTTTAACCCAATCACGGTTGATAACTATGCTGCCTTCTTTAATTGCACGCCGGTGGGTCGGGCGTCAGACTCTATGATGGCCCCGACATAAAGCTATTCTATGATGGCCCCGACATAAAGCTATCCGACATAAAGAATTTTTAGTTAAGTTAAGGTAACTGAGTGGCCACCTATTGGGAAAATAGCTGCTCATTCGGCTTACGATATGTTTCATGGTATAAGTACCTGATTGTTAGTTTGGTTTTTTCCCACCTCGGTTTTTGGAGTGGGAATCTTTTTCTGATTGCGCCTTTTCCTGATCTTTGCCTACTTGTACCTTTTTATATCAGAGTTCTTGTGGTTGTGCCGTGTGGCGGCCCTAAAAAGTCTCCCCGTACATCCATTTAATGCTCTTATTTTTCCAATCCTCAGGGATTGCTTGCAATCAGTTTGTATTTTCCTATCTCTAACTACCACAACTCTTCGATACCGTATTGAAGGTCATTAGTTGACCGTCACTCGTATCTCGTTGTATAAGCGATTCTTACGTTTCTATCCATGGACTTGTATTAGACATGGACCTGAGATGTGGGTTTCGGTTATACCTTTTTTCTTTCATTCGAAAGATTTTGCATTACGATTAAGTGCATTATTTATTCTATAACCGGTATGAGTGTCGCGCTCCTTTTGGCAGTATCAACACAATACTCCCAACTATGACTATCACAAAAAGATTAGGAATTACATTAACTCCCCTTAGGTTGCATGCCGCGTCTACTGTACGGATTCCTCATTCAACTAACAATTTTCAAAATTTATTACCTACTTCTTAATTTATTTTCGGCATCTACTGTTAATCTACACGGAGCTTCTAATTCTAATATGTTTCGTAATAATCTTCAGATTAGGTTATCTCCACTCAAATCACCAATTTTACGTAAATATATTAATCCGTTCAAGAGACCTGGAATGTACCCTAGTATTTCTAAGTGCAATGCCAAGAAGTGCAACTGTTGCAATCATTTATGCTCTAAGACTACTATCACTTCATCTGTGAATGGTAGGACATTTTCAGTGGTTAATGATTCTGATTTAGACTGAAAATCAATGGATCTTGTATATGTTCTTACTTGAAATACAAACAATTGTAGGATGCAATATGTTGGACAAACTTGTCGAACTTTGCAAAAACGATTTGGTGAGCACTATCGTAGAATCAGAAAGCCCAAAAATAATGATACCTTTCTGTACCAGCATTTTAAGCGCACTGGTCATTCTCCCAATGATGTTAAAGTTCAACCAGTGGAGAAAATCTCATATGATGAAAATTCTTCAGTTAGATTCAAAAATATTAAACGATTTGAAACTGAACTTAAATGGATAAAATTACTGCAAACACACTTTCCACTGGGATTTAACGACAACATTTACCATGAAGGCAATATTTCCAAAATGCCCGATTTTGATGTACTTACACTTTCAGAGTCTCGTAAACGTAAATCTAGATCTCATGGTATACGGAAAAGGGGTAATGACAAACGTAAACGGTGCGCTGCATTGAAATTGAACATTTCCCTTAATGATTTAGCTGTTAAACTAAGGATTCACGGTCGACATCCAATGCTGTCTTATCTTAGTTCTCTACCTATTGCTGCATTACGTTCCCTGGACACAGAGGCTAATAGATTTTACGATAGAAATCATCAAATGTATGACGCTGCACTGTTAACAAGATGTTATACTCAGCATGCTCTTCGTCCATTTATCGATTCCGAATCTAATCACATTAGAAGTTTTATTAAAATTCCTTTCATCAATAAAGGAATTGACTTTATTGATTTACCAAGCATATTCCAGGATAAATCAGTGATACAGTCTATACCTACCTACTTCCAAAATTCAGAACCTCCTATTATTTGTTACAAATATAACAAACCAATCAGAAATACTATTTTTAATTTCAATAAACTTGTTTCTGATCTTGATATCCATGCTAATACTCCTAAGTCTTGAGATTGTAAAGATTCAAAATATGTTTATCAACCAGCTGGACATATAGTTACTGGAAATTTAAAAATAATTTCGGATTCTAGAATTCGCAAAATTGTTTCTAAAGGTCCGAAATATAGATTCCCATCCTACATTAATTTCGACAAATGTAGAGAGGAGATTGCATCTGCATTAAATGATTTCGGTAATCGATGGTGTAAACGAGAGGGTGTTGAGGATAATGCTCTTAAAGAATGGAAAAGAAGTATCTTCACTATCGTGGATAAACGTATTAAGTTTTATTCACAAAATACTAATCTTTTACCTCCTAAACCCAAATCGTCATTTAGGCATTTGAAGCAGGGTATCCAAGAATTTCATAGAAAGTATGTCTTGGTTCCGGCAGATAAAGCCGCAAACAATGTTGTTGTCGTTTGTACACTTCACTACGTTAACACCTTAAAACAGGAGCTTGATGGTACCAGGGCTTATCTGGAGACAGATACTGATGAGGTGTCTGTAGTAAATGCCCACTTAAACGATTTACCTGTTAAGTTTTCTGTTTGTGTCAATGAAGGCCAAGACAAACTTCCTACGATGTATTGGTTACCTAAGCTTCACAAAAGACCATACAAAGCTAGATTTATTGCAAATTCTAGCTCTTGTACTACCACTGAACTTTCTAAATTATTAACTTAACTTCTTGTCTTACTGCTATCAAATCTCATGTTATAAGATACTGTGAGACAGTGTATGAAACTTCAAATAAAAATTGGTTTTGGTCAATAAAAAATTCTGGTGAGGTGCTCAGTAAATTGAAGTGTAGAGGGTTCCGTGCGACAAGCTTGTCCACATATGATTTTTCGACTCTGTATACAACATTACCACATAATCTAATTAAAGAAAAACTTCTGGATTTGATAGAGTGGACCTTCAAAAGGGCATTAAAAAACTATGGTTCACTTTATTTGGCATGTAATGATAGAAAGGCTTTTTTCACTTCCTCTGACTAAAGTCGGTATACCCTTTGGTCATGTCAGAATGTGTGCGACGCCTTATCCTATCTCCTTGATAATATTTATATTAGATTTGGGACCAAGTTATACAGACAAATTGTTGGAATTCCGATGGGTACAAATTGCGCACCTCTCGTAGCTGATTTATTTTTATACTGCTACGAAAGAGATTTCATGGATTCTCTTAACCATGATAATCAAGCTGATGTTATCGAGGCTTTTAATTCCACATCTAGATACCTCGATGACCTTTTGAACATTGACAACCCTTATTTTGAAGGTATGGTCAATCAAATTTATCCACCTGAACTTCAGTTGAACAAAGCTAATATCTCAGATACCGAAGCCCCCTTTTTAGATCTACATCTTTCTGTTGCAAATGGATTTGTTTCTTCTAAAATTTATGATAAGCGCGATGACTTTGATTTTGATATAGTAAATTTTCCTTTTTTGGATGGTGACGTTCCTCGTCGTGCTTCTTATGGTGTATACATTTCGCAACTTATTAGGTTTGCTAGAGTCTGCAATCATGTTACAGACTTCAACGCTCGAAATAAATGTTTAACGGCAAAACTTCTCCAACAGGGCTATCGGTATCATAAACTTCGAAAAACCTTTTCTAAATTTTATCGTAGACACTATGAATTGATTTCCAAATATAATGTTGGGTTAAAGACACTTTTAAGTGAGGGCCTTTCGGAACCTGAATTTTATGGTGACTTGGTTTACAAATTAAAGAAACTTAAAGGAATAACTGATTTTTCTCTTCAGTTCGGAAAAATCATATCACGTTACAGACGTATAGGTTATAACTTGAATGTTATGCGACAGTCTGCATGCTTAGTTTTTAACCCAATCATGGTTGATAACTATGCTGCCTTCTTTAATTGCACGCCGGTGGGTCGGGCGTCAGACTCTATGATGGCCCCGACTTAAAGCTATTCATTTTAGTTGGTTGGGGCCGGAGCTTCTTGTCTGTTGCTTGGCCCACCGGGGTCCAACTGGTGTTTTTCTTTTGCTTCGGAGTTAGTAGGTTATTCGGCGCCCAGGGATCTCCATCGTCGGGCAGCTTACTCAATCTGTGAGTCCTGGTTTTTGATTCATCAGGATGTTTATCATGATTTATTTGTTTGTTCTTGATGATTCATTGACTAGTTAGAGATTCACCACGAGGACCGAAGAACTAACTAAATGTTGTGAACCACTGCAGAAGCTGAGGGTGAGGTTAGGTACCTGTAAAACCGGTTTAAGCCCGCCAGTAACTTTGTGTTACTGATCGTTCCAAGTCGATACTTCTGTAGTGGTTCTTTTTGTTTTATGTCTTGGTGTTTAAAATTTTTTGTGCTGTTGGCGCCTTATGTATGTTTTCATATTTTTAGTTAAGTTAAGGTAACTGAGTGGCCACCTATTGGGAAAATAGCTGCTCATTCGGCTTACGATATGTTTCATGGTATAAGTACCTGATTGTTAGTTTGGTTTTTTCCCACCTCGGTTTTTGGAGTGGGAATCTTTTTCTGATTGCGCCTTTTCCTGATCTTTGCCTACTTGTATCATTTTAGTTGGTTGGGGCCGGAGCTTCTTGTCTGTTGCTTGGCCCACCGGGGTCCAACTGGTGTTTTTCTTTTGCTCCGGAGTTAGTAGGTTATTCGGCGCCCAGGGATCTCCATCGTCGGGCAGCTTACTCAGTCTGTGAGTCCTGGTTTTTGATTCATCAGGATGTTTATCATGATTTATTTGTTTTTTCTTGATGATTCATTGACTAGTTAGAGATTCACCACCAGGACCGAATAACTAACTAAATGTTATGAACCACTGCAGAAGCTGAGGGTGAGGTTATGGCCATGTAAAACCGGTTTAAGCCCGCCAGTAACTTTGTGTTACTGATCGTTCCAAGTCGATACTTCTGTGGTGGTTCTTTTTGTTTTATGTCTTGGTGTATAAAATTTTTTTTGTGCTGTTGGCGCCTTATGTATGTTTTCATATTTTTAGTTAAGTTAAGGTAACTGAGTGGCCGCCTATTGGGAAAATAGCTGCTCATTCGGCTTACGATATGTTTCATGGTATAAGTTCCTGATTGTTAGTTTGGTTTTTTCCCACCTCGGTTTTTGGAGTGGGAATCTTTTTCTGATTGCGCCTTTTCCTGATCTTTGCCTACTTGTACCTTTTTCTCAATATTTCAGTACTACCATCAGAGGTTTGGGCTAGATTTCCGTAGCCTAAGGTTTCCGGGGATTATATCCAGCGATACGAATCCAGGTGGCGGCACGACAGGTAAGATCCAGTTTAAATGCCAGAATCTAGTATCAATTTCTTTTAATGTTTTATAGATACAACCAATAAAGGAGCAGGAGTGATTATATCACAAATAAATTCTAAACTAAATTTTAGCCAAATAGTCCCGAAACAATACATTGGATACGAGATTGCGTGGTTCTTCAGACTTTTATGTATCTTCGTAATTGCTTGTATAACACGTCTTGATTATATTTTGTAAACGGACCATGTTGGTGATGCGCGCTAATGTCACCCCGAACAGCTACACACTGAGTCATTATTCTGTTCTTCAGACTATGCAGTTGCTATCTTTCACGAAGCTTTGAAGACGGGTTCATACGAGTGCTACCTCAAGCCTGATACAATGCTGCCGATGATGTACATTACCGACTGTCTCCGCTCCGTTCTGGAGTTCATGGAGTTACCCAGTGAGGAGCTTGGTCTCAGGACCTACAATATCAATGCAATGAGCTTTACGCCGGCTCAGCTGGCAGAAGCTGTTAAGAAATATGTTCCAGGGTTCGAAATAACGTACAAGCCTGATGGTCGACAAGCGATAGGTAGGTTTTGATGATGTGAATAATTGAATGTTTTATTTAATTTTACGTAAACGCGATTTATATGCAAGTTCAATGTTCAGCACTGCATTCTTTTAAATGTTTGCTATATCAGAGCGATCCTGTATAGAATATGCGCAACTAATTGAAACACACATGCCACCAGCTTGTTTTATAGTTGCGCAAATCAAATAGTAATGTCTACCAATGCATAGTCGAGTAGCATGAACAACACTCTTTATAGCTTGCTGACTTTCTCACCTGTTCATCCTGCATTTTGTCCTCATGATATGGTCTCTGACATGCAAAGGTTTATTTTTGGTGGGTCCTTGTGTGCAACAATTTTGCAGATTTGCTATGAAAAAAAGTATTCTGTCTCTTTACTTTGAGGCTGGTTATTGTTATGTAATTCAATGAATCACGAGGACCCAAAGTTTCAAAACGGTTAATAAATCACTGAAACATCCATTTTACTTTCAGCGGATACTTGGCCAATGAAATTCGACGATTCAAGAGCTCGTGCAGAGTGGGGTTGGGAGCATCATTATGATGTCAAAGAGCTGTGTGAAGTTATGTTTGATGCTCTTATTCCAAAATACGGTCAGCAGGCGATGCAGAAAAAGGGTAGTTTTATAATATAGGTCTGATGTGGGTGATACGTTTAAAATGACTTGTAATAAAGACGTTTTATGTTGGTAGTGGTACCGAAAAATGCTTCGGGAAAAGTGAGCAAATTTTGTAAAAGGTTGATGAAAAGCTTACTCAGACAAAGTAAAATGTGCTATGTACAGTATGTTCTCTGTTCTATGATACAGGATATGTTTTCTCGTCTCAGCTATATCATTGCCTATTCTACCATATTTTTGCATTTTAAATTTCAGTGAATCTCTATTGTTTGAAGAAAATATATTTTTATAATCATTTTGGAGGTTGAATCTGGTATTTCATGCTAAACAGAAATATTTTCTAAATCTTAAATTGTCTATTTTTAGATAAATATTGTTATTCACCATTCCATTTTATATGTACAGTGTTATGAATTGTATTTTACATCTGCCTATATTATCGAATGGTATTTATATATTCTTTGCATTTTAAAGTCGATCATGCATTTCAGTTATATTTATTTTGAAACATAACATGTTTTACCATAATTAGTGCTCATCTACTCAAAAGTGCACCCTTTCATTTTCTTTCATTTTATTTCTTTTTATATTGTATCTTGGTATATGTTTTGTTTTATCGTTGCCTGTTTATACTCAAAATTGTTTAAATTTGCATTCAAAAGTGCTGTATTTGAAAATGGATTTGATATACGATATTGATGAAGGAAGTTTGCAGTGAATTGCAAAGGCAATTTTGTCAAGCCTATATCAAAGCATGCCATCACGTGGATTGGGTGATTCTAGTGAGCTCCTCCACTAAAGGTTCTCCTTCACAGAACTAAGCACTTACAGATGTTAATAAAACTATAGCGAATAATATGAAAGAATATTCATTTTCATTTGAAATTAGCAATGACAGTGCTCTTCATATGATATTTATTTTTGGTGAATTTGTTAATAAATACTTCTGCTTCGAAATGTCTCATTGTATCTATAATCCTTTTGTTAACAACAGAGCATTGTACAAACTGACAGCAAACCCATTATTACTCAATTAGTTAAGTGCTTTAGTTGACTGCTCAAATAAGCGCATAACGATTTTTTCTATAATTTTTAAATGTAGAAAAAGGTACAAGTAGGCAACGATCAGGAAAAAGCGCAATCAGAAAAAGATTCCCACTCCAAAAACCGAGGCGGGAAAAAACCAAACTAACAATAAGGTACTAAGACCATGAATACATTTAGTAATCCGAATGAGCAGCTTTTTCCCAATAGGTGGCCACTCAGTTACCTAAACTTAACTAAAATATGATAACATACATAAATATGAAATATTTATGAAAACATAAATATGAAAACTATGTACTTTAAATGACAAAGTTGATCTCGAAGTTGCACGGACTGTTGGTTGCGTTCCCAACTTTCATTGAGGAGGTCCTGGATTGCGTTAATATGGTATTATGACATTTTAATGATTATATTCTAATAGAAAAACTACATTTATGTACATTAGTTCGTATGGAATAAACAAAATAAAAACAGTTATAGCAGTGCTGTATTTAAAAATGCGTTCGATAAACGATATTGATAAAGGAAGTTTGCAATGAATAGCAAATTTTGTCAAGCCTTTATCAAAGCATGCTATCATGTGGATTAGGTGGTTTTAGTGAGTTCCGCCACTAAAGTTTTTCATTCAGAGAACTAAACACTTATATATGTTAAAAAAAACTATAGTGAACAAAATGAAAGAATATTCATTTTCATTTGAAATTAGCAATGACAGTGCTCTTCATATGATATTTATTTTGGTGAATTTGTTAATAGATACTTCTGCTTCGAAATGTCTCATTGTATCTACAATATCTTTTTTTTCCCTTTTGTTCACAACAGAGCATTGTACAAAATGAAAGCAAACACATTATTACTCAAATATTAATTGCTTTAGTTGACTGCTCAAATAAACGCATAAGGGTTTTCCATATTTTTTAAAATGTACAAAACCTATGTACTTTAAATGACAAAGTTGATCTCGAAGTTGGATGGACTGTTGGTTGCGTTCCCAACTTTCATTGAGGAGGTCCTCGATTCTGTTAATATGGTATTATGACATTTTAGTGATAATATTCTAATAGAAAAACTACATTTATATACATTATTTCATAACAATAAAAACAGTTATAGCAGTGCCGTATTTGAAACGATATTGATAAAGGAAGTTTAATTTACAATGAATTGCAAAGGCAATTTTGTCAAGCCTTTATCAAAGCATGTTATCACGTGGATTAGGTGGTTCTAGTGAGTTCCGCCACTAAAGTTTCTCCTTCACAGATATGTTGATAAAACTATAGTGAATAAAATGTAAGAATATTTATTTTTCATTTAATATTAGCAATGACAGTGCTCTTCATATGATATTTATTTTTGGTGAATTTGTTAATAAATACTTCTGCTTCGAAATGTCTCATTGTATCTATAATCCTTTAAATGACAAAGTTGATCTCGAAGTTGCACGGACTGTTACGTTCATTGAGGAGGTCCTCGATTCTCTTAATATGGTATTATGACATTTTAATGATAATATTCTAATAGAAAAAAAACTACATTTATATACTGTACAATTAGTTCATATGGAATTAACAAAACAATAAAAACAGTTATAGCAGTGCTGCATTTGAAAATACGTTGGATAAACGAGATATTGATAAAGGAAGTTTGCAGTGCATTGCAAAGGCAATTTTGTCAAGCCTTTATCAAATAATGTTATCATGTGGATTGGGTGATTCTAATGAGTTCCGCCCCTTAAGTTTCTCCTTCACAGAACTAAACACTTATAGATGTTGATAAAACTATAGTGAACAAAATGAAAGAATAACTATTTTCATTTAATATTAGCAATGACAGTGCTCTTCATATGATATTTATTTTTGGTGAATTTGTTAATAAATACTTCTGCTTCGAAATGTCTCATTGCATCTACAATATCTTTTTTTTTAAAAAACAGAGCATTGTTAAAAATGAAAGCAACACGTTATTACTCAAATAGTTATGTGCTACAGTTGACTGCTCAAATAAGCGCATAGCGATTGTTTTATATTCTTTAAAATGTAGGAAAAACTATGTACTACCAAAAGCCTATGAAGGCGCCCTGTTCGTCTACGTTTGGTACTACAAATGTTAAAGTTGATCTCACATGCACAGGCTGTTGGTTGTGTTCCCAACATTCATTGAGGAGGTCCCCGATTGTATTAATATTGTATTATGACATTTTGATGATATTATTCTAATAGAAAAACTATATGTACGAGCATATACATTAACATTAAATGGAATAAACAAAAAAATAAAACAGGTATTGCAGAGACTAACATACATGTAGAGGTCAATATGCAACTAAAAAGTGATATTGCTCTGAAATCTCATTACATGGCACAAATTATATTTGTTTACCGCATTCATAATTCCGTATTAGAAATTTCCGTTGAAAGTGTTTCTTTAGAAGCTGTCACAGAATTTACATCAGTCACAACAAATGTTCTATCTGCATGTTTTGGTGGTTTGTATAATTTATAAGCTAGAAAGAAGAATGTGACTGACAATACGGCGAAGCCAAATCCCAGAATAGCTAAATATGTTCCCATTTTTGATGTATCGTATACCCAGCATGAACCTCTAGCACCACAGTTATTACCCCATATACCACATGTTGAGTCAATCACGGCTCCGTAGATAAGAGGACCCGGAATACTACCTAAAGAATAAATTAGAACCACATATGGAGTCAGTCACGGCTCCGTAGATAAGAGGGCCTGGAAACCCCCTACAGGATAAAAGTTATTTATTTAATTATATACATAATTTAAAGAAGGTGAAACACATTTAACTATATAAAGCTATTTTATGTGGCCCTCATAAAACATATACACATATTTACATTAAATATAAAATATTGCAATGTAGTACAAAACATCAGGGAGTCTTAAGGATGTTCGCTGCCAATGAAAAAGTATTCAAACTTTTATTCTAACCATACTTTTTTGATTCCAAAATACAACACAAGACATTTGAAAACAAAATAAGTATAGGGTAGTGTGCATTTTTTCAAGCTACAGGCCTCTGAATGAGACCTCTGAACGCCATGTTTTAAATTTAGTAAAATTATTTTAATTTTTAATTCTTTGAAACAAACCTGTCTCGAACAAAAGTTCACCTAGAATGCTTTCAAAAGTCATAATATTTACGTAATACAGACTATTTTGGACCAAACGCATAGAAAAAATTGCAACTTGAAGTGGATGACAAAATTTTACGAGTCATTTTCCAACCCTACCCCCATCCTTGAAAAGTCGGAAAAAAATCAATATTTTGAAATGTGTCAATCCCATATTTGTAGATTCAAACTTTTTTTTGTATTTTCACACAACATAGAACTTGGTAATATTGTTCGAATAAAAGAGAGAAAAATATAGGGTAGTGTGCATATAAGAGAGAACCAACAAATTGAAAATCGCCACTTTAAGCCTTTTTTCGGCTGTTTTGGTTCTTAGAGCCCATCTTATAAAACCATCCAAAATTTTAAAACTAGCACACCAAAGACAGAAAGACTGACTTAGTAGACCATGTACACATATACTGCTGCTAAAATAAACATCAAACTAGTGCAATTAATTTGAAGATGTGTAATATTCAAGTTTAATCTACCCTTCCCCCTAAATTTTAGAGACAGCTAAAAATTTCTGAAAAGTTGCAGAAAATGGGGTGAAAAAATGAAGTTCCTTAGATTGGCCATTTTCATGTCTCATTCCATGCATATCATCAATATGTATCCAAATATAAAATATTAGGAAAATATCTACAACCGTTTACGAGATATTCAACAAAAGAAAAACCGGAAGTTCCGAAATGTCAAATGTTAGCAGCGAACATCCTTAAGTGTAGACTGGTTTAAAATAATAAAATGAATAATTAATTGGTTATACCTTATAAGTCATAAGAGTGAAAATCAGAGTTTCGATAAATATTAACAATAATATATTTCCCAATGAAACAGTCACGGGTTGGTTGAGCAAGTGCGCTATTTTCGCGTAATTATATTTGTAGATGTTGTGACTGAATTTACTAGTATTTGTTTAGAACATTTTGCATTAAAAATAGTTTCTAACATCGATATGGTTTGTGTCGGATACTACATAGATATTATGTATAGACTATTACAATTCGACTACATTCTTCATGAAAACAAAAATGATAAGGTACATACCAAATAGCCTTCCCAGAAAATTGAGTAGACCCAGAGCAAATGTTCTCTCACTTTCATGTGTACACCTGCATTTGTGAGACATTGGCAAAACAATTAGTGAATTAGTTCGGAAATGTAATATAAAAAAGTAAAACTATGTAGTCAGAAATGTAATATAAATTTATTTTAAAAATCGTTTCATTTCCACTCGCCACTTTGGACAAACATCGAATATTAATACGTATTTCTAAAATGCGTAAAGTAAGAACTGGAAGCTTTCTGTGTAATTGATCTACATGTTGTTTGTTCATAAATTTACACAAATTGGTTAAGAGAGATACACATTTATGTTGCATGAATTGTGAATTTATCAAACAGTACTGTTGCTCTGTTAAAGTTGAAATAATGTTCTAAGAAATCCCCAACAATAGTCTGCGCAGAAATTAAATTGGTTTATTAATTTTAAAAATTCTAAATTGCATATACGTATGTTGCATTATTAGCAGCACTTCCATTCTTTAGCGATGTCAGTTTTCTTCGGTAAAACGGTTATTTTAAATGAGCCGACCCATGGGAAAACCAACAATCTGCATACTAGGCGAAAACAAAGGCGCAGATCAGCTTCGCAGTAACTGCGAAGCTGATCAGCGCCTTTGTTTTCACTACACGGATAGTAAAATTCCTCTACTTTCTAAATCCAAAATTTCCAGCCTCTAACTATCTTCTGTAACTGTACAAACCGGTTTGTGTCGCGCACATGCTAATATTAAGTAGGACCTACCTTAGAACAACCACCAATGCAGGAGCATTATGTGTACTTGTCATGAATACTCCGATAAATACAATGATGAGAAATAAAATGAGTGGACGATTACATTGTCCTTCTAGCTGCCTACAATTCTCAGCCGAGACAGATGAAATATTTGTGGCCATACTCGAAATACAGCTACACTCTGAAAAAATCTGGAAAAGAGAATGCCGAATCAATACATAGTAATAAAAACATATATTGTCATAAATATGCTCTATCTAGACATATGAGCATGGGTATGTGCATATAGGGCTTACTTTCATTGACGTCTTAAGTTTATTTGTAATTGTGATGAGGACATCTACGGATAAGGCGTACGGTATCACTAAAATTCAGAAGGAGAAACAATGTTTAGGAGATGAACTGAACATTTATAGGCAAAAAATATTGGATTATAAATCGGATTGACTGATTTAATCGGTAAATAGCTATTCATAGCTAATGTTTGTAATGTTTAAACTATCCGACTTATAACAAATTTTAAATTTGACTTTGACTTTGATTTAATACATTCCATATAGATCAGCTTGATATTTTCACACCCCAACTCACTTACCTTTCCGCTGTCCCTTTCTGTACACCCTGCTAGACATGGTGAGAAATATTTGTTTCCAATGTTGTCACAAACTTGTCGGAACTGAGTTGTATCACAATTGCAACCGGCATTACAAGTTGATATCAAGTTGCCAGTTTCATTGCTGAAAACAGGACCCATTTTGTCAATGTTACTCAACTGTTCAGTCAATTGATAGTTACACATTTATAAGCCAATACAACAATGACACTGTAAGGAGAACGTCTCTTTTGAATAGAAATCTGCCTATAGAAATTTAAAAATAAAAAATATAGCGGAAATAAAAAAAAAGTCTCTCCTAAACAATAGCTGGTCTGGTTCTCGAATTATCCCAAAATTTGTTTTCTTGGTTGAAGAAGTACAATTTGGGTTGAAAATATAATTTCCCATTTTTTTTAAAGATGTGTCCTCCCCTAGCCCCCCCCCCCCCCCCCCAACCCAAAAGTTATGGACAATATTATTATTGACCAAAGGAATGCAATATTTTTTTTATTTTCTTTTTATGGAAACGGGGCCACCTGCAACATTTTATTATGTTCCAAATGTTATTTTGGCATGTATTAGACAGATATGATGGGAAATCTTTATTTTCTGAATCAATCTTTTTTGTAAAAAAGAAAAAAAAATACACCTACCCTCAGTCCGAAAAATATACAAAATAATTTTGCTAGATTGTAGTGGATGGACACGTTCCCCTACGTACATCCTAAACCCGTGGCGACGCTGCCGCGTTAGGTGGCACGGTAAAGATTGTACTTAAGCTCTGACAAAATGTCAGCCAGCTACAAGAAAAAGGACAAATGGATTCTGCACTCATTTTTACAGTTGACAGCCCTCTCTATTTTTTTTTTCCTGGGCGAGACCAGTACTATAGGAGGTTGTTTTCGTGAGTTTGTTGTTCCGAGAGCACTCGAAGACTCAACCAGGAGGAGGTTTTTTGGAGAAGCCCGGGATCGAACCTGCGACCCCTGGTTCACAAGGCGAGTGACTTAACCACTGCACTACGGAGGCTCCTCTATATTGGGTCGACGCCTGCCGCGAGAATGATTTGTAAGAAGCACCTTTCCATACTGTCATTACCTGTTTTCATAGGGAACGTTCCATCCCACTAATTTGTCTTTATCACAACGGATAAAGAATGCTGCTTTTGAAAGAAAAGCGATGATTATCACAATAACGATGAAGCGCAGTGTTCCAGTCACTTTAAACTTCCATCGCCTCAGAATAAATCCGCCCATAATTTGTCCGATGGCAGCACCAGGCACAATTACAACACCTACAGGAGAGATGTAATCGTATGAAAAAAAAACGGAGATGAAATTAACTCTTACATTACGAAAACGTGCCCATGCAATATACAGAGATTTGTTTTAGTTGTAAAAAAATTAGAATTTCATCACAAAATATTTGATATTTTTCTTAATTTTGCTCAAAACATAGATTATGGGTACACGTTAGAACCGCCTCGCCGAGGCGGTTCTAATGAGTACCCACAAGCTATCTTTTGGAGCAAAAATAAGAAAAATAGGTATACCCCTGCATACCCCAGTTTTTCTATATAAAAGTGGGGTTTAAGGGGGTATATATTAAACGGACATGTTTTCCTGATGTGATGAGATTTACCCTGGATTCACATGTCGATTAATGCCATCAGGGTTGTAAAATCTTGATGAAAGTTGACCATTCTTGTAAAGTATTGCGACCTATTACATAGATATGCCAGTTTGCCTCGTGGAAGATTTTTAACCAAATGTTTCACCCTCTTTAAAGAGGAATTACTTACTTACTTTACTTACATACACATGCACATTTCACTGGGGGAACTTCGTGAAAATTGTCCAAGTCTGTTCTGTTTCCAAATATTTCCACAAAGAGACCATGTATGAAACGCATTTGGACAAGATAATACGTCAAATAATCCCAAATTTTCATTCATGTTCAATTATAATGACAATTATGATTTTGATTAAATTTAAACTGGAACACATACCTGCAATGATTGCCGCCCGTGAGGCTGTCAAATTAAAGGTGTTCTGTATATACTTTGGCAGAAAAGTCGCCAAACCCAGTGTAACAAGCCCGGTGAAAGCCTGACCGATGCAAACACACATAAATGTGGGATTTCTTAGAAGACGAAACACTGAGACAGGAAATTCTTTAATGCTGATTGACTCGCCGAGTTTTCTCACTGGTGAGATGTTGGAATCACTGTGAGTTTCTGACACCCTAGACTCTCGGACAGATTTGGCAGCTGTGAATACATAGTGTATTAATAGCACTACTGAGAATCACGCGAAAGTGTATGCATACAAACCGATAAAATGAGCCGGTGACACACATTGCAATTGTCGCCGAAGTTGACTTTAGGTTTTCGAGTTGCACCTGTCTTTCAGTGTATAGAGTAAGCACTATAGGAGAAAACTCGAATATCTCACCTCAACTTCGGCGACAATTGCAATGTGCATCACCAATCATTCTATCGGTTTGTATAAATTTCGTAACACGTGATTCTCAGCTGTGTAAGAGAGGGGTGCATATAGAAACCGAATTATTACAACACAAACAAGGTCGGTAAGATTTAATATCATGTCTTAAACCTGTATCTTGTCGCATGCTAAAGATTCCACTACTGACAATCACGTGGTATTGTTTACATACAAACCGATAAGACAGACGTTGAGGTTAGATATTCGAGTTTCCTCCTGCACTCTATTGAAAAATAGATGGGTGCAGTCCATGCAAAACTTGAATATTTATTGAAAGAAGGTAACATAAGAGATCCCGGTTATTTTGTTTTCGCAAACACTTCAATGTTATTGTGTTGGAAGCATTATATGTTCATGGGGCGGAAGTGTTTGCGAAAAAGAACTAACCTGGATTTCTTATGTTACTTTCATTAGATAAAATTAATGTTCAATTTATACATTGACTGCTCCTATCTACCAGTCAATAGAGTAAATGGTATAGAAGAAAACTCGAATTTTTCTTCTCGATTTCGGGTAGAATTCATTGTGCGTCACCCATTCCATACCACGTGTTTATCAGCTGTGGATTCGATGGCTACAGGTCATTATGAACAACCTTGCATGTTTATGTAGGTAACGATATCAATTTGTCAGTTTTATATGCATTGGGATATGTTAAGGTATTACTACGCCACTCACTGACCATTCCATTTAATTTTTGATAAGTAAACCGTAATGTAAATCTACATAAACACTAAGATACGAACTTGGAAGTTCAGCTCCGAAGAAGAGGAAAGGCATTGCCAGTGTAAACATCAGTATGGATGAGAAGAAAAATCCTATCCACCATCCACCTACCCACCTCGGATCAGTTGGTTTCAGCTCCCAGCTGAAAAGGGAAATAAAGAAGCTTAATAACATAACAATAGATCTGATCATTGCCTACTTTTAATTTTCTCTTATGAATCCAAGGAAAACAACTTTAAAAATCTTTTGCAGGCCACCAAAATGAGGCAAATATATACTTTGTATCATGGTGGTGCCTTTTGACGAAATGACTTTATTTAGAATACCAAGTTTGACAGTTAGAAGCTGCTAAAACCTATGGTCACAAGCTTAGATGTAACTTCCTCTCTGTATGTCAACGAAAATGCAATTCGACCCTATGTTGGTGAGTATTCTACTTCATTTTCATATTTAATACACTCGCCTCGCTAATTTGAGTGAAAAAAATCATATTGCTTAGGTGCGCCGAATATGCCGACTGCTACGTATATCTCTACTAATATGGTTACATTTATAACTCAATTGCAATTATAACTCAGTTATACAGCTCGGTTTCAAAAATAACATACCCCTGCAATGTCGCAAAATAAATTGACCGCCTTCACCTTCATTTCATCGACCATTGCTTGATGACTATAAACCTGGTACGAATGAAACTTTTACATTTTGTGCATATGGTTATGTGTGTTGAAATGGTATTTAATTTATATTGATAATGGCCAGTCCGATCGAACAGGAAGCTGCTTTTGGCGTATACCAAAATTCTGACAGATTTAAGGTCAAGTTTTAAAATTTAGGCGGTTGGTATGGTGTACCTACTGTGAATATTGCCACTTTATGACCTGCATGCTATGCATTGACATCTATTTTAGATAACTTAGAACTTGCACCACACGCGAAAAAGTACAGAATCAGAAAGTGGAAGTTCAATGTACCTACTGCCTTGCATTTTAGTACCTTGCAAAGGAATGTTTTCAGCACAAAATTCTCTTCAAATTTATCCAATTTTATAAATTTGCATCTGAGATTAGCAGTAATAATCGAAATGATTATTTATAGATAGTTTCTATAGAATTGTGCTTCATGCAACGCACACTTGCCTATGGCAATGCTGAAGTTATGTAATGGCCTTCTTAAACATAATATATTAATCAAAGACATTTGTTGGTATGTGAACGTATTTGATTGAAATACTGGGAGTGGTGATCTTATAAAGATGGTTTATATAAGAAATCATCCCAGAGAAACTCCAAAGAAACAAATATCTGGCGCAAGAGAACACAGTAAGATGTAAATGGACAGTAATAGAGCAGTTTTGCTTCCTTAACACACGCCTGTAATGAAAGAACTAGCGTCTATTTCACCATTATTTCAGTACGAAAAATGTAAAACGAATGTGGTGCAAGTTTTAAGGTATCTAAAATAGATGAACATGAATAGCATTAAGGTCGGAAAGTGGCAATATGCACAGTACATACATCATACCAATCGCCTAAACTTGAAAACTTGACTTTAAATCTGTCAGAAGTTTGGTATACGCTAAATGCAGCTTCTTGTTCGATCGGACTGCTCATGATCAATATAAATTCCATGTTTTAACATACATACACATATGCACAAAATGTAGAAGTTTCATTCGAACCAGGTCAACAGTCATCAAGCAATGGTCGATGCAATAAAGGTGAAGAGGTCAATTTATTTTGCGACATTGCAGGGGTATGTTATTTTTAAACCAAGCTGTACTTGAAACGAAATACCTGTAATCAATCCACAATCTTAAGAAGGTGAGAATAGTAGCCAAATGCAAACTAGTGAGGTAAAGTGTACAATCATACAAACTTTTCTCTGGAAACTTGGGGATAGTCTACGTAAACATTTAGCAATACTCCGCCAATAATGAAACCGATTGTTGGACCGATAGCTTGACAAAGGCCGAATAAACCTGCAAAAATGAGAAGGTCAAATCATTAATGAGCAAAAATCAGCAATAGCCCAAGTCACGAAAACATGTCCATGTAATGAATACCCCCTTGAACCCCACTTGTATATAGCAAAACTGGAGAATGCAGGGGTATACCTATTTTTTCTTATTTCTGCTCCAAAACATAGATTGTGAGTACTCGTTAGAATTCTCAAATTGCTTTTGAAAATTTCTCTGTTTATTGCATGGACACGTTTTCGTAATGAATTGCAAATCGTTTTAGCCTGACAAAAATAAGACGACAATATTATATCATTGGCCCGTCCATTGGGGCTGAAAGAAAAAGATTGTACTTCCAGCTAAACCTAATATATGTAACTGAATGACTGTGTGACAATCTACCCAGCGTTAATGAAAAGTTACCATCACTAAAATTTCGATATTTTGAAAAATTTTGAAAAAAAAACATAATCTCTTTCAAAATGTTAAGTTTCATTCATGGTTATGGTCTACGGCACATTGATTAAGTTACATTACACACTTCCAATTACCCTGGAACTATGGTGCACGTGATTCACGTGCATTTTGTGATTTTCGAGATTTTTGAGAACTAGAACTGAGCCATATTTTCACAAGTCTTCATGCCATCTTATGCTTCTAGAAAACGCCACCAAATCAATTTATCCTTTTCCATCGTCTGGTGGAAAAGAGGACCTAACTTTCAGGTAGCACCGAAATTTTGCATTTCTCTATACATTTAAATGGGAGCTTCTGACATTTGTCAAGAGGTGTGAAAAGGCATTCGATAAAATAGACAGATCCCTATTATGGCAAAAGTTACTTAAAGAAGATGTTAGTGTTAAATTGGTTAAAGCTTTAAGTTCTATGTATACTGTCGTAAAGTCATGTATTAGATACCATTCTTGTAGGTCACGTTTTTTTCAATTCACATGTTGGGTTAAAGCAAGGGGACCCCAGTTCTCCACTTTTGTTCATGATGTTTATAAATGATATTGTTCAACATATTAACGATGATTTTAATGAAATTTTCTCCTTTCAAGTACTTAGATTGTTCATTCTACTACATGTATATGCAGACGATGCTGTGTTATTCGCAAAATCGCCAAAAGTTCTCCAATCTCTTTTGCATGACCTAGAAATATACTGTTTAGCATATGGCTTAAAAATAAATACGACTAAGACACAAGCAATGATTTTTGAAAATAGTAGAAGACATACACATTATGATTTTTACCTCAACAATGTAAAACTAGAACTTGTTACATCTTTCAAATATTTAGGTATACACTTTTTTTAAAAATGGACATTGGCATAGAACCCAAGATAGATTAGCAAAACATGCATCCTTTGCTTTACATAACTTATTTACAATCTTCCGCGAAATTGAACTGCCGACTCCAGAGAAATGTAAACTGTTCGATTCACTAGTTGGCTCTATTCTTAATTATGGCGCTGAAGTCTGGGGTATGTACGAAGCTAATGATGTTGAAATGCTCCACACAAACTTTTGTAGGTATATATTACAAGTTAGAAAATCAACAAACTTAACCGGATTATATGGAGAACTAGGAAGGACACCTATGCTTATTGGTAGAAAACTATGTATCATTAGATACTGGATAAAAATTTTAAAAGCAGATGATGATTTTGTACCTAAGAAAATTTATTCTATGTTGAAAGATGATGCGGACAACAATAGGAATTATCATGGTTTAAATTGGGCATCTCAGATAAAATCTATTTTATGCGATATTGGGCTAAACTACTTCTGGATACAACAAGCAGAAATTGAAATACATTTTAATGTTATAAAAACAAAAATATTAGACATCTACAGGCAAACTTTGTATACAGAAATAAATAACTCTAACAGATTGTCAGCATACGCTCGTTTAAAACACGATTTTATGTGCAAAAAATATCTTGATTTCATATCAGACAAGAAATATAGGGTGGCTCTTAGTAAATTTACGTTATCTTCACATGATCTGGAGATTGAACGGGGGCGACATCTTAACACAAATAGGAGTGATCGTTTATGCAGATTTTGTAATGGTACGTACATCGAAAATGAATATCATTTTTTGCTTGTCTGCCCTCTATATAGGGATCTTAGAATAAAATATTTTAAACCATACTATTGTCGATGGCCGACTTTAAACAAATTCGATGATCTTATGTGCAATACAAGTAAAAAAGTTATCCTTAATGTAGCTAAATATATATATTTTGCATTTCAATTACGCAAAGAAAATTTGTAACATTTTGATTCTTGATACTTATTTGTCTTGTATGTTTACATGTATTTGCTAGTTATGTGCATGCTATAAGCCGTAATTGCTCCTCGGCTTCATTTTCATGTACTGTTCTCACTACTGTATATATTTTATGTAGGCTTTAAGCTGTGTTTTGCTTTATGCTGAATAAAGTTATTTGTATTTGTATTTATATAATCAATTTGGTTGTGATTAGAAACGTTTTCAATAGCAATGATGGATGACACTAGATATGCCATGAAGTATCGATAGTTGTCTGTTCAGAATTTCATGTACTGTTCTCACTACTGTATATATTTTATGTAGGCTTTAAGCTGTGTTTTGCTTTATGCTGAATAAAGTTATTTGTATTTGTATTTGTATAATCAATTTGGTTGTGATTAGAAACGTTTTCAATAGCAATGATGGATGACACTAGATATGCCATGAAGTATCGATAGTTGTCTGTTCAGAATTAAATATTGTCATGCGTAAATTGAATTTGATTTACTGGTAACTTTTCATTGACGCTTTATCTATATTAACTTGTTACGGCCTAGAAGGGCTACTGAATATGTCCAGGAAAAGTGATCAAGTCAAAACCATTCACGCCCCGTTTACACATTCTCGACTTTCTCTACGATTCACCACGATTCACCCCGATTTCTCATGGTCAGAAAAATCGGGATGGATCGGGATGAACCGTGGCGAACAGTGGAAATATTCAGTGTCACTACGATTCCAGTAAGAATGTCCACGATATTAGTACGGTGTCTAGGTATCGCTACGAATCAATGACGATTCATGACGGCAACGTTACGGTCAATGAGGATTAACCACGGTGGCACAACGAATGCTCACGGTACTTGTACGGTTCGATACGGTACTAATACGATGGCCAATCGTGGAGCTCCGTAGCGAAACCGTGGATGATTCGTAGGACAACCGTACACAATTCGTGGTGAATCGCGAGAGTTTGTGGTGTCAAAGATTCCACGGTTTCGCTACAGAGCTCCACGATTGGCTACGATCTCTCACGAATAGCCGCGAATATAGCTACGGTGTCAGTACGAATAAGCACGATTTCGCTATGGTTGCGCTACGAATTAGACCACGCCCAATAACCACCACGATACGCCACGAATGTTTTAAACAGTTTGAAACTTCCGTAGCGCTACCATGGAGTTTCCCGAATCATCACGGTTCATCAAGATTCGCCACGGTTCTGCTACGAATCAGCACGGTACACCACGGTACACGACGATTTTACAAATCGTGGCGAATCGTAGCGGCACCGTAGACAAAAATCGTGAATGTGTAAACAGGCCTGTAACATTTCCATGTTGGGTAGAAGTGCATTTTAATGGAGATTTTATCACGTCAATTGTAATTTATGATGCGGACAGTGACTTCTGGTGTGAACAAATGTTATCGTATCTCTTAATTCATAACATTGCTTTATGGTTGGCTACTGAAATGTTTAAGATATCGCTCCAGACAAAAAGTAAATAATTTTTATAGTTTATCAATATAAAATGTGTTACAAAACGTCATTTAGTGGGGCTACTCTGTGTATATTGACCTGCTAGAAATAATCATCCATAACATACATCATAGTGAAATGAATTTTCGTTCACTTTGCCATGTTTTCCGAATACATTGACGGCTATTGTAACGTAAAAAAACTTGATATTTTATTCATTTCGCACATTCAAAATACAGACCTAAATATAGAGGAGCGTTTTCTGCTGGAACACTGTCATCCATTAATGAGTAACCCACTGTTATAAGTGTAGACCCTCCTATCCCGTGCATCATCTGACCTATTATTAGCATTGTCAAATAGTTCGGCAATTTCGATACTTCCTTGTCACAGGCATCGGTGGTATCACCTGTAAAGAAAATGATAAATGAGCGTATGAGAAAGCCAACAATTTGGGGGTCCGATCAGGTCTGACACAAACCGGCCTGTACAGTCACAGAAGATGATTAGAGGCTTGAAATTTTGTATTTAAGTAGAAGAGGGATTGTACTATCCGTGCAGCCAAAAAAAAGGCGCTGATCAGCTTCGCGCTTACCTGCGGCTTTGTTTTCGCCTATGCAAATTGTTGGTTTTCTCAAATATACATGCTAGAAATAAAAATGATGACCTCGTTTTAGTAACATTCACAATATGGGCATTCCCTGTGACTTTATGCAATATTTTTATGAAATTTGCAATTCAGGCCCGAGGTTTAAATCGACTTGATCTTATACACCATGTTCATTCTTATTGGCGCACATGCTCTAATCCCATTTTCAAAATATACACTATGTGCATAAGTGCACATTACTCGCTTAGCATTGGTATTAAACACAAATTCACTTATTGCGCCTAGGATAGGTACATGAGTTTGTCGATAATTCTTATCTAAACTGTATGCATATGCAACAAGAAACAAACCTTTAATGAAATCACACGTGCCCTTTGTCGTCCTTTGTCCCCACTGATAGAGCCCCGTCAAGAAGTGAGGTAGAAACATACAGAGTGAACCGAGCGCAGCAACGATGAAGGCGACATTGAGAATCCTTGCTTTATGCCTTCTGTTGCCACAAAAACCGATGATAATTCCAAACACCGAAGCTGCTATATCGAAAGAGCTTGAAATCCATCCCACTTGTGAGCTGGTTAGTTCGAACCGACGTTCGTACGACGTTGTATTGACGTTGTTGATTCCGTTTACTGCAAAACCTGTTACAACGTAAAACGAAGCAGCAACTTAAAGATTAATTTGGACGAAAGCTTGTTTTTTTAGCTCTGTGTCTTACTATTTTCTTATATATATGAGCGTTCGCTAAAGTATTTTTTCACGGTTGATAACTATGCTGCCTTCTTTAATTGCACGCTGGTGGGTCGGGCGTGAGACTCTATGATTGCCCCGACATAAAGCTATTCATTTAGTAAGTTAGGGCCGGAGTTTCTTGTCTATTGCTTGGCTTTTCTTTTGCTCCATATTTCAGTAAGTTATTCGGAGTAGCGCCCAGGGGTCTCCATCGTCGGGCAGCTTACTGAATCTGTGAGTCCTCGTTTTTTATTCATCATTGTGGTTATCTTTTTATGATTCATTAACTAGTTAGAGATTTACCACGAGGACCGAACAACTAACTAAATGTTGTGAACCACTGTAGAAGATGAGGAGGGTGAGGTTAGAGCTCTGTAAAATCGATTTAAGCACCCCCTCCCCCAGTAATTTTATATTACCGATCGTTCCAAGGCGATATTTCTGTTTTGTTTCTATTTGTTTTGTGTTTTGGAGTCGAATTTTTGTGCTGTTGAACCTTATGTACGTTTTTATAGTTTTAGTTTTAAGTTCAGGAAACTGAGTGGCCGCTATTGGGAAATAACTGTTCACTCGGCTTACGATATGTTTTCTAAGTATTAGTACCTATTTGTCAATTTAGTTTTTTTTTCCACCTAGGTTTTCTTTCTGATTGTGCCTTTTGCTGATCATTTTCTTCTAGTACCTTTTAATACGTATTTATCAAAGGTTTTCATGTGAGGTCAACCGAGCAATAACTTGCAACTTTTCTGTTTATTTTTCACGTGATTTAACATACAAGTTGTCTTCGGGCTGTAAGGAATCCTCGTCAAATAAATAAAGTGTTTGATTAATGATATTATGTTTACTTTCACCACAATTTCCTATTTGTTACCACATCGGTTGCATCCACATACCTTAACGATATGACAACTGTGTTCCGAGATGTCGAAATTCTTATCATTACGAAAATATGCTCATGAAAATATATAGAGATTTTTTCAGCATTAAAAATTAAAAATTTCATTGGATTTTTATCATTATTTATTTATTTATTTATTTATTTATTTATTTATTTGCTCAAAACATTGATTGTGGGTACACGTTAGAACCGCCTCGACGGATAACCACCATCTATGATTTGGATCAAAAATTTGAAAAGTAGGTTTACCCTTTGAAATCCCAGTTTTGCAATATTTAAGTGGGGTGTGAGTGGTATATTTTTCATGGACATGTTTTTCTGATGCCAGAATATGTATGGAAATTAATAATGATTTTAAAAAGTAACATCAGAAGGCCCAGACATTGATACAACTAGACTAAAAATCCCAACCAAGGCACCATGCGGGAGAATATTAAGGCAACGCCAGACACAAAATCTGACAACACACACGACTCTTCCAACCTTCAATCTCTTCCAGCAAGGACAGCCTCGGCCGTGGTCTTGTTACTTCTGGGAGCATTACCTATACAGGCAGAGATTCATAGAAGAAAGCTGAGCCTAATACATTCCATTGCTAGATCTCATAATACCAGAATGCAGGATGTGATGTATCGTCAGCTTGCCGTGGGACACTGTGAAAGTTTCTTCTCTACAACAAAGGAGATCCTAGATATGTATGATCTTCCAGACATGTCTGCCTTATCAAAATTCACAAAGTTCCAGTGGAAGAATGAATGCCGGAAAGCAGTAGCATCATACTGGTCAGAAAAATTGAGGGAAGAGGCATCTGAGAAGTCATCATTGATCCACTGCAACCTGAGGGATATGGCTATAGGGAAAACCCACATCATATGGGAGAATGTTGGTAATAATACAGTTGATGTGCAGAGAGGCATCACAAAAGCTAGGATGCTTACTGGAGTTTATATGCTGCAATCTACGACAGCAAAATTTAACCAGTACAATGTGGAACAAATATGCCCACTCTGTAGGCTTGCCAGTGAAGACCTACAGCATATGTTACTGAAATGTCCAGCCCTCGCAGAAGTTAGGGGACCACATATATCTTCCATCAGAAAGCTTCTGAGTCAGAATTTTGGGATGTCCTGGTGGCGGTCACGTTCCTCTGAACAGATAGTAGCCTTATGTCTGGATGGTTCAAACATCACTGTACAGTCAAACTACATACCTGAGGAGGGTTTTGTTGGTCGCCTGGAAGCACTATGTAGGCACTTTTGTCACAAGTTACATATGAAAAGACTACAGCTACACAGAAAGTTGTTACAGTAATAGTATTTGCAAATTGAATTTAATTCATTGGGAATTTGATGTATATAAAGTAAATGAAAGGATGTTAATATGGCCGTCCCCTCTCACACGTCCAGATTTGTAAATATTCCAGTCCGGGCCTTAACCTGTGTTAGTGTTTATATTCAAACAACGTTGGATTAAGAAAATTCACGGGGATTCTTCAAAGAGGGATCACCGGTGCGCCACTGACTGGCGGGATCTACAGAAACAACAACAACAACCATCCTGCAAACATCAACCAAGACAAAGACTACAAAATGAAAAAAAAAAACGAGAAGCAGAAAGAACATATAATCAACACAAAGACAAAATATAAGAAATATGCTTACCTTGCACGGTGATATACATACAAATACATAGACACAATATCTTCGGATTATTTATACGTTGGAGCCATGAAGGGCGACAATTTCCAATCCCACACCTGGTCTCCACAAAGTCGCCATCTTTCAAAGCACCCCCATTTTCTTTGTACTTCTCCTCTGTAGACATTTTCGCCTGTTTGATCTTTTTAGACTAGTGTTGTTGTTCAATTGTTGTTGGTTAAAATAAGGGTTCTTTCAAGGTGTTTTCCTTCTCTTTCAATACTGGCCACGACCACTGTTGTTGGTTCCACCACAAAACGCTCTGTTTTGTCAAAATGGATAAACGAATATTTCTGTAGCGTTATTCATTTTGCTTCATCCGCAAAAATATCTGTGCCACCTAATGCCTTTTTGTTAACACCCATGGGCTAAAGCTGTCAAAATATTGATGATTCAATTGAAGTTTCGCTTTTTTAGGTGCTGATGTTTACAACGTTTGTGTGTCTGTCCATTTGTTACACTAACTCTCTTATATCGTTTCCTATTCGTTTTCTTGTTTTAACACTTGTTATTCTTTTATTCAGTATGTTTTATATACATTTTTCATTTATTTCATAGGCTAATTAAGATTCTACATTAATTGTCTAAGACAATTTTAATTTTCCGAAACCTAAAAATAAAAACAAATGATTACCTCCTTTAATGTCGGCAATTTTTTATAATTATAATTATTGAATGTCATACTTCCAAAATTTCCGTGTATGTCCAATTTACAAGTGCATTCTGTTTAAAAATCTGTCGCAAAAATATATGAGCCGCCCCATGGGAAAACCAACAATCTGCACCTTTGTTTTCGCTACTCGGATAGTACAATTCCTCCTCTACTTTTAAACTCCAAAATTTCAAGCTTCTAGCTCTTTTCTGTGACTGTACAGGTCGGTTTGTGTCGGACCTGTTCGGAAACCACATTGTTGGTTTCCCCACGAGACGGCTCATATTATGTCTACAATTAGAATCGATGTCATATTACTCTGTAAATATTATCAACAGACATGAAAATAGAAGATTAAAATGCAAGCATATTTTTAACATAGTAAACCTGAATTTTTATTTGACAGGCTAGATAGATATAATTAAACCACTGCAGATAACCCAAAATGACATGTGCGCAATGGCTAGTGGCTCTGTGCGGCATGACCATCATTATTTTGGTGTTATTTAAGAAAATGGCTATAGTGTCACAAGCGGAAAGAAATGACAGTTGTCTGACAAACGTAGACCAGTCTTGGTCCTGTCTTCTCAAGGTACACAAATTGTTGAATTTTCAATGTCGTGGCCAATTACTTCCGGTAATAAGCGCTGTGGGTTATAAGATGTCACTTTTCACCCAATTACTGGTCAAAATATAATGAATGTAGACTTTGTAATTATAAGTTACTTAAATGACATCAAATCACATTAAAGGTAACGAAGTCATGATCAGAAAATGTCTCCACATGTGGGGATAAAACGCGTGAATGTCATTATGTATGCAAAGGTACCCAAATTTAAGCAAATCTCTTTTGGCGCAAATAATAATTATGGTTGGTTGATTGGGGTTTAACGTCCCACCAACAACCCAGGTCATATGGAGATGGGACCTCGGTTTATAGTCCCATCCGACGGACTGGAGCCCGAGATCGAACCTGCGACCCCTGGTTAACAAGGCGAGTGACATAACCACTGCACTGCGGAGGCTTCTAAAGAATAATAATTATGCCCATGACGATGAGCTAGCCATCTTACTGTTTGCATTGAAAGGTACAAGTAGGCAACGATCAGGAAAAGGCGCAATCAGAAAAAAGATTCCCACTCCAGAAACCGAGGTGGGAAAAAGCTAAATTAACAATCAGGTACTTATCCCATGAAAACATATCGTAAGCCGAATGAGCCGCTATTTTCCCAAAAGGTGGCCATTCAGTTACCTGAACTAAAAATATAATAACATACATAAAGCGCCAACAGCACAAAAAAAATTAAACACCAAGACATAAAACAATAAGAACCACCACAGAAGTATCGCCTTGGAACTGGCGGGCTTAAATCGATTTTACAGGTACCTAACCTCGCCCTCAGCTTCTGTAGTGGTTCAGTTATACACAAATATAAACAAGAAATAAGGAAATTATGCTTTTAAAGCCCCTATCTCACTGGAATGCGACAACTGGAGACTAGTTCGCGAATAGTTCGCGACTATTGCGTGACAAAGATTGACGATATAAACACAACTTTCACGTTGCAGTCTCATTGAATATACATTTATGCGACAAATTCGCGAATTTCGGTCTAATTTTGAGAATATATCTCGCGACTGTCGCGCGACATTCGTGAGAATGTCTCACGACGATCCCGCAAATGTAGCTTATTTTCATTTTAATTCATACGACAGTTGTGCGACATTCGTGCGAGTGTCGCACGACATTCGTACGAATGTCGCTTAGTTTTATTTTCTCGCCAGATAGTCGCGAGGTTTTCGCATGTTTTCTCAAGACTGTCGCGCGACCGTCGTGCGACACTCGCACGACATTGGTATGAGTGTCGCGAAAATTTCGCATTGTAAATTCGCCAAAATTTCGCGGCGACATGTTCGTGACACTCGCACGTACGTCGCGCGACCGTTGCACGACAGTCGCGCGACAGTCTTGCGAAATATTTTTGGCGAAAAAATTCGCATAAATTTTTTAAACATGTTTAAAACCTTCGCGACGAGTTCGCGACACATGAAACCACATGTCGTGCGAAAGTCTGCGACAAAATTCGCAAAACAGTCGCGAAAAATTCGCATGTCAGTGAGATACTAGGAAAATGTTACGCATAGGTACCAACATGAAACACGTATAACGGAAAGCAGGGTGAGCAGCTACTGAAGGAAAGGTGGTCTCAGTGCTACATACAGCTTGGACAGAACAAGTAAAATGCAGAGGTCTAAGTGAACAGCCAATTGATATTCGGGTGGTCACAAAGTTATGCAATATTAAACACTTGGATAAATGTTAACCACAGCAGCAGTACCGCCTTGGAACGGTCATTTATAGATAACTGGGCGGGGGGGGGGGGCATAAATCGATTTTACAGGTACCTTACCTCACCCTCAGCTTCTGCAGTGGTTCACAATATTTAGTTAGTTGTTCGGTCCTCGTGGTGAGTCTCTAACTAGTCAATGAATCATCATGGACAAACAAATAAATCATGATAAATACCACGATGATGCTTAAATTATTTCAATTATCTTTAAACAATTTACGTCTTGTGTTGGATATTTCTTTCCCAACGGGTGTCTCTGCTTGGTGATTTACCTTCAAATGTATGTCTCGGTCTCTGCTCTTTTTGTTACCTTTGTATTGTAATTGGTTGATTATAGCCAGGTGACTACCTTGCCGGGAAAGAGTTAGTCACCTTGTTCTTCATTTGTGCTGCAAAAACTTTATCTTGATGTTTTGTGATGTCCTCTCTTTCCTACCTTGCGACTGGGTTGCCATTTTGAATTTAATTGTGTCAATACCTGTTTCTTCTATTCTTACTTTTCAATGTTTCAATCTTGTCTTTGGATAATAAAACTGTACTGATCTTCAGTACTTCTTTCATTGTGTTTCTTATTTAGTGTTGTTGACTGTTACGGTTTATGAATGATTAAGTTAGTCATGTTGCGAGAAGAAAACCCAACATGTCTGGTTTTCAAAAAGATCCGACGCAAGCTAAACATGACGCACAAACCAATAGTTAGTTCCGTTCGGGAACTTTATTTTAGTATCAATCCATTCAATAGAATTTAACGAGCACAATTTCGAGAAAAAATAACTAAATCACAGTTCGTAAACTGTGATAAGTCCAGTTGAGTTAAATTTGTTTTTTTTTTTCCTATCCTAGATTTTAAACTTATTTAGGAATGAATTAATCATTATACATGTATCTGTATTTGTGAATTATGCATATACAGTTTATTAAATAAACATTTGGTTTGACGTTGTGGAGTTGGTAAATATTTAACGATTTCCGGAATGCGCTGATTTTAATCTGGCCTTTTTCTTATGGAAGGCTTGTCATAACTACATGTACATGTATCCTCGATAAAGAATTAGCCACTTAACGCCTGTTGGACTGGCAATATCTATGTGTAGAACTGCATCCCAACCAATCCCGAAGGAAGGAAAATAATAATTTATTGTAGAGTGTATTATCCCTCGGCTGGCTCTTTTTACCCGAAAGCGCAATATGGCACATACTACATCCCTTTGAACGTTTTTACTGCTTCTAAGGATCAAACGTTTATATTTTATCTTTAATTTACTCGTCTTTACCCCAGATAACGAAATCCTTTTGGTGACATTATATTTGGTGCTTCTAGAAACGCGCTGTTGACAAATGACAATACTGAAAATACTGTAAAATTTAATTTTTACACATTTCTTTGCATGTAACACATGCCAAACTATTTCACAATAGAAGAAATAATATTTGCGAATAAATATTAAAGATTTTGGAAATAAATGTTTAAATATCAAAAATGCATCATGGTGCACTGTGTACATGCACATGTATCTGTATCTCTGCATCTATGTCGTGAAAGGCTCTGTCCTGAAAACAAGCTATACTTAATAGTACACTGTAGTTTTGCTGGGAGAAAATAAACTGATAAACTTTGAAAAGTGAAAGGAAAAGGTGATGATATTTAATTTGTATATTCCTACGTTTGCAAAAATGACATGCCTGGTTCTTTTGTAGTCGAACTAGGTAGTCAATTGATCACTATGAATATCAAGTGGCAAGACAATATTGCAGACACAGGTGTCCTGAAGAAAGCAGGGATGCAAAGCATGCATACCGTCTTAAAGCTAGCACAGTTAAGGTGGACTGGTCATGTTATAAGAATGCCTGATGAGCGACTTCCTAAGAAAGTTTTCTATTGAGAACTACAGGGGGATTTAGCGCTCTCAATGTGGCCAGACGAAACGCTACAAAGACACCCGAGGGATTTTGACATACCAATGGGGTTCTGGGAACAGACTGCACACGAGCGATCAACAAAGGAGCAGCTCTCTATGGAGGAAAGAGAATCTGTGAAGCTGGAAGAATGCGCACAGAACGCAAAGCCAAGACCAATGGGCCATCAGCAGATTCCATGACAATGCCTTGCTCTACTTGCAACCGGCAGTTTAGAGCTAGAATTGGCCTAGTCAGCCATCAAAGAACTCGCCTACACACATGAACCTTATTCATGAAATAATGATGGCCTTTCTCATTTGTGAGAGACGAACGACCATCAATATCAATTCAATACAAATAAGTTTATTGTCATTAAACATATAACAATGCTTTTCGCCAATAAAACACAGAAACAAAGTAAGTGGTAACATACAGACATGGTTATCAAGAAGCAGCATATACACAATTATGATACAATGTCACAGTTTGCAAGTATATGCATTTAAAGAAGTAAATTCGAATGAATATACACTCATGTCATGTTCCTAAATTATTGTTCTTGACTTCGTTTGGAGAATGCTTTTGAATATAGGTGTGGAGAGCCAACTACAGTTATAGTTGGGGGCTTTTGTAATTTGTGTGTAGCGATGCATAAAATGCTCTTTCAAATTCTGCCAGTTATTTTCCTGGGGTCTGTATGAGTATCATGATACCTACAACGAGGAAATCTCTTGGGTGAACTACAGGATCATTGGTCCTCTTGTGTATCCAGTCTTTTTTTCATACTTGCAGATAACCACAGATAAGGACAACCACAATATCTCAGATAAGTTTTAATTTCGACAAGATCCTATTTCTGATTGCAGAGTAAGCTGCCCTTGAGTGTTTTGAAACACTGATATTCTTACGAATATGAAAATTCGTAACCTTTAAGAAATGACGCATTGTTTGAAAAATCCCGCGTCCCTGACGGGATTCGAACCCGAATCGCCAGGGTAGAATTCCAGTGCTCTGACCACTGAGCCAAAGAGTCGACTCCCTGACGCAGTACGTCAGAGATTGTAGTACATATAGCATATATATTTTATCGAATAGCAGTGCTATTGATAGAAGCTACGCATCATGTGATCTGTCAACCCGACCTTCCCGCAACCACGGCAGATAATCTCGACTGAATGAGTGGTGCAATGAGACATAACACACACCCCATTTCGAAAAAGTAATCATTTATGATCACGAGCGAGTCATTTTCATGACTATATGACTCGAATGGTCCATCCTGGACGAGCCCCCATCCTACGAATATGAAAATTCGTAAATAAGAAATGATGCATAGTTTGAAAAAACATCACGCGTCCTTGACGGGATTCGAATCCGAATCGCCGGGGTAGAAATCCAATGCCCTAACCATTGAGCCAAAGAGTCGCTGACGCAGTATGTCAGAGATTGTACTTAAAAGGATACATTCTATCAAATAGCTGTGCTATTTATAGAAGCTATGCATCATGTGATCTGCCAACCCGACCTTCCAACCACGGCAGATAATCTCCACTGAATGAGTGGTGCAATGGGACATAGCAATATTTAGTGTTGTCAACACTCTCTAGCCCCTACAATTATGATCGGATCTTCTTTATTCTTGCAGGTTACGATAACAATCATAATATCTAATCATAATATTTGAATTTCGGCCATTTCCCATCACTGACTGAGGAGTTCGCTGCCTTTGAGCGTGTTGGAAAAATCCCCATAGGCTTATAATGGGTAAAGTGATGTCCACAAATTTACTCTGTAATTTGTATCTGTTCTTTTCCATACTTGCAGGTAACAAGGACAATCACAATATCTCGGATGAGTTCAAATTTCGACCAGATCCCATTTTTGATTGCGGAGTAAGCTGTCCTTGAGTGCTTGAAAAATTGATATTTAGTGTTATTAACACTCCAAAAATTCATGATTGGGTCGTCTTCATTCTCGAAGGTAACTTTAACAATCATCATATCTCGGCTGAGTTAGAATTTCATCCAGATCCGATTAGGGACTGCAGAGCTATCTGCCCTGAGTATTTGAGAATTCGATATTTAGTGTTATCAACATTCTAGCCCCCTACACTTTGTTCGGATTTTCATCTTTCTTTGTAGTAATAAGAACAACTATGATATCTTGGATGAGTTCCAAATTTGGCCAGATCCTCACTGATTGCGGACTTAGCTGCCCTTGAGTGTCTGAAAATTTGATAATAAGTATTGTTAATACTTGACCGGATCTGCAGTAACAAGGACAACCATAATATCTCGGATAAGTTCGAATTTTGAACAGATTCCACCTTTGATTGTGGAGTTACCTTCCCTTGCGTTTTGAAAAATGGATATTTTATTAATAGCGTCAACACTTCACTTGCGTGTTTGAAAAGAAAAGAGATTTAATTAATGGAATCAGCACTGCAGCGGCTTCATTTTTGTTCGGATCTTCATCATTCTTGACAGGCATAATATATCTGATGAGTTTGCATTTTTGACAAAATGGCCTGGGTCCCTTAGTTTTGTCAAACTATAGAAAGTTACCTGCAAAACACCAGCTTTTGACATCTTTCAGAACAAAAAGACCAATATGCCACTTTCAAGAAAATCAACAACAAAGTGGGTCATAACCACCAAACTTTTTCAGTTATCCCCTTTGAAAACATCTCACTTTTAAAGCACAAAATCAGCTGTCACAAACTGAGCAATATGCATTATCTCCCTTTGACAAGCACAACATCCGGAGTTCACTTTTAGTTTCGAATTTCATTTCAACTGAAACTTTCATGTATAATAAAACTCATAATTATGTCCAGAAGTACCAGTTTAAAAATTATAGACACAAACCATCACACCTAGAGAGCATGGCATTCTATATTCTGAAAATCATCCATCCCTAATACGAAACTGGTCACTGATATCTTAATTCAGCGCCTTTTTTTAAACCAGCTCTTCATTCTTGGCAGTAACAAGGACAACCCTGATACCTCTACCTCTGATAAGTTACCAGATTCCATTGCTGATTGCAGAGGTAGCCGCCCTTGAGTGTTTGAAAAATCAGTATAAACATGGTTCTAATCATGTTAATTCTCGGGTGAGCAAATGTTGCCCTTTTGTGGTCTTGTTTCTACTGACAATGGTTTTTCATGGCAAGTGTATACTGACTCTCAAATTTGCCTGCACGTTTTTCTTACATTCTCAAAACATGCCAAAAATGGCATTTTTGATAAAGTTGAAAAATGAGAATTATAAACCATAAACCTCAATAATTTGTTTTGGGGTTGTCTCTGTTATGTCTGGAAAGTATGAGGCAAATCTATGACTATGCTTGCCGGGCCCTATTAAGATTTTTCTGGTATTTACATGGAATAGCTCTTAAGTTTTGTCGAGATGCGCTCAAATGATGAGCGAGTATGATGGGTTTCTGACCTGCAGATCAACTGTTCTTAGAAATGGTTTCTTTTAATGAAACTTTTGTTTTCTTATCACGAGCATATTAAGATATCAAATAAATACCTTTGTAGTTTTCATTTACAAAACACCCGATTCCATTAGAGACAAAGACGTCATTTGTTTGTCAAAAAGGAAGAGCCAAGTCGCATAAAGATAAAATCTATCAGGGCCTCTGATCAGATCTGACAATAACAGGACTGGATGGCTAGAGGCTTTACAATTTACTAGTTGTGTATGTTGCAAATTACGTGTGTTGCAACCCTTTGTCGCAAAAGCACTGATGCAGGTTACCTGCGAGTTTACCGCTCAGCTAATCTCCACCTATGCTATTGCAAAACTCATGATACGGCTTAAAAGATGAGCCATTGGCTTTTCGACCTGTATTTGAACTGTATTTTGATGTAGTTTCTTAAATGAACCACACTATTAATAAAGTTATTAAGATATCAAATACAATTTCTTTATGCACCTGGTTTCTCCATTAACAGATTTCCCATTTTCATTTGTGTCATTAGTACATCAAAAGGATTACAGGAATTTAATCTATATTTGCTCATCCAAATATGGCAAAATAACACTATATACCTGTTTATTTTCTCAGAATTCAGTAATCTGCTCATCTTGGTCTTTGCACTTGTCATCGAGGTTATATTTTAGTATTTCAAGATACATACATAAATATTCAAGCCAGTGTTTGGTTCGTGCCAGCCATCCTAGCTTGACCCGCTTCTGCTGGGCGATTTTATTACGAAAACTTGCCCATGCAATATATTTTTTGCCTTGTTTATTTTTGTAAATATGAAAATTGTAATTTGTAACTGTTGTTGCCATGTTGATCATTGTAAATATGTTGTAGGGGAAGGGCTGTAACTAAGGTTGAGAGAACTTGTAGCCCAAACCCATTGCTTTCCTGTTATGCAATATAGTATTAAACAAAAAATAAACAATATACAGAGAATTTTTTCAGCAGTAAAAATTGAAAATTTCATTGGAAAAATTTTGATTTTTTTAATTTGCTCAAAATATCGATTGTGGGTACATGTACACATTAGAACCGCCTCGCTCAATGGGTTCTAACGAGTACTCACAATCTATGTTTGGATAAAAAAAAAAAATAAGAAAAAATAGGTTTACCACTGTAAACCCAGTTTCACTACAAAAATATGGGGGATAAATTTACAGTATGATAAAGCAATGGACGTGAAAGTAAGATTTCCGAATAGGTTATTGTGTGCTGTTTGAGTCCTAAAGTCTCTGGAAACCATTACGAAAACTTGTCCATGCAATAAACAGGGATTTTTTCACTTGTAAAATTTGAAAATTTCATTAGAAAAAAATTGGATATTTTTCTTATTTTTGCTCAAAACATAGATTGTGGGTACACGTTAGAACCGCCTCGCCGAGGCGGTTCTAACGAGTACCCACAATCTATGTTTTGGAGCAAAAATAAGAAAAATAGGTATACCCCTGCAAACCCCAGTTTTGCTATATAAAAGTGGGGTATAAGGGGGTATTTATTTCACGGACATGTTTTCCTGATGCAAAAAGAACACGTTCTATAATATATTTCCTATATTCATCGAAGTCTTGATTAAGGTGTTTTCCCTAGTGTCTGATAATGGCTTTTTGCAGATATATTGCAACTTTTTAAATGAACAAGAAATATATTCTTTGCACAATTGGCCGTTTCCTTGTCGCAAAATATGCAGCAAAATTTTAAAAATTGGTTAACAAATAAAAAAATGTTCGGGTCAAAAACATTTTGAATAGGGATTTTCTGTACAAAATATCATTGAAGGGAGGTAAATATTTTCCCGCAAAAAAAAAAAAAATAAAATAAAAAAAAATAACACGATTCTTATATTTCATCATAATTGCTCAATGCAATTACATAAAGACACTTACTGACTTAACTGAGTTGAAATCGTCATGGTCGATTTAAAATTTTCGAAAATTACATGTATGAATATTAATAATCATTGATTACCTCCTTTTACAATGCAAATTCCTTTTTGGTCATAAAAACTTTGGCCGATTTTCAATTTTTTGCAGGTCTTATTAGGACAGTCGAAAACAAGATTTTGACATTAAAATAATTTTCTTATCGTCCTCCACACACACACACACACACACACACACACACACACACACACACACACAAAGAATTCTTCGGAAAAAACAGTATTAGAGGCAAGGTTTTAAACTATAAAACCATTTCATGTGTACACCTATATGGAAATTTTTTGGCCTTAAAGCAAATAGGAAAATGGTAATTGTAAAATAATAATAACAATACAAATGAGCTACCACATGGGGAAAACCAAAAATCTGCATAGGCTAAAACAAAGGCGCGGATCAGCTTCGCGGTAACCGCGAAGCTGATCAGCGCATTTGTTTTTAATACTTGGATAGTACAATTCCTCCTCTACTTAATTCCAAAATTTCAAGCTTCTATCCTGCTTCTGTAGCTGTACAGGCCAGTTTGTGTCAGACCTGTTCGGAAATCACATTGTTGGTTTTCCCACGAGGCGGCTCAAATAGAATCTCTTCTGTTAATGGTATTCTCATTTCCGGAATTCTTTTCATCGAGCATCACCTCTGCAACCCGTTTTAATACTACGAACAATGGACACACGTAGATACGTCTTAACGATCTGAAGATGCCTTTATAATAGACTATAATAATAAAAGACAAGATTTAGAGCCACATCCTGAAAAATACCGGAGCATGAAGCATCAACTTCGTACCTTCTCCGACTTAAGGCGATTCCGCACACCTGAAAAGCGATTGTTTTTCGCCACAGAGTAAAGAGCAACCCCTTCGCTAGTCCCTACAGAGACGCAAACTTGACTTAGGCCAATTCTTGGGTTGTTAAGGCTTACTTTTTTGTCATACATGGTCAGAAACTCCAAACAGCTTCCACGCGTTGCGGCTGAGACAAACAAACAGAAACAGGTTCAAGGCGCATTACGAAAACGTGCCCATGCAATAAACAGAGATTTTTCAAGCAGTAAAAATTGAAAAATTTTATTAGAAAATATTTTGACATTTTTCTTTTTTTTGCTAAAAACATAGATTTTGGGTACACGTTAGAACCGCCTCGGTGACGAGTACCCACAATCTATGTTTTGGAGCAAGAATAAGAAAAATAGGTATATCCCTGTTTACCCCAATTTTACTATATTAAAGTGGGGTTTAAAGGGGTATACATTTCACGGACATGTTTTTCTGATGGTACAGGAGGAAAGACGACATGCTGCTCTATATTTCCGTAAAATGAATATTAATATGGTGTCCACTCATTGACGTCATAAGTCAACTGGAATGAACGACAGTGTTTGCATCTTGATGCTGCAGTTTTAAACAGTCAAGTGCATACAAGCAAGAGAAAAAAGGTAAAATAATTTTATCAATATTTTTGTTATCATGATCAACGTCGTTATTATTTTTATTATTATAACTATTATTTATTTATTTATTTATTTATTTATTTATTTATTTATTTATTTATTTATTTATTTATTACATCATAAGGAAACTACAAAATATTTAATTACATGTTTGTTTGTTTGCAACAACGTGTCTCAAATTGTTTTATTCTATGATTTCCATCTTCCTTGTGAAAAGTCAACCTGATACAGTATTTCAGTAAATTGTCCGGGCACAATGGCTCGATCGGTACACTACGAAAACTTGCCCATGCAATAAACAAAGATTTTTTTAGCTTTAAAAATTGAAAATTTTCAGCTGAAAAATTTTGATATTTTTCTTATTTTTGCTCAAAAACATAGATTGTGGGTACATGTTAGAACCGCCTCGCCGAGGCGGTTCTAACGAGTACCCACCATCTATGATTTGGAGCAAAAATAAGAAAAATAGGTATACCCCTGCAGACCCCAGTTTTACTATATAAAAGTGGGGTTCAAGGGGGTATACATTGCACGGACATGTTTTCCTGATGACATGTAGCAAGTCCGATATGTAACGAATCCTAGAATCTGTAGTTTGAAGCCAAGTGCATACAAGCAAGAGAAAATAGGTATATAATTATATATATTTTAACAATATTATTGTTATCATGATCAACGTTATTATTATTTATTTATTTATTTATTTATTTATTTATTTATTTATTTATTTATTTATTTATTTCTTCAGATATGACAGTTTTATCATAAGAAAACAAAAGCGACGAAACAAAAAATATTTAATTGCATATTTGTTTGTTTGTAACAACGTGTCTCAATTTGTTTTATTCTATGATTTCCATCTAACTTGTGTGCGCTGCTGGTTAAAGTATCAACCTGATACAGTATTTCAGTAAATTGTCCGGACACAATGGCTCGATCGGTACATTAGAAAAACTTGTCCATGCAATAAACAAAGATTTTTTTAGCTTTAAAAATTGAAAATTTTCAGCTGAAAAATTTTGATATTTTTCTTATTTTTGCTCGAAACATAGATTGTGGGTACACGTTAGAACCGCCTCACCGAGGCGGTTCTAACGAGTACCCACAATCTATGTTTTGGAGCAAAAATAAGAAAAATAGGTAAACCCCTGCAAACCCCAGTTTTACTATATAAAAGTGGGGTTCAAGGGGGTATATATTGCACGGACATGTTTTCCTGATGACATGTAGCAAGTCCGATATGTAACGAATCCTAGAATCTGTAGTTTGAAGCCAAGTACATACAAGCAAGAAAAAATGGGTATATAATTATATATATTTTAACAATAATTTTAACAATATTATTGTTATCATGATCAACGTAATTCTTATTTATTTATTTATTTATTTATTTATGTATTTATTTATTTATTTATTTATTTATTTATTTATTTATTTATTTATTTATTTGTTTCTTCAATTATGACAGTTTTATCATAAGAAAACAAAAACGACGAAACAAAAAATATTTAATTGCATATTTGTTTGTTTGTAACAACGTGTCTCAATTTGTTTTATTCTATGATTTCCATCTAACTTGTGTGCGCTGCTGGTTAAGGTATCAACCTGATACAGTATTTCAGTAAATTGTCCGGGCACAATGGCTCGATCGGGACATGTAGCAAGTCCGTTATGTAACGAATCATAGAATCTGTAGTTTGAAGCCAAGTGCATACAAGCAAGAGATAATATATATATAATTATAGATATATTAACAATATTATTGTTATCATGATCAACGTATTTATTTATTTATTTATTTATTTATTTATTTATTTATTTATTTATTTATTTCTTCAATTATGACAGTTTTATCATAAGAAAACAAAAACGACGAAACAAAAAAAGTATTTAATTGCATATTTGTTTGTTTGTAACAAAGTGTTTCAGTTTGTTTTATTCTGTGATTTCCATCTAACTTGTGTGCGCTGCTGGTTAATGTTTCAACCTGATACAGTATTTCGGTAAACTGTCCGGGCAATAGCTATGGCTCGATTGATACATGTAGCAAGTCTGAATTGTAACGAATTCGCGATCGATCCTAGAATCTAAACAGCATGCATTTGGAAAAAACGTTATACACAGTGATGACCATAAACAGACATTGACACCTGTAAATTATTCATGTTTTTTTCTCACAGGTTCTTGAGGAAAAGAAAATAAAATGTCAATGCTATGTCACTGTAAAGACTGACAGAAAATCATCTTTATGGTAAGTTGACAATGGGCAAACTCTCTGAAAAAATATGGACCAACGCACAACAATTTTCATTTGCGAAAACAAAGCCACTGCACAGCTGATCAGCGCCTTTGTATTCGCCACTCAGATAGTACGATTCCTCTTCTACTTAAGTCCAAAACTTCAAGCTTCGAGCCTGCCTCTGTTACTGCACAGGCCAGTTTGTGTCGAACCTGGTCGGAAACCAAAATTGTTGGTTTTCACATGTATATTGCATTAGCATGCACAAGGTTTTGAGAAAAAAAATCTAAAAGCAATACATTGAATAAGCCTATAAAACTAGAAGTAAGCGTTGTCATTCACGTGATACAAACTTCTACAAAAATATAAATCTTTCTGTGATGAAGCAAACAAATCATTTAAATAGAAATATAAATAGAATTGTATTCATGTCAATCTGGTGGCAAATAAGAGTGAAAATGTATACCTAAATGACAGTACTGATGACTCGAAACAACACTGTGCTGCTTTCGATATTCATAACCCCTGGTTTGCACGTATTATATTTCAGTTCAAAAGTGGTTTGAACACTTAAAGACGAGCACAAGGTCTGTTGACAATGACTTCTATAGAAGATATACAAGTCGGGAAAAGGAAAATGGTCCACCAGATACACCACTAGGTCAGTACCTGAGTCATATTGTCGTGTGTGATTTGTAGCACCTGTTACTTTGGCACCATGCTCTGAGACTGGCTATATATAGGATTGAACCGCAAATTTCACAATTCGCGAATTTTACACCCATTCGAAAAATTGATACAAATATATCATATTTGAGAAAAATGACAATTGCGTACGTCGTCCAGTTTCAATAATCTTTAGGGGTTGTAACTTATGCTCATATTCGATAGATCCTGTACTATGCTTATACGAGAACTATATATACTTAGAAATATGCCTTTTTATTAGCTCACCTGAGCCGTTAGGCTCACAAGGTGAGCTTATAGGATGGCCATGATCCGGCGTCCGTCCGTCCGTCGTCCATCCGTCGTCGTCCACCATTTTCAAAGATCTTCTTCTCTGAAACCGCTTGGCCAATCAAAGCCAAATTTTATATGAAGCATCTATAGGAAGTGGGAACCAATATGTTTATAAATAATCTAGGTCACATGACCAAGATGGCCGCCATGCCCATATATGGTAAAACCCCTTCAAAATTCTTCTTCTCTGGAACCACTGAACCGATTTCAACGAAACTTGGCATGAAGCATCGTGGACTAAAGTACTATAATGTATATATAAATTATGACCTTTGGATGACCTTTACCTATTTTACGGCAAGGTCAACGTAGGTCGCCCATGCATTTGAATGGGGAAAATTGTTAAAATGTCATTTGAAAGGCAAATCTTGTAGGAAATGGCCAAATGGGCTGAATGTAGGTAATTCTGAAAAAAAAATGGACCCCATGGTTTGGTCTGCCCCCACCCCGGGGCAATATACATGTATATTACAAAAATATTCAAAGATCATCTTCTCTGAAACCACTCGGCCAATCAAAGCCCAATTTTATAGGAAGCATCTATGGGAAGGGGGAATCAATGTGTTCATAAATAATCCAGGTCACATGACCAAGATATATGGTAAAAACCCTTTAAAATTCTTCTTCTCCTGAACCAATGAACCGATTTCAACAAAACTTAGCATGAAGCATCGAGAACTGAAGTACTACAATCTGTTTATAAATTATGACCTTTGGATGACCTTGACCTATTTTACAGCAAGGTCAACACAGGTCGCCACTGCATTTGAATGGGGAAAGCTTTTAAAATGTCATTTAAAGTGAAAGTCTTGCAGGAAATGGGCAGTAGGACTGAATATTAATGATTCTGAAAACAATTGGACCCCAGGGGCTCCTTTGCCCCAACCCCGTGGCATTATACATGTATGTATATTACCATATTATTCAAACATCTTCTCCTCTGAAACCGCTTGGCCAATCAAAACCAAATTTCATGTGAAGCATCTATAATATGGGAGAATCAATGTGTATATAAATAATCAAGGTCACATGACCCAGATGGCCGCCATGCCCATATATGGTATAAACCCTTCAAAAATCTTCTTCTCCGGAACCGGTGGACCAATTTCGAAGACACTTGGCATGAAGTATCGATGACTCAAGTACTACAATGTATGTATAAATTATGACCCTGTGATGACCTTGACCTATTTTAAGACAAGGTCAACATGGGTTGCCTATGTAGTATTTGAATGAGTAAACTGTTAAAATGTCATTTGAAGGGAAAAACTTGTATGGACAGTATATTGATTATTCTGAAAAACAAATGGCCCAAGGGCTTCATCTGCCCCTATTCTGGGACTATTTTCTATAACATTCGTATATACAGCAGATCTCAGGTGAGCGTTTACAGGACCATTGGTCCTCTGGTTTACACATTGACGTTGTCGGTTTACCTCACGTGATCACGTTTTGAAAATAAAAGCAGAGGGACACATACTTGCACGTGCGCGTGTTCTTTTTATCATATTAGAAATACTCATTTGAAGCAGTTTGATTAACAAATTCGTACATTAGTGTATTAGTGTCAGTGAGGGTGAAAGAAGTCAAGAAGTCAAACAATACCATCAAGAATGTACAGATTTTATTTATTATATGACTGACACTTTGAAACCGGCACATACCGGAGACTGGCATTGTTCCGTTTTCCAAGAAACACCCTACTCGTAATTCCCCAAACACACCTTATTAACAATAATTATGCTCAATGAATACGCCTTGAGAGCTCCAAACTGAGACACTTGGCAAAGTTATCCCTTATCATTACCTTACATACCAACACTTGCAGAAGACAATACACACACGAAACACACATAAACAGCGTATTTATTTATTTATTTATTTATTTGTATTTATCTAACTATCTGAGATCTACTACTTTGAAATTTCTATTTCTTTTCTTCCTTTGCGCCATTTCATATCAATGCTGTTTTATATTTATATGTACAATCGTCATGTCTTTTGCATTAATCCATTGTCACGTGTGAACACTATTGAAACTATTTCTTGTAGGGGAAGGGTCGTAACTAATGTGGTGAGCACTTGTGACCCAACCCCATTGTATTATATGCAATTAAATATTATTAAACACTGACATTGTTTTAGAAAGCATTTTCAGTGTAAGGATGTGAAATAAAATGATCCGTGGCACAATTACTGTGAAGCTGATCTATACGAATATGCAAAAACACTATCTTAAAGACATGATGCCTCTTTCCATTACAGATACAGACTAAGTGTAATATCACTGAAGCATGTGATTGATGTGAACATGACATTGGCATGGAAGAAGACGATTGATATGGAATAAGACGGACAGACATTGTTAAGTTTTTCTGGTTCAAACAAAATCATAACTATGAATGAATTAACAATGGTCGGTTCTTTTAATCAAACATTTACTCACAATGCCACGATTATGAATCACTATTTCAACGAAACGAATGCGATTCCTACTACGACTGACATGCCTATAGCGGATAATGCCACGATTGCGGATCACTATTTCAATGAAACGAATTCATTTCCCACCATGGCTGATATGCCGCCATCTGGTCTAAATTATGCTTTGTTCGGGTTGACATGTTTGGTAACAGTCTTTGGCCTGGTCGGAAACTCTTCAATTCTTGTGATCATGGTCAAGTTTCGAGAAACACAATTGAAGGTTCATGATATAATGGTAACTGCGCTGGCGATATTTGACGTCATTGCGCTGATACCTACAGCCATGCACACTCCGGCCGTATATACCGTCATTGGTAGGGACATAAGGGCAATCACGACCGTGGGCTGCAAAGTTTTCATGAGCATATGGCAGTCCGCTTCGGTTAGCTCTTTCACAGTAGTGGTTCTCATATGCATTGAGCGATTTGTTGCTGTATGGTATCCACTAAGAGCCAGGTACCTGTTTACAAGACAACTGGTACTCAAGTGTCTGTTGATAGGCACGACAGCAGTTGTCATTATGTATAGCTCGCTGTCGGTTCTATACTGCGAAACAGACGATGGCAAATGTCGCCCGAATTTTGCAGGAAACATTTACAGCAGCGTCCTGAAAACGAAACCCAACACTCTCATTTACAACGGGCTAATAGGGCTTCATCTTGTGTCCTATTTGGTGATCTTGTTCACCTTTACACCTATGATCATAGGAAAACTATATCAAAAAACCCTTATAAGGCGCCAGCTTACAACAAGGGAACTGGAAATCGGGCATTTCCGAGTATCTGTCAAGCTTACGTCTGTCGCTGTGGCATTTGTCTTGCTTGTTGCACTGCCGGTAGCCAGCGCTCTCATAGGGGGTCTGACTGGAACCGAGCTTACGGATAGGAGTCAATCTTTCTTTTCTTGGCTAATGTTCGCCATGCTTCTTAATCCCTCGGCAAACTTTGTCTTGTATAACATATTTGACAAAGAGTTTCGCAGAAATGCTCTAAGGCTATTTCGTCTTACGAAAGAGCCAATGTCAGCTAGGATAATGAAAATCACCAACCAGGAATCTGAACAAGCAGAAACGAGTTTAGCTCGTAAGACAACGGAAACAGTCTAAGAACAGTCTAAGAGCAACCGTTATAACGTGCCGATTAAAACATAGAAAGTGCTTATTAACCCTCTAGTGCCCAGACACCTTTTTACTGAGCAAAAATGATTATATCCATGGAAAGTATCATAAAAATGTCAATGTTTAATGAATTTGTATCTTTGATGTGATTTTATGGCATGTATTATATATGATACATTGGCATTAAATTCTGGTGTATCATATACGATACATTTAAAAAAAAAACTCAAAATGCCTAATGATATCAATCCATTAGCTGAACAGAAACATATAATTAGTTTTGAAATGTAGCACAACGACTTTCAGAAAATTAATTTGAAACTGCAACAGTTGAACAGCAACAAAACCAAAATACAATATCATTGTCGAAATACATCTGATCACGTAAATATGTGATGAAATGTCATTGTAAATGTTATTTGATTGAATTTATATTTATCATTTGAGATCATCTGTGAAGTTCAATCAAAGCAGTATATTAATCAACATGCACAGTTTCCACTAAATAATCCGTATGTTCGTAAGTTTACGGAAAATTGATTTCCGACCATTTCCATATATGGAAATTTCATTGATTAATTAGTATAATGCCGCGCGTGTTGAAACGTCACAATGACGTCAAAATCAAAGCTGACAGACGGCATTTCTACGTCATTTGTAGAAATGTGTGTAAATCATTGGACAAGACCAAATTGTGACCTTTCAACTGGAATAAATTAATGTTTGCCGTCAGATTCCGTATCTTCAGCTAGACACGAGGCTGTGTTTACATTAGGAATGTCAAGGTCGAATTGCACATGGAGATTTTAAACAACAGCTAAGTGTACAGGTCATCAAAATCACTATAATCGGTGTCAACTACATCCATCAAGTCCCGGGCAGCTTTAGCAGCTCTTTTGGGCTGTTTCTGAAGACTTGTCCGAAATGAACATTGGAATTATTTTAATGCCCAATGTAGCATATATGCTATATAAAACAGACAATGGCTGATGCATGTCCAGACTCAAATAAATAAGGATAAAGACAACGATTTTTACTTAAAATCATGTTTGTAACAAGCATGTAGCATTATTGTGTTTATAAATGCACTTTGTGAGCAAGGAAACTTTAGTGAAATTGATGTTGGATTGTGTTGCCCAATGTATCATATATGATACCCAATGTATCAAATATGCTACTTCAAAATTTGAACGCAAGTTCTGCATTGTTCAGGTAGCACCTATATTTGAAAAAAAGGTACAAGTAGGCAAAGATCAGGAAAAGGCGCAATCAGAAAGAGATTCCCACTCCAAAAACCGAGGTGGGAAAAAACCAAACTAACAATCAGGCACTTGTACCATGAAACATGTCGTAAGCCGAATGAGCAGCTATTTTCCCAATAGGTGGCCACTCAGTTACCTTAACTTAATTAAAAATATGAAAACATACATAAGGCGCCAACAGCAAAAAAAAAAAAAAAAAAAAAAAAAAAAAAAAAAAAAAAAAAAATTAAACACCAAGACATAAAACAAAAAGAACCACCACAGAAGTATCGCCTTGGAACGATCAGTAACACAAAGTTACTGGCGGGCTTAAACCGGTTTTACAGGATCCTAACCTCACCCTCAGCTTCTGCAGTGGTTCATAACATTTAGTAAGTTCTTCGGTCCTCGTGGTGAATCTCTAACTAGTCAATGAATCATCAAGAACAAACAAATAAATCATGATAAACATCCTGATGAATCAAAAACAAGGACTCACAGATTGAGTAAGCTGCCCGACGATGGAGATCCCTGGGCGCTGAATAACCTACTAACTCATGAAACATATTTATTTTTTTTAACATTTAAAAAGTTATATCAAGCAAATTTTTGATTTTTTATACACCTGCTTATGATGTTTTCATTTAATTTAAGTGACCACCGATTAATACATCTACATGTTTATGGTGGCGGCCATTTTGAAAAGCAGATAAAAGTTACATGACAAAAAATTATACAAAAATATCTATTCCTGGAAACGCTGCAACATATGAATTTACAAAGGGAAGGAAGTCAAATTATATGTTTTAACAAATTATTACTTTCTAAAAATCATGTAGCATCTATGCTACACCGGGCACTAGAGGGATAATATAAATAAGACCCATTTATTAACTTAAGGAAACGAAGTGTTGTTGACAGCATATGTAGAATACACACAACATGTAGTTTTGTAAAAAATGTTTTGTAAAAATGTTTAGTACAAATGGTGTAAAAATGGTGTTTTCCCTAATGCAAGTATGCGCTGACATAAAGAAAGATTTTAAATGGAATGTGTCGAGGTTTCAGCAAATATGATAATTCCATTTATGTCAATGATTATTTTTGTCATTGAAAATAATTCGTGTCAATAAAGTCGATAGTTTTGCCAAAGAAAGGTCAACATGATATTCATCCAGAATATTTGACATCATGCAGTTTCTAAATATATACATACTTATATCAGCAAAGCCTTATACGAGCCCATTTTACATGAATAGAACAGAAAATCGGGCATTTCCTATATCTGTCAAGCTTACGGCTATCGTTGTGGCATTTGTCTTGCACTGCCGGTAGCCGCGATTTCCCTCACAGTGGGCCTGACTTATAGATAGGAGTCAATATTTCGTTCCAAACTTTGTATTGTATAACATATTTGACAGTGAGTTTCGCAGAAAGGCTCTAAGGCTATTTCGCCTTACGAAAGAGCCAATGATAATGAAAATCGCCAACTAGGAATCTGAACATTCAAGCAGAAACGACAATAGAAACAGTCTGAGTGCAACCGTCATAACGTGCCGATCAGAACATAGAAAGTGCTAATAATTATACATGAATACTCATTTCATTCCATATTAAGGAAACGTGTAATTAAAAGTATTTGTAGAATATATCGTTTTGTAAAATTGTTTGTAAAAAATTAAGAACGGAGTTTTTACTAATTCTTGTATGTGATTAGAAAGATTTGATATGGAATGTGTCTAGGTGTTTCACCAAATATGATAATTCCATTTTTATCATTTCAATTTTTATTTTTGTCGTTGAAAATAATTCGTGTCTATTTATGTCGATAGTTTTACCAAGGAAAGGTCAAAGTCATATTCAGAATAGTTTGACTTCATAACGTGTGCCACTAGACCCACCCACTTGACTTTGTGTTACAAGTTTCAAGAAATAAAAATTTTATTCTATCCAACTATATTTAAACATTTTGAATGTGTATAAGTTTTTAGACCTTCTGATAAAGTGCTGAAAAGGTGACAATTACTCGAACTTTAAGTAGTATTTAGTAATGTGTCAATTAGTCAATTTATATATATATATTTCAGATACATATACACTGTGATATATAAAATGGGATCTGGTCATTTTATAAGTGTAAAAAATATCAGGAACTGGTGCAATCAGAAAGAAAGTCCCACTCTACAAACTTAGGTGGGAAGCATCCAAAATGACAATTAGGACTGAGTGTTATGGACAAACAATAGGTTTTATCACCATCAACAATAATTCATTTTATTTAATCATTTTATTTTTAGGCAAGTATTAGTTGGTGCTGGCACACAAAACTTGCCCATGCAATATACAGATTTTTTCAGCTGTAAAAATTCAAATTTTCATTGGAAATGTTTGGATATTTTTAATACTTATGCTCAAAACATTGATTGTTGGTACACGTTAGAACCGCCCCCCCCCCCCACGAGGCGGTCAAAACGAGTACCCACAATATGTTTTGGATCAAAAATAGGTATACCCATGCAATCCCAGCTTTGCTATATAAAAGTGAGGTTTGAGGGGGTATATATGTCACGGACATGTTTTCCTGATGAAGCATTAAAACTACATGTTGATTTAACAAATCATGTTCACCATTCAAGAGTGTACTTAATTTATGATAAATTTATGTACTTACAAAAGTATGTCATTGATAGTGTTTCATTTAAAATGTAGATGTATAGTAAATAAATCTTAATCATAATCTAAGACTTATCATTATATACATGTTAATGTGTTTCGCAACACCTGCCGAAAACAGCAAAAGCTAACCATTACGAAAACATGCCCATGCAATATATAGGATTTTCTGAAGCTGTAAAAATTGAAAATTTTCAGTAGAAGAAGTTTGATATTTTTTTCTTATTTTTGACCAAAACATAGATTGTTGGTACACGTTAGAACCGCCTCGCCGAGGCGGTTCTAAAGAGTACCCACAATCTATGTTTTGGTGCAAAAATAAGAAAAATAGGTATACCCCTGCATACCCCAGTTTTTCTATATAAAAGTGGGGTATAAGGTGGTATATATTACACGGACATGTTTTCATGTTTTCATGATGTTTCGTGTTTAAAGTCCATAAGGAACAGGTGCCAAATTATATTTCTGATTTGATTCCTCCCTTGATCAGAGATGTATCAAATTATCCCTTAGAAATATGCATGATAGTTGTTCGGACAGAATTGTTTAAAAGATCATGTATTCCTTCGTCTATTAGTCTTTGGATCGCAGCCGACAATAAGTTTGAAGTCATATCTAAACAATGAATTCGCGTTAAATTCTATTTTTGTACCAACCTTTGGCATGTTAAGGTTATGTTCGCGTGACTCACTGTCTTAAAATAAGAATTGCAATATAAAAGTGGGGTTTAAGGGGGTATGCACGGACATTTTTTCCCGATGAAGCTAAAAAAAATACAAGTTCATTTAACAAATCATGTCCTCCTCTCCTCGCCCTTGTCATCATAACTTTTTCATAGACAGTCACGTGTCAGCATCTTGTACTAGCACACTGTATCGCACTATACCGATATTCTAGGAGTGTGCGTCAAGCGCTTGTAATGGCATTACAAGCGCTTGACGCACACTCCTAGAATATCATGTGAATAAAAATTAAAAGCGTGAAGACTTTTTCGGAGGTTAGAATGTAAATGAAAAAAGTCTGTAACTACTTAAGCAATATATTTCAAGACGATATACTTCAAACACGACACTATCGTAGAAGCAGAGCCCAGCAACACATCACGGCAATCGTTGTGGAAACCTACATGTATTTTCAAATATCGTGCCGACATAGTATTAAACACAACAAAAGATGAGAACATTAACCTCTTTCGGAGTGGAGTGACTATGTGGGACCAAGTGATACATGTATACTTCAAGTGTTTTATATGAGGTGTGTATTGTATACGATCGCTTTGTTTCCCCCGGCTACAAACCACTTTTCCTCTGTAGATTCAGTTTTAGACTATTACCTTCAATTACAATTTTCTTCTACTTCTATTGGACAGCATTCTCTACAAGACCAGAACAAAACAGAAACATGTTCGTGCACTTTACTTGATAGATCCACTGGTTTTTAGTCTACAAATCATTGTGGATGAAAATGAGTTTCACTTGGTTAGGCCATTGTATTACTATAGGAAAAATAGTCTTCATTATTAATCACCCTATAGATTCACTGTACGACAGAAAAAGAGAGAGGTAGCTGTCACCAGTGGAGTAGCGCATTTTTCGGACAAAATTTGCGCGATAGTGGTAAGTATTTTGCGTGTTTTCTGGTAATCGGATTTGTTTATATGCCACTTTTTACCTTTGATTGCTTTTACACATGCATGCGTGTCATGCTATGGCAAAATTACCACAGAAGATCTTTGTAGGAGCATGCGGAGGGCATTCTTTTCTGATGGCAGTCGAAAAAAGTCGAAAATTGCAACATTGTATCTTCTAGTTTGACAATAGAACACTTTTGTAGAAAATGAATGAAACCAGAAGTGTGCGCTTCCTTGGATCTTTCAACATGCCAAATCGCAGTCTGGTTAGATTTGTCTGTTACGAGATTTTCAGCAATAAGTGACTGTACAGGAATTTTGGAAGAAGTGAGACTGCAACGTGAAAGTTGTGTTTATATCGTTATTTTTTGTCGCGAAATAGTCGCGAACAAGTCTCCAGTTGTCACATTCCAGTGAGATAGGGGCTTAATGAAGGGATGTTCCCGTTTCGCCTACTCCCATTTCGCCTACTCCCGTTTCGCCTATGATTTGTCCCGTTTCGCCTACTCCCGTTTCGCCTACTCCCATTTCGTCTACACCAGAAATGTTCACTATTCCCGTTTCGCCTACTCATTCAATATAGATGAATAACAAGAATGTTGTTTTAAATCATGATATGCATTTTTTAAAACATGTTTAAATATATATGCAAATACATTGTAAAATTTAAGATTTTCATATTTTTTATTCTATTTACTTATTTATTTTATTTTTGTTTGTGAAGAAAATGACACTTTAATGGGCTTGTGCAAACATATAAACATTGCACACTTTTTAATTAGTGATCTAAATTACATTTGTTTATTTCATAACATTTAATAGTTTTATTTTATTTACTTATCTTTTTTGTATGTAAAGAAAATGATTATTTAATGGGCTTGTGCAAACATATAAACATTGCATTAATAAGTGATCTAAATTAAATTTGTTTATTTCAACAATTAAAACAAATGTACATTACTCACCACATCTTTACATGTATATTCACTACAAAACATGTAGAATACAAATAAATGATAATAAATTAAAAAAAAAATAAGTTAGAAAAAATAATAAGTTTAAAAAAAAATGTTTGTTGACAAAAAGTGCAGAGTAGGCGAAACGGGAATTGATTGAATGTCCAGAGTAGGCGAAACGGGAGTAGGCGAAATGGGAATAGGCGAAACGGGAGTAGGCGAAATGGGAGTAGGCGAAACGGGACCAAATCTTAATGAAAACTAGAAATAAGTGTTTGTAAAACACTATGCCCCCAACTGCATGCTTGCCACTAACCTGGCACAGTCTATATGATTCATTTATTTCAAAATTTGACGGAAAGTCCTCAAAAGTTGATTAAATGATCCACTCCTCATCCCCAATCAGTAAACCAAGAATGAAGGCGCTAGCTTAAATACTTTTTGAGATATCTAGCACACAATATTTTCAAATTTTGTTTTCAAAGGGACATAACTCAAAAAGAGGGCATGACTCGGGCATGAAAAAATTACGGGTCAACTATTTTCTCATGAGGAATCTGTATATGAAATTTCAAAACCCTAGCATTCACCGTTTTAAAGTTTCAAATTTCACCGAAAAGTGGAAAAAACAATCAAAATTTCAAAATTCCGTAATTTTGTCAAAATGTGAGGTGAAGTTCTCAAAAGTTATTAATTAGGTGATCTACCCCTCAGCCCCAATCAGTATACCAAGAATGAAGGCTCTAGCTCAAATACTTTTTGAGATATCTTGCACACAAGACACGTAGATACGTCTTAACGAGCTGACGATGCCTTTATAATAGACTATAATAATAAACGACAAGATTACGAGCCGCATCCTGAAAAATACTGGAGCAGAAAGCATCAACTTCGTACCTTCTCCGACTTAAGGTGATTCCGCACACCTGAAAAGCGATTTTTGTTTCGATACAGAGTAAAGAGCAACACCTTCGCTAGTCCCTACACAAACAGAGACGCAAACTTGGCTTAGGCCAATTCTTGGGCTGTTAATCTTACTTTTTTGTCATACATGATCAGAAACTCCAAACAGCTTTCACGCGTTGCGGCTGAAACAAACAAACATAAGCAGGTTCAAGGCGCGTTACGAAAACGTGCCCATGCAATAAACAGAGATTTTTCAAGCAGTAAAAATTGAAAATTTGACATTTTTCTTATTTTTGCTCAAAACATAGATTTTGGGTACACGTTAGAACCGCCTCGGTGACGAGTACCCACAATCTATGTTTTGGAGCAAGAATAAGAAAAATAGGTATATCCCTGTATACCCCAGTTTTACTATATAAAAGTGCGGTTTAAGGGGGTATACATTTCACGGACATGTTTTCCTGATGGTACAAGAGGAAAGACGACATGCTGCTCTATATTTCCGTAAAATGAATATTAATATAAGATGTCCGTGACTCATTGACGTCATAAGTCAACTGGAATGAGCGACAGTGATTTGCATCTTGACGCTGCAGTTTTAAACAGCCAAGTGCATACAATCAAGAGAAAATAGGTAAATAATTTTATCAATATTGTTTTTATCATGATTAACGTCGTTATAATTATTATTATTTATTTATTTATTTATTTATTTATTTATTTATTTATTTATTTATTACAGTTTCATCATAAGGAAACTATAAAATATTTAATTCTATGTTTGTATGTTTGCAACAAAGTGTCTCGATTTGTTTTATTATATGATTTCCATCTTGTGTGCGCTGCTGGTTAATATTTCAACCTGATACAGTATTTCACAAATTGCGCACCTCTCGTAGCTGATTTATTTTTATACTGCTACGAAAGAGATTTCATGGATTCTCTTAACCATGATAATCAAGCTGATGTTATCGAGGCTTTTAATTCCACATCTAGGTACCTCGATGACCTTTTGAACATTGACAACCCTTATTTTGAAGGTATGGTCAATCAAATTTATCCACCTGAACTTCAGTTGAACAAAGCTAATATCTCAGATACCGAAGCCCCCTTTTTAGATCTACATCTTTCTGTTGCAAATGGATTTGTTTCTTCTAAAATTTATGATAAGCGCGATGACTTTGATTTTGATATAGTAAATTTTCCTTTTTTGGATGGTGACGTTCCTCGTCGTGCTTCTTATGGTGTATACATTTCGCAACTTATTAGGTTTGCTAGAGTCTGCAATCATGTTACAGACTTCAACGCTCGAAATAAATGTTTAACGGCAAAACTTCTCCAACAGGGCTATCGGTATCATAAACTTCGAAAAACCTTTTCTAAATTTTATCGTAGACACTATGAATTGATTTCCAAATATAATGTTGGGTTAAAGACACTTTTAAGTGAGGGCCTTTCGGAACCTGAATTTTATGGTGACTTGGTTTACAAATTAAAGAAACTTAAAGGAATAAATGATTTTTCTCTTCAGTTCGGAAAAATCATATCACGTTACAGACGTATAGGTTATAACTTGAATGTTATGCGACAGTCTGCATGCTTAGTTTTTGACCCAATCATGGTTGATAACTATGCTGCCTTCTTTAATTGCACGCCGGTGGGTCGGGCGTCAGACTCTATGATGGCCCCGACTTAAAGCTATTCATTTTAGTTGGTTGGGGCCGGAGCTTCTTGTCTGTTGCTTGGCCCACCGGGGTCCAACTGGTGTTTTTCTTTTGCTCCGGAGTTAGTAGGTTATTCGGCGCCCAGGGATCTCCATCGTCGGGCAGCTTACTCAATCTGTGAGTCCTGGTTTTTGATTCATCAGGATGTTTATCATGATTTATTTGTTTGTTCTTGATGATTCATTGACTAGTTAGAGATTCACCACGAGGACCGAAGAACTAACTAAATGTTGTGAACCACTGCAGAAGCTGAGGGTGAGGTTAGGTACCTGTAAAACCGGTTTAAGCCCGCCAGTAACTTTGTGTTACTGATCGTTCCAAGTCGATACTTCTGTAGTGGTTCTTTTTGTTTTATGTCTTGGTGTTTAAAATTTTTTGTGCTGTTGGCGCCTTATGTATGTTTTCATATTTTTAGTTAAGTTAAGGTAACTGAGTGGCCACCTATTGGGAAAATAGCTGCTCATTCGGCTTACGATATGTTTCATGGTATAAGTACCTGATTGTTAGTTTGGTTTTTTCCCACCTCGGTTTTTGGAGTGGGAATCTTTTTCTGATTGCGCCTTTTCCTGATCTTTGCCTACTTGTACCTTTTCAGTAAATTGCCCGGGCACAATGGCTCGATAGGTACACGTAGCAAGTCCGAATTGTAACGAATCCTAGAATCTGCAGTTTAAAGCCAAGTGTATACAACTAAGAGAAAATAGGTATATAATTATATATATATCAATATTATTGCTATCATGATCAACGTTATTTATTTATTTATTTATTTATTTATTTATTTATTTATTCAATTATGACAGTTTTATAATAAGAAAACAAAAACAACGAAACAAATATATATATATATATATATATATATATATATATATATATATATATATATATATATATATATATATATATATATATTTAATTGCATATTTGATTGTTTGCAACAAAGTGGTTCAGTTTGTTTTATTCTATGATTTCCATCTAACTTGTGTGCGCTGTTGGTTAATATTTCAACCTGATACAGTATTTCAGTAAATTGGCCGGGCTCGATTGGTACATGTAGCAAGTCTGAATTGTAACGAATTCGCGATCGATCCTAGAATCTAAAAGTATGTACATTGTATTTGGGTAAAAGTTTATACACTTGTAAAGCACAATGATGACCATAAACATTCTTGGACACCTGTAAACTTTTTTTATTCAGTTTCACGTCCCTTTCAAGATTATTTCAGCTCATATGAGACCGGCCAATCGGTAGGTTGGGCGAAAACGGGAGAACCCCGAGAAAAACCACCTGGCACACCCGCAAGCAAAACATGGCTTGTCTAACATGTGGCCAGTGCGGGGCTCGAACCCACACCAGCCACATCGGTGAGATGATCGAGTGATTAAGAAACAAGTTCGCTCTTAACCGCTCGGCCACGGGGGCCGCCGTAAACTATTCAATACTTTGTTTTTTTCTCACAGGTTCTTGAGAAAAAGAAAATGAAATGTCAATGCTATGTCACTGTAAAGACTGACAGAAAATCATCTTTATTGTAAGTTGACAATGGGCAAACCCTCTGAAAAAATATGGGCCCCGCACAACAATTTGCATATGCGACAACCAAACCACATGTCATATCAGTTGTGCAGTAACTGCACAGCTGAATAGCGCCTTTGTATTCGCCACTCAGATAGTACAAATCCTCTTCTACTTAAGTCCAAAAGTTCAAGCTTCGAGCCTACCTCTGTGACTGCACAGGCTAGTTTGTGTCGAACCTGGTCGGAAACCAAAATTGTTGGTCTTCTCATGCAAAGACTCATATATATTGCATTAGCATTGCAAGTTTTTGAGAAAAAATGCATTGATTGATCATTACTTGAATTTTCTAAAAGCAATACATTGAATAAGCATATACAACTATTGTCGTTCACGTGATACAAACTTCTACAAAACTATAAATCTTTCTGTGATGAAACGAACAAATCATTTTTATAAATATAAATAGAATCGCATGATTGTTAATCTGGTGAAAATGTATAGCTAAAGCCTAGGTTACATTTGCCCTACGATTAACTTGCGATGATCGTACGATGCCATTTTTTGCATTTTCGTGCGGTCTCCGCAGGGTGACCCTACGATGCCCCTACGATTCTACGGCTTCCTACGGCTTCCTACGATCTCCGTAGCCTCTACGATTTGGTAGTAGTCTGCACTTTTACAAATGTTAAAAATCGTAAGACCGTAGCCCGTAGACACGTCGTAGGTAGCATCATCGTACGGGCGCCTTACGGAAACCCTGCGATGATCGTGCGGTCACCGCACGGTTTTATGATAATTTGGGGACTAAAATAATAAGATAATCGTAGACCTTTAGGGTGATCGTGCGGCATCCGTACGGTTATATCACAAGTTTATTAAAATCGTACGGACACCTAACATCGTACGGCTATCGTAGGGAGACCGCAAGAAATCGTAAGGACTCCTCACGGCCTACGCACGGGCTCCGTACAATTTCAACTTAAAGTGTGCGGAGACCCTTTGATTTCCCTACGATCTCCAAACAGTTCCGACTCAGGACATCGAAGAAAGCTAGAACAAGAAATCGAACGATGCCCGTATGAATTGTAAACACCTACGTCGTAGCCCATGATCACATTCGATTTTTTAAAAAATCGTAGGGAAATCGCGGACCGAAAAATCGTACAATGATCGGGGCAAATGTAACCTACTAGGCATGACCCCTTGCGGCCTCCCTACGATCACTGTACGATTTTTGTTCCCAAATAATCATAAAAAATCGTGCGGTGACCGCTCGATTATCGCAGGGTATCCGTACGGTGCCCGTATGATGCCCTACGACGTGTCTACGGTCTTACGATTTTAAAATTTGTAAAAGTGCAGACTATTACAAGATCGTAGAGGCTACGGAGATCGTAGGAAGTCGTAGAATCGTAAGGTCACCCTGCGGAGGCCGCACGAAAATGCAAAAAATGGCATCGTACGATCATCGCAAGCTGATCGTAGGCCAAATGTAACCAAAGCATCAGTCAGAAGTCCAAGGGACTCCGTACGATATCCACTAACAGTCTGCGGAGACCCTACGACTACCGTGCGGCCTCCTTGCGTTTTGTATCAAAACGTATAGGGACTCCGTACGGACAACGCACGGGATCCGTACGATATCTACGTACTATCTGCGGAGACATACGACTGCCGTACAAATCGCCTTGCGTTTTTGTATGAGAACGTCGACAAATGGCAGATCCAAAAATTGCACGATGCCCGTATGAATTGTTAACACATACGTCGTAGCCCACGATCTCCTACGATGTCTAAAAATCGTAGAGAAAATCGCAGACCGAAAAATCGTACGATGATCAGGGCAAATGTAACCTAGGCTTAAATGACTGATGACTCGAAACAACTCTGTGCTTCTTTCGACATTCATAACCCCTGCTTTACATGTATTATATTTCAGTTCAAAAGGCGTTTGAACATTTAAAGAAAAGAACAAGGTCTGTTGACGATGACTTCTATAGAAGATATACAAGTCGGGAGAAGGAAAATGGTCCACCAGATACACCACTAGGTCAGTGACTGGGTCATATTGTCGTGTGTGATTTGTTACTTTGGCAACATACTCTGAGACTGGCTTTATATAGGATTGAACCGCAAATTTCACAATTCGCGAATTTTACACCCATTCGAAAAATTGATACCCAATATATCATATTTGAGAAAAATGACATTTGCGTACGCCGTCCAGTTTCGATAATTTTAGGGCTTGTAACTTATGCTCATATTCCATAGATCCTGTACTATGCTTATACGATAACTACTTAGAAATACGCAATTTTATTTACACATTGGCGTTGTCGGTTTACCTCACGTGATCACGTTTTGAAAATAAAAGCAGAGGGGAACATACTTACACGTGCGCGTGTTCTTTTTATCATATTAGAAATACTCATTTGAAGCAGTTTGATCAACAAATTCGTAATAGTGGCATGGTGAAAGAAATCAAGAAGTCAAACAATACCATCAAGAATGTACAAATTTTATTTATTATATGACTGACACTTTGAAACCGGCACATACCGGAGATGTACAGCTGTACGTATATAATCACGGAATATTATCTGACATTGTTTTTAGAAAGAAGAGCATGTTCAGTGTACGGACATGAAATAAAATGATCCGTGGCACAATTACTGTGAAGCTGATCTACACGAATATGCAAAAACACTATCTTAAAGACATGATGCCTCTTTCCATTACAGATACAGACTGAGTGTAATATCACTGAAGCATGTGATTGATGTGAACATGACATTGGCATGGAAGAAGACGATTGATATAGAATAAGACGTACAGACATTGTTAAGTTTTTCTGGTTCAAACAAAATCATAAATATGAATGAATCAACACTGGTCGGTTCTTTTAATCAAACATTTACTCACAGTGCCACGATTATGAATCACTATTTCAACGAAACGAATGCACTTCCTACTACGGCTGACATGCCTATAGCGGATAATACCACGATTTCGGATCACTATTTCAACGAAACGAATTTATTTCCCACCATGGCTGATATGCCGCCATCTGGTCTAACTTATGCTTTGTTCGGTTTGATCTGTTTGGTAACAGTCTTTGGCCTGGTCGGAAACTTTTCAATTCTTGTGATCATGGTCAAGTTTCGAGATACACAAATGAAGGTTCATGATATAATGGTAACTGCGCTGGCGATATTTGACGTCATTGCGCTGATACCTACAGCCATGGACTCTCCGGCCGTATATACCGTCATTGGTAGGGACATAAGGGCAATCACGACCGTGGGCTGCAAAGTTTTCATGAGCATACGGCAGTCCGTTTCGGTCAGCTCATTCTCAGCTGTGGTACTTATATGCGTTGAGCGTTTTCTTATGGTATGGTATCCACTAAAGGCCAGGTACCTGTTTACAAGAAAACTGGTACTTAGGTGTCTGTTCATAGGCACGACAGCAGTTGCCATTATGTATAGCTCGCTGTCGGTTTTATACTGCGAAACAGCTGATGGCAAATGTCTCGCGAATTTTGCGGGAAACATTAACAGCAGTGTCCTAAAAACGAAATCCAACACTGTAGTTTACAATGGGCTAATAGGGGTTCATCTTGTGTCCTATCTGGTGATCTTGTTTACCCTTACACCTATGATCGTAGGAAAATTATATCAGCAAAGCCTTATACGGCGCCAGCTTACAACAATGGAACTCGAATTCGGGCATTTTCAAGTATCTGTCAAGCTTACGGCTGTCGTCGTGGCATTTGTCTTGCTTGTTGCACTGCCGGTAGCCAGCGCTCTCATAGGGGGTCTGACTGGTACCCAGCTCATAGATGGGAGTGAATCTTTCGTTTCTTGGCTTATGCTCGCCATGCTTCTTAACCACTCTGCAAACTTTGTCTTGTATAATATATTTGATAAAGGGTGTCGCATAAAGGTTCTGAGGCTATTTCGCCTTACGAAAGAGCCAACTACGATAGTGAAAATCACAAACCAGGAATCTGAACAGGCAGATACATGTACCAGTTTAGCTTGCAAGACAACGGAAACAGTCTAAGAGCAACCGTCATAATGTGCCGATCAAAACCTAGCCTGAAAGTGCTAATAATATACATAAGACTCATTTCTTTCCTTTAGGAAACGTGGTGTAGTTGACGGTATCTTTAGAATACACACAACATGTAGTTTTGTAAAAAAAAAATGTTTTGTAAAAATGTTTCGTACAAATGTTTTGTAAAAATGGTGTTTTCCCTAATTCAAGTATGCGCTGACATAAAAAAAGATTTGAGATGGAACATGTCGAGGTGATTCAACAAATATGATAATTCCATTCATATCAATGATTATTTTTGTCATTGAAAATAATTCGTGTCAGTTAATGTTTTGCCAAAGAAAGCTCAACATGATATTCACCCAGAACAATTTCTAAATGTATACACATTGCCTTATACGAGACCATCTTACAAGAATAGAACAGGAAATCGGGCATTTCCGAGTATCTGTCAAGCTTACGGCTGTCGTTGTGGCATTTGTCTTGCTTGTTGCACTGCCGGTAGCCATTCATCTCACAGTGGGTATGACTGGTACTCAGCTTATAGATTGGAGTCAATCTTTCCTTTCTTGGCTAATGCTCGCCATGATTCTTAATCACTCGGCAAACTTTGTCTTGTATAACATATTTGACAGAAGGTTTCGAAGAAAAGCTCTAAGGCTAGTTCGCCTTACGAAAGAGCAACTGTCAACTAGGATAATGAAAATCACCGTGCAGGAATCTAAACAAGCAGAAATGAATTTAGCTCGTACGACAACATTCTGAGAACAACCGTCATAATGTGCCGATCAAAACATAGAAAGTGCTAGTTCTTTTCTTAGGGAAACGTGTAATTAAAAGTATTTGTAGAATATATAGTTTTGTTAAAATATTACTAAAAATGTTCTGAAAAAAAAAAACGGAGTTTTTACTAATTTTTGTATGCGATTAGAAAGATTTGATATGGAATGTGTCTAGGTGTTTCATCAAATATGATAATTCTATTTCTATTATTTCAATTTTCATTTTTGTCATTTTTGAAAATAATTATATGTCAATTTGTGTCGATAGTTTTACCAAGGAAAGGTCAAAGTGATATTCACGCAGAATATTTTGACTTCATGAAGTGTGCCACTAGACCCACCCACTTGACTTTGTGTTACAAGTTTCAAGAAATAAAATAAGCCGCGTCGTGAGAAAACGGGATCATTGCCTATGCGGAAACAAAGGCGCAGATCAGCTTCGCAGTAACTGCGAAGCTGATCAGCGCCTTTGTTTTCGCTACATGGGTAGTACAATTTCTCTTCTCCTTAAATCCGAAATTTTAGGATTCTAACCTGCTTCTATGACTGTACAGGTCGGTTTGTGTCAGACTTGGTCAGAAACCCCGAAGACCGGTTTTCTCACGTCGCGGCTCATTAATTCTATCCAACTATGTTTAAACATTTTGAATGTGTATAAGTTTTTAGACCTTCTGATAAAGTGCTGAAAAGGTGACCATTACTCGAACTTTAAGTAGTATTTAGTAATGTGTCAATTAGTCAATTTATATATATATTTCAGATACATATACACTGTGATATATAAAATGGGATCTGGTCATTTTATCAATGTAAAAAAATATCAGGAACTGGTGCAATCAGAAAGAAAGTCCCACTCTACAAACTTAGGTGGGAAGCATCCGAAATGACAATTAGGACTGAGTGTTATAGGCAAACAATAGGTTTTATCACCATCAACACTAATTCATTTTATTTAATCATTTTATTTTTAGGCAAGTATTAGTTGGTGCTGGCACACAAAACTTGCCCATACAGATTTTTTCAGCTGTAAAAATTCAAATTTTCATTGGAAATATTTTGATATTTTTAATACTTATGCTCAAAACATTGATTGTTGGTACACGTTAGAACCGCCCCCACGAGGCGGTCCTAACGAGTACCCACAATATGTTTTGGATCAAAAATAGGTATACCCCTGCAATCCCAGCTTTGCTATATAAAAGTGAGGTTTAAGGGGGTATATATGTCACGGACATGTTTTCCTGATGAAGTATTAAAACTACAAGTTGATTTAACAAATCATGTTCACCATTCAAGAGTGTGCTTAATTTATGATAAATTTATGTACTTACAAAAGTATGTCATTGATAGTGTTTCATTTGAAATGTGGATATATAATATGTGTTATGTCTGAATAAATCTTAATCATACTCTAAGACTTATACATGTTCATGTGTTTCGCAACACCTGCCCTCACCTGTTGCCTCGTTGTCGGAAGAAGAAAACAGCAAAAGCTAAGTTTCGTGTTTAAAGTCCATCAGGGACAGGTGCCAAATTATATTTCAGATTTGATTCCTCCCTTGATCAGAGATGTATCAAATTACCCCGTAGAAATATGCATAATTGTTCGGACAGAATTGTTTAAAAGATCATTAATCTATTAATTAGTCTCTGGATCGCAATAAGTTAAAGTCATATCTAAACAGTGAACTGAAGCGAATGAATTCGCATTAGATTTTATTTTTGTTCCGACCTTTGGCATGTTAAGGTTGTGTTCGCGTGGCTCACTGTCTTAAAATAAGAATTGCAATATAAAAGTGGGGTTTAAGGGGGTATCCACGGACATATTTTCCTGATGAAGCTAAAAAACAAATTATAAGACGAGAACATTAACCTCATTCGGAGTGGAGTGACTGTGTGGGACCAAGTGATACATGTATACTTTGAAGTTTTATCTGTGGTCTGTATTGTATACGATCGCTTTGTTTCCCCCAGCTACAAACCACTTTTTCCTCTGTAGATTCAGTTTTAGACTATTACCTCTCAATTACAATTTTCTTCTACTTCTATTGGACAGCATTCTCTACAAGACCAGAACAAAACGGATACATGTACGTGTACTTTACTTGATAGATCCACTGGTTCTTAGTCTACAAATTGCGGATGAAAATGAGTTTCACTTGGTTAGGCCATTGTATTACTATAGGAAAAATAGGCTTCATTATTAATATTTATAGATAAACATAGAATTAGCGTACAAAGTCGGTCGTGCTAACCATTACACCACCGTGGTCTTCCGATTCTGTACGCCAATTTTAGCATCTATAAACCTTTGACGTCATATACGCTATTAGTGGCCTATCATTACTGCCATAGGCGACCCTATCATTTTCGGTTCGTTTTATAACCTACGGACGGCGGCCATTTTCATTATATAACACACCAGAGAAATGGTGCATATTTCATGGTCTATCGTCTTATAACACAGACACCTGGTTAGCGTAGTGGATAACGAACTATCTTGTCACCTCTGCGGTCCGAGTTCGAATACGGGTCAATGCAAGTGGTGGGGTAGTGGTCGCTCACCCATTCCAAGGTGGGTGGTTTTGACCACACAACACCGGCATCCGCGCCTGTTTCTTCTGTAAGCTTTCTAGGGAAAATACCGACCATGGACGAGATACCACTTCCCTGCTACATGCCTTGACCAGAATTCGAGTCCGGACCGTTCAGGTGACAAAAGTGATATCGGGTTACTTAGACAACCGTTGTTTATTCCTGGTGGTTTCAATGAAGAAATTTCAATAGACTACAATGGAGTGGTAAATCAACTATGGACATTTATAAAGCAAGTATCAAAACCTGTAAAAATGCCAAAAATATTGCATTTGCTTACACTGAATATGCTTATAACTATAAAAACGCTTCTATCAATCCATGAAATTCGAGGTTGGTATTCAAAATGCTCACCTCAAATACTAAAACACAGTGGAATGTAGTGTTCTTAAAGATTTCAGTCATTTAGCCCTGAATGAAACAGAAAACGTAATTAATGAAAACGGGACCCAGTCTGATGTCACAATAAAAATGGTTACAAGTCGATACTTCTGTGGTGGTTCTTTTTGTTTTATGTCTTGGTGTATAAAATTTTTTGTGCTGTTGGCGCCTTATGTATGTTTTCATATTTTAGTTAAGTTAAGGTAACTGAGTGGCCACCTATTGGGAAAATAGCTGCTCATTCGGCTTACGATATGTTTCATGGTATAAGTACCTGATTGTTAGTTTGGTTTTTTCCCACCTCGGTTTTTGGAGTGGGAATCTTTTTCTGATTGCGCCTTTTCCTGATCTTTGCCTACTTGTACCTTTTTATTCAGTCACAGTTTATGTATAGTATGTAAGCAAAATATATGACAATAAATGCCATTAAATCTCTTTTTCTGATATACCCTCATCTGTGATCTTCTATATTTTGTTGATATACGCTAAACGTCAATGTCCTGTGAGTCACATTAGTTTCTCTAAGAGCTTTAGCTCTTTGATGGCTCGGTACTGATCAGGAATTTCCATGAGTGCAGCAAGGGCAACCGCTGCTTCCTTGTTCTTGGCTGTGGAATACACCTTATGGAAATTGACAAACTGGAAGTTGTCAAAATTTCTTTCTGGTAGTTCATCATCAAATGTTTTCATGATTTTCCAGGGCCCATCTCCGACACCAATCACAACGATAGATAGTGGGTAGTTAGATGCCTCTACAACTGCGTTTATATTTTCTTCTTCGTCTGTGACTTGTCCGTCAGCCGCAATAACCAGAATGTGGTATTGTTTTGTTTCTTTCACGTGGTTGATTGCTGTTTCTATTATCGGTGCAAAGTTTGTCGGACCAGCCAGATGAATATTAGGTGTAATGGTTTTGTAGACTTGTAAGACCTCGGCGAAGCCCCTACAGTCTAAGCCCTTTCTTAAAGGAAAAACGCTCCGATCCTTTGTTTTACTGTCCCCGAACCCATACGCAGGTATGATGCCGTCATCATCGAATTGTTCCAAAGTTTCGCCAAGAATAGCTATAACTTTCTGATATGGATTATTTTCCTTAAGAGTAGTATCATGAAGTGAATGTCCACCAAATGTCTCTGCTCCTTGAATCATGTTACTGGCTGTATAATCTATGGCGAAGATTACGCTACATGATTCGACGCCCTCTTTTCTCATTTCCCTGCTGACCTCTCGAAGGGAGTGAAATCTGTCAACAATTCTTTTAAAGTCGTTTTTGGATCGCGGCCATGGTATAGAGTCACTTCCTTTGAGGGATGAATCTTCTCTTTGACTAGCGACACCGCCTGCACTGGAAGAAGCAGAAATATAAGTAGAATAGAATGTTATACTGTGTACAACCAGAGAGCCAATGACTTTGTAAACGCTCTCCTGAAGACTTGTAGGTACATGTATGTATGTATGTATGTATGTATGTATGTATGTATGTATGTATGTATGTATGTATGTATGTATGTATGTATGTATGTATGTATGTCAATAGAATTAATCTCCGTGTGCAGTCTTTAAAAAACACAAACTTTGTACAGCTTGAGTCCCCGGTGCTTCATGCCCAGATTCAAAACAACAGACCTTACAGTTCAGCAGCTCAGGAAGTTTTTTACAGGGTTATGCCATTGATATTGGCATGGAAAGGTAAAAGTAGGCAGTGGTCAGGAAATGGCTCAATCAGAAAGAAATTCCCACCCCAAAAACAGAGTTGGATAAAAAAAAACTTAATTAATAATCAGGTACTATTACTATGAAAACATATTGAAAACCAAATGGGCAGCCATTTTCCCAATAGGTGGCCACTAGTGTTATGGTAGGGTGACAAATGGCTTAATCTAGGGGTACCCGGTCATCCGGTATAACAAAACGTATCATATATCATAATATTCAGCAGAGTCTGTAGTATATGGAACGGAACTGCCGGCATAAATTGGCAAAAGTGATGGCGAGCTGAGAAATCCAAGATGGCGTCCAACATGGCCGCCAAAGTGAAAAATCCAAACTTTGGGGTATATATGCATTTCACAGATTTCATATCAATAATATACACAAAATTTTGAGATTTTCTAGAACTTTAAGTGCGTAAAGCATCAAATATGTAAATTTGATAACATTTCAAGGCAAAATGGGTTCGTTTCTGAGGCCCACCAGTTAAATAATATGTTTAACATGAAATTAAGTGATTTGTTAGGCCTTATTTCACTTTCATCAAAGAATAAGTTTTGTCTTATACTAGAAACTAGTCATTTAAGCAATAATTGTTATTATTATTAAACATTATTAACAAAGTTATTCAATATTTATTTACCCCACCCCTTTAATTTGGATTTTACATGTTTTCACTAGATGCTATACAAATATGCTGTTTAATGAACAATTATAATATATTCAAGATGAACAATTTCCAAGATGGCCGCTTTAGCTTACAATTCTTTATTTACATTCCCCAATATGATTTAGATGACTTTGATGTATCAAAAATGTTTTTTTCATAATTTGGGTACAGCCAAAAAATTATTTCAGCAATATGTGTTACAATACATACTATGCAAAAATACACCCTTGAAACCAAGCTTAGGGTCATTTATGATTGCATATAATATGTTTCAGACAAAAGCTGATGCTCAACAAGCTCCATTATCAAATTCTGTTTTATATTGATAAATTTGGCTCTCAACATCATCAGATGGATATTCTCATAGGGGTGATATGCAATTCTGATTCAACTTTGAACAGTGACTTTGATGAAATTATTGCCTGTAACTACCAGGTCTATTTTAGTTCTATCTAGTTCTAAGATGGTTTTGTGTGTGTGTGTGTGTGTGTGTGTGTGTGTGTGTGTGTGTGTGTGTTAAGGTTTAACGTCCTAGTCAACAATTTATCAGTCTGTCGGGACGGAGTCAACGCTTCCTGGGTCTAACCAGTACTGTAGGCAGCTAATGTGACAACATGGTAACGCCTGTGGGGATGAAACCCAGGACCCCTCGATTCAGAGTCAGACGCTCTTCCGCCATGCCACCAGATTTTTTCTTATGCACAGAGGTTCCTGATAAACAGTTCTTGGCTTTAACCTGTTTGATGGTTTTAAGATTATAAAATAAAATTTAAAAGTGATATCCTTTAAGAGCAGTGAACACATAAATGAGAAATGGGATGGACCATACCTTTGTTTCGGCTACTTAAGCCTCATCAGTGACCCTACAGATTTGACAACATGGAGCCTAAAAGAATTACAATAATAATAAGGTACAAGTAGGCAAAGATCAGGAAAAGGCGCAATCAGAAAAAGATTCCCACTCCAAAAACCGAGGTGGGAAAAAACCAAACCAACAATCAGGTACTTATACCATGAAACATATCGTAAGCCGAATGAGCAGCTATTTTCCCAATAGGTGGCCACTCAGTTACCTTAACTTAACTAAAAATATGAAAACATACATAAGGCGCCAACAGCACAAAAAAATTTTTTCAAACACCAAGACATAAAACGAAAAGAACCACCACAGAAGTATCGACTTGGAACGATCAGTAACACAAAGTTACTGGCGGGCTTAAACCGGTTTTACATGGCCATAACCTCACCCTCAGCTTCTGCAGTGGTTCATAACATTTAGTTAGTTATTCGGTCCTCGTGGTGAATCTCTAACTAGTCAATGAATCATCAAGAACAAACAAATAAATCATGATAAACATCCTGATGAATCAAAAACCAGGACTCACAGACTGAGTAAGCTGCCCGACGATGGAGATCCCTGGGCGCCGAATAACCTACTAACTCCGGAGCAAAAGAAAAACACCAGTTGGACCCCGGTGGGCCAAGCAACAAACCTGTTTAATGAGCATGTATGTTAGAATTGGAAAGTATCAAACACCGAAGCCAAAAGGACAAGCAAACGTGCTTTTGAACCAAACAGGTCACTACATTTTTCTTATTTAACGTTATTTATTCAAATTATAAATTCAGATACAGTAAATACCATTATATTTTGCAGTCAATTGGAATGCGCTATCAATCAAATGCTGCAAAACCAATTTTCATAATTTGGGTACAGCCAAAAAATGATTTCAGCAATATGTGTTACAATACATACTATGCAAAAATACACCCTTGATATATTCACGCCCTGCTACCTACATAGTTCTTATCAAATACTTATTCCTCAATCATGAGGGCAGGGTTTTAAGTTCAACACTAACAAATAGCCACACGATAGATTTCCAAGTGTGGTCAGGTTGGACTATAGGCCCCGCCCTTTGAAGCCAAAAGAAATAAATGGGCTGCTGATGCCTCCAACCAAAGCTTCTTAGCTACTGACTGACCGCCCGATTACTGCTTAACCACTCTGGTCTGAGCCTGCCCAGGAAACGTGGTTCAAGTCAAACCAACATACATATTAGCCTTGTTGGTTTAGTAGCGTGATAATATTTGAAGCCTTTTGCGGATGTCACGACGTCCTAATTTTGGATAAGGTCCCATAAAATGGAGACAAAGTCTTGACATGACCATAGCTGTTGACTGGGACGTTAAGCATCAATTAAATCAATCAGTCAAAATTTTTCACAGCATCATTATGCAAGGCATTGGTCTCAGAATCAGAGAGGTCCTGGGTTCGTACCCCACGAGCAGTGGGCTGTGTCATCTAGCAAACTACGTAATTTCTCATAGTACCAGGAAGTGTTGTATCCTTCTGGCCATGTCTGAAAATGTTGACTAGTCAATGCTCCTTTTATAGAGAACTGGCCATTCTACCATAGATACCTTAGATTCAAGCCAAGAACTGTTTATCAGGAACCTCTGTGCATAAGAAATAATCTGTTTAATCAATTCTAGTACCATCTTACAATTTAAGATACAAATATATTTAATAGACCTGGCAATTATAGGTAAAACAGATAGTTTCATGAAAGACACTATTTAAACTAGAACGGTAATGGCATATCACCCCTATGAAACTATCTATCTGAATGTAGCCATGATATAAGTGTTGAGAACCCAATTCATCAATATAAAACGGAATATGATAATGGTGCTTGTTGAGCATTAAGACATTGACATGAATCGTAACGATCCTTAGACAAAATCTAACCATGGGCATATGCAAAGGGGGAAACTGTATACACACAGTAGATAAAATTGTCGCCAGTTCCCTCACAAGAACTCTGGTGCATCGTACATTACATACAGTATGGGAGGGTTGTCTAACCACTAATGGATGAATGAAGCTTTTGTGAGTTCGTACTGGTAATAACGAAAAAGGATTAGTGGTTGGAGTAAACATCCAAGTGCAGACACGATTTTTGCCCTGAAAGCAACCAAATTATTACAATATATTGTATTTACAGTTGTTTCATGAATGGACACTCTATGTATTTTTATCAAAAGCATGCACAAAATAGACTGGACAAAATAGGCATGGTGAGAAATGTATAACATGAAAATGTGATTACCATTGTCACATGGAAGAAGAAAGCCGCATATAAATGTCGTTTTACTGCTCAGCAGCCATTTTGGATGTTATATACATGTATTTGCCTCTCAAATTGACACGGTAAAATATAGAATTGCAATCAGACTTTATTTATTGGAGTTAATGTAAATTTCTCAGAAATGTATAAGAACCCCCATCATCTTTCAATAAAAACGAACAAGGTGTTCTTGTTCTTCCAGATATTTATTTTGAAGTCTAGGGATAAAGTTGTATATGAGCTTTTGTCTGAAACATCTTATATGCCATCATAAATGACTGTAAGCTTTGTTTTATATTTACAAAAAAAGTTTCAAGCAGCACAGAAACAAAGCCAAACATTTTTGATACATCAATGTCATTAAAATCATATTGGTGAATGTAATGTAAAGAATTGTAAGCTTTGGTTGCCATCTTGGATGTTGTTCATCTTGAATAGCTTATAATTGTTCATTAAACAGCATATTTGTATAGCATCTAGTGCAATAAAATCAAGCAGAGTGTAGTTTGTTGACTGCCTGCTGTAAGCAACACAACACATGTGAGTTATTTCAGCAATATGGGAAATACCTGAAAACATGTAAAATCTAAAAATAAAGGGGTTGGGAAAATAAAAATTGAATAACTTTGTTAATAATGTACAATTATGGCTTAAATGACCAGTTTTTAGTATAAGACAAACTTATTCTGAAAGTGACATGAAGCCAAACAAATCACTTACTTTCATGCTAAAATTATTTTTGTCTCTGGTGGGCCTCAGAAACGAAACCCTAGGCCATATTAGTTGAATTTCAAACAGCATTTTGCCTTGAAATGCTATCAAATTTACATATTTTGATGCCTCACACACTAAAAGTTCTAGATAATCTCAAAGTTTTGTGTATATTGTTGATCCGAAATCTGTGAAATGCATATACATGTAGATACCCCAAAATTTGGATTTTTCACTTTGGCGGCCATGTTGGACGCCATCGTGGATTTCTCAGCTCGCCATCACTTTTGCCAATTTATGCCGGCAGTTCCATATACTATAGACTCTGCTGAACAATTTGATATATGATACGTTTTGTTATACCGGATGACCGGGTACCTCATTTTTTAGCCTGGATTGTCACCCTACCATTACCCAAACTTAACTAAAAATATAAAAAAAAAATACATAAGGCGCTAAAATCACAAAAAATCAACAACAAAACATAAATCAATAAGAACCACCACAGAAGTATCGCCTTGGAACAATCAATAATATTAAATTATTGGCGGGCTTAAATCGATTTTACATGGACATTACCTCGCCCTCAGCTTCTGCAGTGGTTCACAACATTTAGTTAGTTGTTCGGTCCTCTTGGTGAATCTCTGTTGAATGAATCATCAACGACAAACACATAAATCATGATAGCAACAAGATAAATCAAAAACAAGGACTCACTAATTCAGTAAGCTGCCCGACGATGGAGATCGATGGAGATCCCTTGGCGCCAAATAACTTACTGAAAATCCGGAGCAGATGAGCCCAGGTGGGCCAAGCAACAGACAAGATTGAAGAAGCTCCGGCTCCAGCCAACCAAAAATGAATAGCTTTAAGTCGGGATCATCATAGAGTCTGACGTCCGACCCACTGCCGTGCAATTAAAGAAGGCAGCATAGTTATCAATCATGCATGGGTTAAAAACTAAGCAAGCAGACTGTCGAATAACATTGAAGTTATATCCTATTGCCAATTTGCCCATTTATCCTGGGCCGTTTATAAAGACTCCACTAGAAATCTAGTTTTGATTGGTCGAGCAAGTTTAAAGAGAAGAGCGTTTGAATACTTTGGTTACTTACCTTTTTTACCACGCACTTCTTCAGCGGGGAAATATCTACGGATTTGTTAGTTTCTTTTTCGGTAAATTATGTTACCAAACATTGATACAATTGTGATATATTTAGTATTCGCCACAAAAAAGTAAATACATGTAGGTACTCCTTTGCAAAATACTTTAGGGTAATTATAAGCCTCTGTTATTATTTTGTAAAAAAATAGACTTATATGAATTTGAAAGACATACTGTAAAATGAACAAAAACGTCGAATTAGCATCAAAGAAAATTCAAAGGGAAAAGACTTACCTGTTTTGTGAATGTTTTTGTATGCCACTCATGATTCAAAATCTTTTAATGCAATTTTGTCACAAAGTAGACATAAAAATCATCCTGTTCTTAGACGTTTTGTTGATTCTTTATCTACGTACCTTTATTTTGTGTCGCCTTGGTCGATTGTTTCTGCATAGCTTTATTATTTATATGCTTCATTGTTAATATGAAAAACAAACCCCGTTGTTAATTGGTGCGATAAGATGGTTCAGCTGTTATAATTATAAAACATTTATTCCGATCAAGGAAGTAATCTGACTAAAGAAAAAGTCGGTCAATGTTAAAAATATACTGTGGTATTAAAAGTTTATAAATTTACGTAAATCTATGCAAAGTCTGAATTAATCTACATTGAAAAAAGAGGCCGCCTCATGTTTTTTCTTCTCGTTCAGAAAGTAAAATATGATCAATTAAAATTTATGATCATATTAATAAACCAATGTCCAACAGTGGCTCTGTGAGTTTCTGCATTCCAAAATGCGTAAAACATCTCACACAGACGACGCATGAGTAAAAGTACCCTCATTTCAAAATGTCATACTTTATTAACATCACATAAAATGTCATATTATGACGTTGTGTTTACATTTAAATTTGTTTGAAAGTGCTACTGACTGCCATGATGCAAGATAAACTTAAGTCGAAAGTGTTCCTGCAATAATAATCTTCGTTTCCGTTTTGTACATGCAAGAAGACATCAACATGAATAGCAGGAATTCAGCATTTTACATGCAATTTGCATACAAACTTTGTTCTTCTCCGGTTGCGTTATTATCAGCAGCATGGCATTGCAATTTTCAGCGATTATTTATGTCTAATACTAGATTTTGATAAACTTTGAAAATTTAAAAAATCATCCACAAATTTTGTTATTTTGTTCGTTAAAACTTGGCATTGAAACCGGAAGTGTGAGTCAGCCGTGACCTGTTTGTCCTCGAAATCCTCTTATACAGCTGTTTCGAGTTATATCTCTCATTTGCAGGCCTCATCAAGTGAATTTGACAGGGATGAACATGTTTAAGAGGCACGTTGTTGAATTTTCCAAAAATCTCGAAAATAGCGATTTTTAAAAAATGCTTTAAAAAACTACCAGAAGAGAAAATTCGACTGGTTCATGTTTTTCCAAGCCAGAAGGACCCCTTTGATGACACCTGTTCCTCATTACAATAAATGCTGTGCTTTAACCAATTTTTATTAAAAAAAAAAAAACATTGATTTTTGAACTTTTACTCCAAAAACGCGTTTAGTGAAAGAAAATTATTTCTGAACAGTTGGCAACTTTACCTACTTGAAAGACACGTCTCTAGGCAATTTTGATAATGGCTTAGAAAACAAAAATGAGTTTGAAAAGTGGTCTCTTCCAACTTTTTTTTCAGTGTATAGAACTGAAATGCGGTTTATACAGCTGCGATCAGTTATTAATATACCCCTGCGATATCCAGAAATAAATTGACAACACTTCTTGTTTTTAAACAATCGTCGCTGACAAGAAATGGACAACTGGAGGAACATATTTATATACATAGTTTGTTAAGAATGAGTGTAAATATTTAAAGATAAAGGACTGTACCCTTGTATTTCTAAGTGCAATGCCAAGAAGTGCAATGCAATCATTTATGCTCTAAGACTACTATCACTTCATCTGTGATTGGTAGGACATTTTCAGTGGTTAATGATTCTGATTAAGACTGAAAATCAATATCTTGTATATGTTCTTCCTTGAAATAAAAACAATTGTAAGATGCAATATGTTGGACAAATTTGTCGAACTTTGCAAAAACGATTTGGTGAGCACTATCGTAGAATCAGAAAGCCCAAAAATAATGATAGCTTTCCGTACCGGCATTTTAAGCGCACTGGTCATTCTCTCAATAATGTTATAGCTCAACCAGTGGAGAAAATCTCATATGAAGAAAATTCTTCTGTTATATTAAAAATATCAAACGATTTGAAACTGAACTTAAATGGATAAAATTATTGCAATCACCCTTTCCACTGGGATTTAACGACAACATTTACCATGAGGGTAATATTTCCAAAATGCACGATTTTGATGTACTTACCTTTCAGAGTCTCGTAAACGTAAATCTAGATCTCATGGTATACGGAAAAAGGGTAATAACAAACGTAAACGGTGTGCTGCAATGAAACTGAACACTTCCCTTAATGATTTAGCTGTTAAACTAAGGATTCACGGTCGACATCCAATGCTGTTTTATCTTAGTTCTCTACCTACTGCTGTATTACGTTCGTTTGACACAGAGGCTAATAGATCATCAATTGTATGACGCTGCACTGTTAACAATATGTTATACTCAGCATGCTCTTCGTCCATTTATCGATTCCGAATCTAATCACATTAGAAGTTATATTAAAATCCCTTTCATTAATAAAGGAATTGACTTTATTGATTTACCAAGCATATTCCTGGATAAATCAGTGATACAGTCTATACCTACGTACTTCCAAAATTCAGAATCTCTTATTATTTGTTACAAATATAATAAACCAATCAGAAATACTATTTTTAATTTCAATAAACCTGTTTCTGATCTTAATATCCATGCTAATACTCCTAAGTCTTGAGATTGTAAAGATTCAAAATATGTTTATCAACCAGCCGGACATATAGTTACTGGAAAGGGGGGGTCTCATATGCGCCCACGCACCAATTTTGTTCCTGCTTTGCATGGTGAATGCCTCCATCCTAACACCTATAAAAATGCATTTATTTGTATTGTAAAACAGTTTTTAGGTCTCAGAATAGCACCCTGACTTACTCCACCTTTGTGACCATACCTGCGTTATACTTTGCCTATATGTTATCCGTTACTCAACTTTTATTAACCCAATTAAAACTGGAAATCAAAAAGGAATCCACATGGGTGACTTTGATACCATTTTGGCTTAAATAGATAAACAGATACTTTTTATGGAAACTTAAACTTGAAATTGTCAAAATTTTATCAAAAATAGTTTTGAAAATGACAAATTGTGTCTCATATTTTGATATGTTCCAATGCTTGTCAACCTATGATACTGCCTATAAAGTTGGCCGGCGGTACCCTCTTTATGCTGGTAAAGTTTTATAAATTTTCAAAACCGGTAACACTGTTGAAATGTACATGATATACATGTTGGTCAATTTTTGACAAAAATGGATTTTAATGTTTTTAGCTGTTTTTTCGTCTAAAATCATGTTATTCCATAATTTTATCATTGGAAATGAAAAATTACATTTAATTCCTAATATAAAAAATGGTTATTTGATTTGGCAATTTCACATATTTTATGGTGACCTACCTCAAAGTTATTATCAATTTTTCATACAAATGATCAGCAAACATTTTCAGGTTTAAATATATTAATGAAATGTTTTTGTTTCTATAATTTCATCACTTAATATTTCTTTAGGTTTAGATGTATTTGGATAATTCTTAACTTGAGCAAGATTCATTTAATTTGTGATTGACCACCGTAATGGTAATAAACATTTGCCCTATTCCTCCATTTGTTTTACCATCTTTGTATTGTCGTTTATGAGATTACTTATTCATAACTTTACTTATTTAATTGTTGCTGATGTCAACTTTAGTTAAAAGATTGACAAGAATACCAAATACAGTGGCACTTTCTAACTTTTGGATCACTATTATCTTTATACTTATTCAGTAAGTGCATAATTCAGCTATGTGACAGGCTTTATCTTTGTCAGTGTTCAGATGTGATGATCAGGTATAGCTTTCACTTTAAATATCAGATTTATTTTTATTTTAATTCTTCATTAAACATATCCATTATTGACAATTTTTCTACCATTTAAAGCCAGATGTACGTAATTGACCTCACGGTAGAAACTTTTTATTTTTTGCATGTGAGTGTATTTTGATGTCCTACATACGAAAATGAAAAGAAATCGATACCGTTCCGAGCTTGTTTTCGAGATATTGGCCTTCAAAATCGTTAAATTTGAGAGCAAAAATACATTGACGTCAACGTAAAATGCGATTTTTAGACCCCCTTTTTGTTAATTTTCTTGATATATTTAAAAAAAATCCACGGTAGGATTTTTTAAAAAACTGATATGTATTTGAGAAATTCCTGAACTACATATAGATAACGAGAAAGTCCTTAGTTACCGGATTCGTTTTCCTGCTATAGGCGTGCGAAGAGAGGTAGTCGTTGCTGAATTCAGTACATTTTACGCGCGACGTCGATTTTGCGCCAAAATTTCCGACACTGTTTAGTATTCAATATTGCTAACTGTCGCGGAAATGTTGTTTTCTTCGGGATAACATGTCCACAGTCTATATTTTGAGCAAAAATAATAAATAATATCAAACTTTTTTACATTTCTGAAGTCCTCTGCGTAATTGTATGGATATAGTTTCGTATTCCGAACATAAACTGACGCTAGAAATGACGTTTCGAGCGAAAACTGACGTTACGAATGCGGCGTAAAAATGACGTTTCGACCCTTAGATACGCACGTTCCTTTGAGCGCCTTCAATTACGTACATCTGTCTTTAAATGTGGTTCTTTTTCCTATTTTTGAAATGAATAACTCAGATAAATATCCAAACTTGATGTTTATAAATCTCAAGGTTTTTAACACATTTATGAATCCATAAATGTTCATGGGTTTATTTTAATAAATAGTCAATTATAAATGCAGCAAAATGTTTGTGATTTCATGCAAAAAACAACAACAAAAACTCAAGTAGTTAACCAGTTCGTCTTGTTAGTAACGTATCATATAATTTTATCTATTGATATTTCGTTTTCTTTCTTCATCCTATTGGTTTTGCTTCATTATGCATATACTTGGGTGGATGGGGTGTTTTTTTCTGAGATCGTGATATAAGCAGCAGGAAATGTACTGTCATCAGGTTTATTTCATGCAAAATGCTAAATCCCAGGTTTTCCATATGGCTTGAGTTACAGGATGTAGAAATCAACATCATAGCTGTATAAGTTCATTAAATTAATTAATACCTGAACAACTTAATTTTTGGAAAAAAAAATAATCAAAATAGTAAAAAACCTAGGCAATTGCATTATAAACACAAATAAACTATAGAAAATAGCTAACTAATAGATAGAATCATGTTCTAAAATCTAATTATGAAAACTAAAAATAATGGGCAGATATGCTTTATAAGGTCCAAGGCAGGGTGCAATTTTATCACTAAAATCAATATTCAAAATATATATATATAATAGCTTTGATGGTCATGCAAGACACAAACATGTTTAGCCAGAAAATAATCGACAAAAAGTTTGCTTTGTAACATGTTAATAACATAATATACTTATAATTGGATAAATCATTATCAATTTTACGTTTTTCAGAATTCTGACTTGTATCATTCAATGTTCTAGAAAAAGATGTTACCGGTCTTCAAATTTCACGAAATTTTCAGCATATAATCTATATATGTGTAGCCTAATTTGAGGCTAAAATTGTAGGTTGACAAAGCCTGGAACATGTTAATATTGAGAGCCAAACATGTGGTTACATCATTATGGAGCTAAAATTTGGGGTCATCTGCAAAACAAATGATAATCAGCTGAATTCAATATTATAGCTATCAACAATTATGCAATACCAAAATGATGGGTGATCACTCTAGATTATTTTACAAACAAACAGAACTAGAAAGAGGCTATTATGACGGTTATGGGCGACTTTAATCACACATACCCCTATATTAAGACCCCCTCTAGTACAAAATGTTGTATTTAAAAAAATTAAGTAGTTAAAAGAAAATCTATATTACTAATAAAGTGGCCATGCACCAAGCAAGCAATATGCATAATATTATAAAAATCGGTGCGTGGGCAGAACCCTATGTAAATTTCATATACCGTGAGACCCCCCCTTTAAAAATAATTTCGGATTCTAGAATTCGCAAAATTGTTTCTAAAGGTCCGAAATATAGATTCCCTTCCTACATTAATTTCGAGAAATGTAGAGACGAAATTGCATCTGCATTGCATGATTTCGGTAATCGATGGTGTAAACGAGAGGGTGTAGAGGATAATGCTCTTAAAGAATGGAAAAGAAGTATCTGCACTATCGTGGATAAATGTATAAAGTTTTATTCACAAAATACTAATCTTTTACCTCCTATACCCAAATCGTCATTTAGGCATTTGAAGCAGGGTATCCAAGAATTTCATAGAAAGTACATGTATGTCTTGGTTCCGGCAGACAAAGCCGCAAACAATGTTGTTGTCGTTTGCAGGCTTCACTACGTTAACGCCTTAAAACAGGAGCTTGATGGTACCAGGGCTTATCTGGAGACAGATACTGATGAAATGTCTGTAGTTAATGCTCACTTAAAACGATTTACCTGTAAAGTTTTCTGTTTGTGTGAATGAGGGCCAAGACAAACTTCGTGCACGCCGGTGGGTCGGGCGTCAGACTCTATGATGGCCCCGACTTAAAGCTATTCATTTTAGTTGGTTGGGGCCGGAGCTTCTTGTCTGTTGCTTGGCCCACCGGGGTCCAACTGATGTTTTTCTTTTGCTCCGGAGTTAGTAGGTTATTCGGCGCCCAGGGATCTCCATCGTCGGGCAGCTTACTCAATCTGTGAGTCCTGGTTTTTGATTCATCAGGATGTTTATCATGATTTATTTGTTTGTTCTTGATGATTCATTGACTAGTTAGAGATTCACCACGAGGACCGAAGAACTAACTAAATGTTATGAACCACTGCAGAAGCTGAGGGTGAGGTTATGGCCATGTAAAATCGATTTAAACCCGCCAGTAACTTTGTGTTACTGATCGTTCCAAGTCGATACTTCTGTGGTGGTTCTTTTTGTTTTATGTCTTGGTGTTTAAAATATTTTTGTGCTGTTGGCGCCTTATGTATGTTTTCATATTTTTAGTTAAGTTAAGGTAACTGAGTGGCCACCTATTGGGAAAATAGCTGCTCATTCGGCTTACGAAATGTTTTCATGGTATAGGTACCTGATTGTTAGTTTGGTTTTTTCCCACCTCGGTTTTTGGTGTGGGAATCTTTTTCTGATTGCGCCTTTTCCTGATCTTTGCCTACTTGTACCTTTTCCTACGATGTATTGGTTACCTAAGCTTCACAAAAGACCATACAAAGCTAGATTTATTGCAAATTCTAGCGCTTGTATTACTACTGAACTTTCTAAATTATTAAGTTCCTGTCCTACTGCTATCAAATCTCATGTTATATGATACTATGAGACAGTGTATGAAACTTCAAATAAAAATTGGCTTTGTTCAATAAAAAATTCCGGCGAGGTGCTGATTAAATTGAAGCGTAGAGAGTTCCGTGCGACGAGCTTGTCCACATATGATTTTTCTACTCTGTATACAACATAACCACATAATCTAGTTAAAGAAAAACTTCTGGGTTTGATAGAGTGGACCTTCAAATGGGCATTAAAAAACTATGGTTCACTTTATTTGGCATGTAATGACAGAAAGGTTTTTTTCACTTCCTCTGACCAAAGTCGGTATACACTTTGGTCATGTCAGAATGTGTGCGACGCCTTATCCTATCTCCTGGATAATATTTATATTAGATTTGGGACCAAGTTATACAGACAAATTGTTGGAATTCCGATGGGTACAAATTGTGCACCTCTCGTAGCTGATTTATTTTATACTGCTACATAAGAGATTTCATGGATTCTCTTAACCATGATAATCAAGCTGATGTTATCCAGGCTTTTAATTCCACTTCTAGGTACCTCGATGACCTTTTGAGCATTGACAACACTTATTTTGAAGGTATGGTCAATCAAATTTATCCACCTGAACTACAGTTGAACAAAGCCAATATCTCAGATACCGAGGTCCCCTTTTTAGATCTACATCTTTCTGTTTCAAATGGATTTGCTTCTTCTAAAATTTATTATAAGCGCGATGACTTTGATTTTGATACAGTAAATTTTCCGTTTCGCAACTTATTAGGTTTGCTAGAGTCTGCAATCTTGTTACAGACTTCAACGCTCGAAATAAATGTTTAACGGCCAAACTTCTCCAACAGGGCTATCGGTATCATAAACTCCGAAAAATCTTTCCTAAATTTTATCGTAGACACTATGAATTGATTTCCAAATATAACGTTGGGTTAAAGACGCTTTTAAGTGAGGGCCTTTCGGAACCAGAATTTTATGGTGTCTTGGTTTAAAAATTTAAGAAACTTATAGGAAGTAATGATATTTCTTTTCAGTTCAGAAAAATCATAACACGTTACAGACGTATAGGTTATAACTTGAATGTTATGCGACAGTCTGCATGCTTAGTTTTTAACCCAAATAATGGTTGATAACTATGCTGCCTTCTTTAATTGCATGCCGGTGGGTCCGGCGCCAGACTCTATGATGACCCGGACTTAAAGCTATTAATTTTAGTTGGTTGGGGCCGGAGCTTCTTGTCTGTTGCTTGGCGCACCGGGGTCCAACTGGTGTTTTTCTTTTGCTCCGCAGTTAGTAGGTTATTCGGCGCCAACGGATCTCCATCGTCGGGCAGCTTACTTAATATGTGAGTCCTGGTTTTTGATTGATCATGATGTTTATCGTGATTTATTTGTTTGTTCTTGATGATTCATTGACTAGTTAGAGATTTACCACGAGGACCGAAGAACTAACTAAATGTTATGAACCACTGCAGTAGCTGAGTGTGAGGTTATGGCCATTTCAAACCGGTTTAAGCCCCCCCCCCCCAGTTATCTATAACTGACCGTTTCATGGCGGGATTTCTGCTGTGGTTCATATTTATCCAAGTTATTCCAATAATGAGTTTTGTTTTTGTTGTATGACTTTGTGGCCACCCGAATATCATTTGGCTGTTCACTTATAGTTGGCCTCCCAAGCCATCAAAATATTTTTCTGTTGGCATTTTTGAGTACATTTTGGCATCCATGCTAAATGTGTTCCTTGATGTGTAAGAACACACGCTAGGGTGGATACCAAGTCTGAAAATGCCCCCGGAGTCACAAAAGTAGGTCAAAGGTCAACTAAGTGCAAAATTCTATATATTTCAACATATCAGCAATCTCTTAGGTAATATTTTCATTTTTTGTCAAGATAACCCCTTAATTACATCTAATACATTTGTGAGGTTTAATCAGCAACAATTGTTGCAACAAAGTGATGCAGGTTTAGGTCAATGGTCACTTTAGTGCAAAAAATGCTTATTTTTATGCCATTTTACAGTTGTCTTTATATACATCAGTGTCAGTGGTATTCTGATGGGGATACAGTTCTTTTAGGTACTTCTTGAGGATACTGCTTGATTTTGTAGTTTTTATCAATTCAAGATGGTGTTCAATATGGCCGCCAAAAACAAGAGAAAGCTATATCAGTTGATACATGTACAAGTAACTTACCTTCATACACATCCAATTTTATTGTACTTTCTTATATTGTAATTGATCAGTTTTGTTAAACTAAGAAACATTTGATACATTTATGGTGTTGGTTGCCATCAGTTAGTTTGGATTTATAAATGATTCTGTTTCATATACTCGAGGTTCAATGTCATGTAAGGACAAAATAATTATTTTTCATGTTGTTTTCTAATTTTGACCATGAGAAAAGTGATGATTGAAAATAAGAGTATTGATGATATCAGAGCCATTTCAAATGAGTCAGATTGAAACTAGTGTTTGTTTTTTACTCATTGTATAATGATGGTGGTCCAGATGGCTGCCACAACAGTAATAATTAAATATGTATCGGTAACATTTTACGTTAGGTATGGAGAACATAAGCAATCTTGATTTCATCGCAAGCAACCCTGGTTAGGGCGTATTTTCTTCAATAATTTAGTAGTCGAAACTACTAGATCAATAAATGGTGTATTAATGATAAATATAAATTGATTGAAATCCAGGCTGTTTTGATGTTTGTAAAGCCCGAAGAGCCTTTCGAAGAAATTAAAGCTGCTGTTTTTCATCATCCAGTGAAAGCTAAACATCTGAATTTCAGTAGTTATATTCATATTTTATTATCAATCAAGTATCTGTCTTTTAGTTCCAAAACACTTGCTAATTTTCCGGATATTTGACAGTAAATCAGATTTTTGGAATTTTGGAACAGCCCAAATGCTAAATTTTCGAGCTTAACGTCATGGCAATATGCGACCGACGTCACGCCAACATGAGTAAACAAGCAACGCCACTGGCTGACATTGACGTGACTCCGCCATTAGGCTTGGCTTACGGTCACGTGATATGGTTTGTCAGCAGAGTGATCAGAGTGTTATTGGAAGAGCAAAACATTTTCTTGAATTTAAAGCCTTTCGACATGAAAGATCTTTTTTGTGGAGACTCTGATTATGTAAAGATGTCTTGCACCGGTAGAGAGACTGGCTTGGTTGTGCTGGCATTGAGGTGCTAGCTTTGACTAAGGCATTTGTACAGGTATCATACAGCAACTTGGGGAATTTTACACAATCGAAAAAAGAGTATGGTATAAAATCATAAGATGTATGTTACAGCGTAATAACCATATATATATGCATTACTTAATTGATTAAGCTCAGCTGCTGCTTTTTATCATTTGATGAGACTTCTCACATTTATGTTTTACTTATGAAGTAAATCATCTTGTGTATGTTTGGTGTTTAGACAGATAAAAGCAAAATGTCACTGCAGATCCAAACTAATGTCTGGTGTGGCTTTACTGAGGTGCTGCGCATTCTATAATTTAAAAGCTAAAACATATTGTTAGTACGCTATTTATGCAACATGAGCCATACTAACAACAGATCCTGTCAATGAAAAGTCATTCTCATTTACCTAGTGCGGAGTACTACACATATATATGCAAGCTTTACTTGTGTCTCAAGTACTGAGTTTCATATTATGTAAATTTCATCATGACTGTCATAAATTGTACCAGCGTACCATATCTATGACACACATTACTTCCTTGTCCCGAGACTTGGCCTAGGAATAGCATCGTTTAGGCAATTCTGTCTGGCATGAAAATTGGTATCATCTCACCACTGCAACCACAAAGAGTGGTTTACTGCACTTATGCATGCTATCTTTGCTCGTATTAGAAGTACCAAGATTTTATTTGCATATTATACCATAATTCTCAAGCATGGTGTAAATGAGATTAAAATATCATTTTATTCACTCTTTGCTTACCTCAGCGCATATTAAGTGCAACTATACTCAGAGGATAAAGTTTTGACATTGTTATTAACTTTGACTACCCCCGTAGCTATTTATCCTGCTGATGACCTTCGCTGTTTCTTCTTGTTGAATTTGCAAAGATTCTTTCTTTCTAAATTTGATAAGAAATTACCCAAGTTGCACATTTGGATACAGTCATTGGCCTTATTCGCAATACATATTTTCTGCAACTACCCGATGAATGATAAAATCATTACTTTTATTTATAGTGTTGTGGAATAGAAGTTGTTGCTAGCGACAAGAATTCGAAAAACTCTCAGCGAAATTCAGCCCCTTTCTCTCGAATCAACATGTCAAAATATAAGAATTTGGGGATTGCCTCCCTTTAGTTTAAAATACGACGGAAAATTGGTGTATGCACTCTGGCAAAACCACATACGATAATTCAATTGTTTATATTGGAAATATACGTTAATTTTTTCAACCCTAAACTATCAAGGAGGTTTGAAGATACATATATTCAAACAGGCTCTATGGAATTTTACATGTATTTTCAATGACTATACATTTGCATCTGAGCCTACATGTATGTAGTTGAGCATTATCTTCTTGGAACACTGCAATACCTATCGATTTTGCAGTTTTATTTGCTAAATAACAACTGACTGTGGAAAGCTATACCAAAATTAAAGTTATCGCATAATCAAAAATGGACTAGTAAGTTTAACATAACCATATTGTTCTCCTAATGCCAAGCATTTTATGTTGGCAGCCATTTCGTACCTCATCTTTGAAAGTTTCATAATTTCAAAATTTTATATCATGACTTAAATTCTGGAAATTGCTCCAGTTCTAAAAATGGGCAAAATGAATAATACAGTCGTATGGTTTGTTTTGTCGTTTTGCTTGTTTGTTTTCTTCTGTGGGTGGGGGTGGGGGCGGGGGGAGGGGAGCAATTTCATTCACTAAGGACGGGATCTTCACATCATGTACAAATGAAACAAATGAACATCCTATGGTATAATCTTACTAAAAGTAGTTTAGATTAAGATTTCTTTTTGTGGGTAACAGTGAAACATGCTTGTGTTAATAATTTTGTCTGGTTTTGCTACACTTTCATCCTAAGCGAAACAGTGCGATGGGCACAAGTAGACCTGCAAGAACAGATGTTAACACAAGTTATCGCATAATCAAAAGTGGACCAGTAAGTTTAACATAACCATATTGTTCTCCTAATGCCAAGCATTTTATGTTGGCAGCCATTTCGTACCCCATCTTTGAAAGTTTCATGTTATAAGTACCTGATTGTTAGTTTAGTTTTTTCTCACCTCGGTTTTTGGAGTGGGAATCTTTTTCTGTGCCTTTTCCTGATCTTTGCTTGCTTGTACCTTTCTGTATATAACTTCCAGATCTTGTGATGCTGTATGCCTAAATTGATTACATAAAATATGGAGCCCAATTTAAAAAAAAAAAAAAAAAAAAAAAAAAAAACGCTGAAACGCTGATATTCGAGTTTCAAAGATTCCACAAGGAACCATGAGTAAATTGTAATGGTTTGTAATTTTATGAAAGAATAACCATTTTTGTACTAAAAAATTGTGTCTTTATGAACCCTGGGTCCTTTTTTTTTTTTTTTTTTTTTTTTTTTTTTTTCAGAGTAATCAATTTCCTGTTCTTTTGCTCATTTTTAAAATTTGGCTATGACTGGCCAAGCCAAGCAGCTTCAGTGGAGAAGATGTTTGAATATATTGGTAATATCCCGGGTAATACACATACGTGTATGTTACCCTGGGCCGTTGGGGCAGGTGTGCCCATGGTGTCCATTTCTTTTCAGAATCATCGATATTGGATTTATAGATTGTTCTGTACTAGTAAACAATATGAAAGTAAAACACAGAAAACAGAATCTTCAGGGATTATATATCTACTCTAGAACTTTACAACAGAAGGTTAGTACATAATTTGTACTCTGTGTGGTTAGTTGCGAAATCTCACTCCGCTATATTACACATATGTTCCATATCTCTTCGTTGCGATCCCAGTTGGTTTTTCAATGGTGAAACAAAGTGTCGATAATTGCAACTTTTTCCAGATAAATAAATTTGAATAAAACATAATCGTAACAATACTGAGTATATTTATAATATTTATTTCTTTCTTTAGTCGTTTGTACAGCCGCGGTGGTGTCATGAATAGCGCATTCGCTTAGCAATCAAAAGGTTGCGGGTTCGAAACCCGGCTGGTACATATGCTTGTCATGTTGGTGACAAATGTTCACCCTGACGTAATAAAGGCAAACCGCCCATAAGGGTGTAACATTTTAGAGATTTTTTAGAGAGTTTGATTTTTCCTTTAACTAAAATGACACCTCAGTGATCAAACAATTATGGGCACTTTGATAATTCGATTAATCTGTCTATTGTCGGTGTCATAAGCGTGTCGTATTACGCAACTATGGGTTAATTGATACTTAAACACGTGTTTGTGTTTCTTTAGGTATATATTTGACATTTGAAAATATTTGAATCTAAGCGCAAAAACTTATAATTCGAATTTTTGTTTTAGAACTGGTCTATCAAATGCATTTTATCTATTTATTTTATTTATATATAATATCGCAAAGTCAAAGGTAAACAATATCAATACAGTTGAACAGTTAAGTTACAATTCATCAAATGTGATATAGAAAAAAATGTTTCTTCTTCTTTTGTTATACTAAATGACATCTAATCGACTTATCGATAATCTGATTAATCTGTTTATATAAAGGTATCATAATCGTGTCGTATTACTTACGCAACTATGCTTTAATTGATACTGATACACTAACTCTTTATAGTTCTAAATATTGTATGACAAATTTTCAACTTTTCTAACTATAATTGCATAACTTAATTTGCATGCATATTTTATATGCTGTTTACTATCATTTACAACCAGGTTTAACTAATTTGCTTCAAATGATCCCTATGCAGTCTTATTTCTTGAGGTTTACGCTTTTGTACTTTAATAGAAATAAATAAATTATTAGTGCAAATACAAAGTCTCAGACAGTTTTCATTTAATGATTTAACTTGATTCAATTTAAGACTTTAGATAAGCAAAACAAGCATTTATCGTTTATCATTTAACCTGCCTATTGGAATCCTGCGTTATCGAGTTTGGAATCAGGCGAAATTGAATGGCTATCTCGTTTACGCTGTAAACGGGTATTTGACACTCTACACAACTAGTTTTCATGACATATTACCCACATGACCTATATTTGTTTTCAGAATCTGATGACCACATCTTAATATATTGTGATTTTAGTTAAATAAGAGCATTATGATGTTTCTCTCTTCAAGTCAACTATTTGTATGGCTATCCTGTGGTATTCAGTCAGACAGTGTATCTCTAAGGTATACTAAACGAAGACAGCATCTAGTTTATGTCATAGCAAGTTGACCAAATGCAATAGTTGGTCACTAAAACATATTTTTGATCTTATAATGATAATTTGGAACTGTATTTTGATGTATTTTTTTCTATCCTGCGGTATCCTGAGTTATCCTGCGGTATCCTGCAGTATCATGCAGTATCCTGCGGTAATAAGACTGACCGCTGAGAGTACATTCGTAATGGTGACGAGACGTTTCGCTCCATGGAGATTGTACACATCAGCTGAGTTGTACGAGTCTATCTGTGTGGTATACATGTATCCCGACATGTATACATGTATAATTAAGCTCATTTTATCTATTCCTATCTTATTTGTATATATATATGTTTGCATGCTGTGATATTTCCTTTAACTGTGATGCTTGTTATTACCATGTATACATGTACAGTTTTAAATTTGTGTTTGTCGACAAAATAGCCAATGGCTAATGTTATCCTGTTGTAAATTTGAAAGTCGACTTTAAATAAAGTTTCTTGTAATCTTGGTATCAGAAGAAGCAGTTTGTTGGTTGCTCCTGGTGAAGGAATGTATATATATTGTTCCTACTATTCTTATCTATGGTTGTGGGACGTGGTCATGGATATTCTTTTATTATGGATTATAAAGTGTATATAAAAGAAAAGAAAAGAAAAGAAAAGATGGATGGATTGATTGCACGATAACTATGTCACTAATCTTACACGTTATTTATACCAACAGTATTTAGCCGCTTCAGTCGGTAGAAAAAAGAAAGAAGAGATGTCAAGTGCTACGAAATTTAAGCCCAACGAAGGCGACTGGATCTGTACAGAGCCAAAGTAATGCGTAATGCAGTTATATAACTGCTAAGAAATCAAAATATGTGATTTTTATCCCTGCAATTCAGTGCATTATTCCAGTTTTTGTTGTTGTTTTTTTTTCTTATGAACTCTGTCGCTTATATCATCGACAATATTTTTTTAGAAATTCATTCAGTTTTACGTCCCTTTCAAGATTATTCCAGCTCATATGAGACAGACCAATCAGTAGGTGGGTGAAAACGGGAGAACCCCAAGAAAAACCACCTGGCACACCCTCTAGCAGAACTTGGCTTGTATCACAGTATGTGGATGTGGCCAGTGCAGGTCTCGAACCCACACCAGACATGGCGGCATACATGTGATATCTCCCGATCTCGTCGGGTTTTCCCGATTTTGGGCTTCCTAACCCGATTGTCCCCCGCCCAGCCCAGTAGGGCCCAAATCTCCCGATTTCAGTATTTGCCTATCCTTATTTTTCGGCAATGTTCCATTTTTAATATTGCGGTAATATACGGTACGTGTTATTGATCATTGACCCGATAAATACCTTGGAGTAATTTAGGAGACAATGCAGAATAGATGACATGTCACTTTATTGCGTAATTGGCGAAGTGAGAAGGGATTAATGATGCGACAAATTGTCAGTCTTACAGGTACAGTGTATAATGTCAACCGCTAATTTGATCAGAGTTCATCTTTAGAAAGATTAATGAGTCTTTAATTTGGAGGGCTTGGATTAAACATTGCCGATAATCGTGATAGGACAATTAATTCTGATTGTCCTTTTAAGATTATCGGGCATTTTGAACACGTGGGACCGATTTATCTTTCATTTTTGTGCATTTTTATCGGTCCGAGTAAAAACATTTTTTCCGATTTTTCCCTGAAAAAAGTTCGATCGGTCCTTATATTCACAAGTTTCTGACGCAATATACCACTACTACACACGTGTCAACATGACAATTGCCCCTGTTAATTGCCTAGTTATCAAAACAATTTTCGCGAAAAAGTGTGAAAGTTACTGAAACGTGAGGACCGGTAACCTTGCTGTTTTAATGTGTTGGGTAAACATCGCAGTAATTTATGCAACACTTGCTGATTGGCCCATTCTAACTAATGCGTGGGCGGAGCTTCTCAATTATCTACCGAAGCCGCTTTGACATTGTGCAATAATGTCCATCTGTCGTTTCAACACTGCGTAACAATTTTCTGATTTTGAGCTCGGAGCCAAAATCAAAATTTAATATTAAACTTCAGACAGATAGTGACCAGCGATAATTGGGTGGCGGCGCGACATCAAATGATTAACATATAAGTTTAAAACAAACGCCATATAGTTCCGAAAGATCGGGTATTTCATACACATGAAAATGCCGCTTGCGTCAAATGTAGCGTAAGGCAAAATGTCGGGTAAATACTATTGGAACGAAACGGTTATAATAAGGGGGAGCAACTGCGTTATCGAACCAGAAAAATGCGGGGTACCAGCTAATAAAGTAAACATTGGAATTACAAAAACTTGAAACACAAATTTCTGTGGAAAATGGAAAGAAATTTGTACGTTTTTCTGCTTTTTTCTTTGTCTGTTTTATTTCAATACATTGAAATATTCAAAATTTCTCGAACTGACGTTGATACAATGGACATAAAGTATGAAATAATAAATGTCATTAGTTTTCGCGACTTCTTAGATACGCTTTGTACATGCATGTTGTATGTCCATGATGACGTCATCACTTAGCTAGACCGATTTGAGAATTAAAATTTCCTCAGCTGTGATTATATTTAATTATGGAATTATTAGTTTGTTATAAAATTACCACCCATTAGCAAAATCATGAAGATATAAGGGATCATAAGGCAAATGTAGTGCATCTTTTGCACAAAAATGGCAAAAAATCTTCGCTTTGTAACCGTGCTAAAATCTCCCTATTTGAGACCCAATCTCCCTATTTCAAAACACAAATCTCCCTATTTGGGCCAAAGAAGATATCACATGTATGCACGGCGGTCATGGACAATATGTGTTGCAGTAAGCTCCAAATTTAAAAAGAATTACAATTTGGACATATTCTCCTATTTGTAGCACTGAAAAGTTATATTAAAGTGGGAATACCTTTAAATAGACATACAATCTGCTGTTGTTTACAATCTCTGTGGGCCAAAGTGACCCGGAATGTGATATCTGTAACTCAGCATTATTGTACGTCATTAATTGGTAACGTGCGTAACGTCAAGTTATATTCTTGTACTGGTAACGTCAGTAACTTGTAATGTTGCTATGTTATGTCATTGTTGAATGTCTTCCGTTAGCTGCCATTACAGAGCGCTACAGCTTAAAGCTTACTGTCTCTCACTTTCCCAAAGACATTACATTGGCGACTAGAATGTGATAGTATGGTTCTATGTCCGCATCCTTACTGCAGAGCTGATCTGCACCTTTGTTTTCGCCCATGTGGATTGTTGGTTTTCTCATGTGGCGGCTCACTTTTACTTTATTTTACAGATGTGGCAATGTCAACTTTGCCCGCAGAAACCAGTGCAACAAATGTGGGAAAGGTATGCATTCCTTCAGAAAGATTTATTTCAGTAGAATGATTTTGTAAGATGAATATTTTTCAAATAAATGTAAAGTGACGAAGCACTTAGGTCTTAGACTTTATTTGCACAAAATTATATTTCTCCCAATTGTTTTGTTAGTAAACAACTAGTGGGCTTGTTCCTTGCCACTTTTGTTATGGCTACAGGATGAGCATGCCATATTTTGTTCAAATGATTTTGCTATAAATATTGGCCATGATCTATTCTATGGTGAGGTCAGATGAAGTGTTCTAGAGTATGCGTTCAGTTAGGAAAATGGTTAGTGATTTTATTTGGAAACTTGATTCTCTTCACATCAACATTTTGTGCCCAAAGAGTCTCTTATTAAGGCCTTGAGTTAGATATAGTTTAATGATGATCAGATCCTGAGGTTATAAAACTTTATTCAAGCTCAGCTCAGCTGAGCATGAAATTTCAGCTGCTCATAAATATTGAAATAGCCAAAATTAGTGGTTTATTCAGGTTTAAAACTCAAAACTTAGTAATTGATCCTGCTCATAAATGTTAAAATGCCAACAGTTGTTGGCATTTTAATATTTATGAGCAGGATAAATTTTAGTCTCAGCTGAGTTGAGCACGGAAAAAGTTTTATAACCTTGGGTCCTGGTCCTCAGACCTGTTCCCAATTACATTTTTCCTGATTTTTCTTCTGTATTTAGAGAGAAAAGAAGGTATTGTGTACAAGAAAGGTGGTACAGAGATAGGCAAGTCTATGGCAGAGAAGAGTAAAGGACTGTTCAGTGCTGATGACTGGCAGTGTAAGAGGTAGGGGTCACTACAATGTTTCATAAGGGGTGTGGTAACTCAGCAGCTAGCGGGTCCTGTTATATTGAGGCAGATCCAAGATCAATCTTAATCTGGCACATTTCTTTCATAAAGATTTTTTTCTGAAAATATTTTAATGGCTATTTTTGGCATTTTGCTGATTTAAAAATGCTGTTGTCTGTTTTTGGCAAAAATATTAGCACTATATAATGGCAATCTGACTCCTGAGAGTCTTGTCCAGGAACAGTGTGGCTGTGATAACTGACATTTCCCACAATACCTTAGCTCTTGACTCTGGCTGTCCAGCAGTTAATCAATCCAGGCCTGGCAGAGTTGTTTAATCATAAGCAGCTTTTGGAGATATGTGTATGGGGCTGTTTATAACTTGGCTGATTAATCTTCACACAAATTCTGCAAATGAGCAATTTTCTGCAGATGAAAGTTTCATTCATGTTTTATATTCTCAGTCAAAATCATTTACCAGTCATATGATATAGGCTGCTGCTCAGTAGCTACTGCTCAGGGTGGTCTGGCCTCGAGGTTCTAAAACATTTTTAATGTTCAGCTCAGCTTAAATTTATCCTGCTCATGAATGTTAAAATGCTAACAGTAGTTGGCATTTTAACATATATTAGCAGAATAAATCATTTTATCCTGCTCATAAATGTTAAAATGCTAACAATTGTTGGCATTTTAACATTTATTAGCAGGATGAATTATTGGCATTGATGGTCTAAACCGAAAATTTGAATTAATTTGGCCTATTTCAGTATTTATGAGGATTTAGATTTCGTGCTCAGCTGAGTTGAGGAGGAAAAGGGTCTTGTAACCCCAGAGCCTGGTCTTATGCCAGAATCTCATTGCTAGTAATCATGTTGCTTCAACCTGCTAATTTCCATATTTCAGCTGTGGTAATGTCAACTGGGCTAGGAGAATGACCTGTAACATGTGTAACACACCAAAGTATGGCAAACAAGAGCAGAGAACAGGTAATAAACCAGTGTTACAGATGAGCCTCAGCATGAGAAGTTCTGTTCAATGTGGGGGGTTTGGACCAGGTCCAACACAAACCAGGCTGTACAATCACAGAAGAAATTATGGGACTTGTTTTCCATAGCTCTGTTCAACAAAATAGAAGATTTGCTTTGCTAATCAGTAAAGTTCTATTTTCTAGTGAAGCCACACCACGAGTATAATAATGCACAATGTATTGTGAAATTATTTGTCTACTTTTGCAAACTCCTGGCTTGAGTCTCTCAGACCAGACTTTCCTTCCACAGAATTGCTGAAATTATTGAATGGGACTCAAATGTTCAGCTCATGCAAAGAAGTGACAAGTGCATACATTATGATAATTGAGCTGATGCAAAAAAACAACAGTCTTTGGGTTTTCAACCAGGTCCAACACAAACCAGTCTGTACAGTCACAGAAGAAGGTTAGAAGCTTGAAATTTCAGATAAAAGTAGAAAGATTGCAATATTTATGTAGCAAAAGCTGCAAAACCAAAGGCGTAGATTAACTGCACTGCACAGCTGATCTGCGTCTTTGTTTTTGCATAGGCAAAAATCCATTTTTCTCGTGACAACACTCAATTAATTTCAGGTTATGGGGGAGGTTTTATGGAGAGAGATGAGGTTGTGGAATATAAAGACAGGACTGAGGAGGAGGATGAAGAATATGATGAAGTGAGTACTAGAAACTGATTGAGAGGAGAGGATTTGGTGAGGTGTGATCTGTGTGAAAATATTGTGCAAAATAAAATGTTCATTAAAATTTGTTGTGGAATACAAAGACAGTACTGGGGAGAAGAGGAAGAGTATGGCAAAGTGAGAACTAGAAAATCCAGAAGCTGCGGGTCTTTGGTGAAAAATAAAGCTTTTTTGTGGGGTGAAGCTTTAGAAATATATTTTGGGCTTAATTTCTCTTCTCATTAAAAAAACTACTGTTGATCATGAATGAATGTGCAGTAAGTTAACATGTGTCAACTATCCATCAGTCATGCCCTGAAGGTGACAGTCAAACCACTGTAGGAACACGTTAACTGAACTATCACGGTACTCAATATAAAACACCATAAATTTTCTCATTCACAGTTTGGTCGTAAGAAAAAGAAATTCAGAGGACAATCAACAGACAAGAAGAATGGTGAAGAAGAGGTCCCACAGCAACAACCAAACACAGAAGAAGAAGAGGAGGAGGAGGATGAAGAAGAGGGAGGAGATATGTCTGCTTATAAACTAGACTCTGAAGAGGTTTGTGTGGTGGTGGGTTGGGGGCATACTGGCTGATAGTTCACTGTCAGGAGAAGATTATGTCTGCTTATAAACTGCAACTCTGAAAAGAAAACTGAAGGAACCTGATTCAATGAGCTTGGAAGCTTCCATAAGAACCGAGCAAATTCTTATTAAATTAAATTATAGCATACTAAGGGCAAGTCTGAGGCCCCTTAATAGTGATTTCAGCCCTTCAGTAATTCTTTATAGATCATTCCGAGGCATTTCTGCCGTGATTTATCTGTTTATTTTGTCTCTTTCTCTGTTGTACATACATGTATCATCTTTGTTTTTGGTTGATGATATCTTGCTCTTCATGAGTGTTGTAATAAAATTGTGATGTTTTTTGCTGTCCTTTCTTAGTTAAATTGTATCGATTGCTAGTCCATTGCTAGTCCTTCAGCTGTTTCTCAAATACTGTGTTTATTTCTTTTCACCCAGGAGGATGATGATGATGCCGACCTTGGCAAATATGACCTTGGCAGTAGTGACGACGACTCTAAACCAGCGACCAACAATAAGAGGTCAAGGTCGCGGTCTTCAAGGTCGAGCAGCTCCAGTAGTTCAAGGTCAAGGTCATCTAGCAGTAGTTCATCCAGTTCGAGATCCAGGTCAAGGTCACGAGACAGAAAGAAGCGAAAATATTCTCGTTCTAGGTCAAGGTAACTGGTAAAAGGGTTACTGGTATAAGGTCAAAAGGTCAATATCATTTCTTGCTTTATTGTTGTTTAATTCAGTAGGAGTATTAGAGACTACCAGGCCCTTGGTATTTGTTATTTTGTTTAACGACATGCATGTTCATCAATGTATTTAAATATAAAAAATGAGAGCTATTTTTTATGCACCCAATTATAGAGAAGTAAGTATTTTCTTTTAGGATGTGTATATCCAGGCATCAGTTTTTTTCGTGCTTACAGTTTTCTTGGCCATTTTTCACAACTCTTTGAAATTTTTTTTACGTATGGGTCTTTTAGTAAAATATCTCTAAAATAATTGATCTTTGGGTTTCTGAACATGTCTGACCATCCAATCTGTTGAAATACAGAAGATGACTATTGGCTAAAAATTTCAGGTTAAGAAAGTGTTTGCTCTTCAATGCTCTATTAATGAAAATCTGCTCCCATGGCCGAGTGGTTAAGAGCGCTGATATTTCATTACCACGCTTGGCCGTTCAATCATCTTACCGCTGTGTCGGGTTTGGGTTTGAGCCCCACACAGGGCACATGTGAGACAACCCAAATTCTGCTTGTGGGTATGCCAGGTGGTTTTTCTCGTGAGTCTTCAATTTTTCGCCCTATCTACTGATTGGTACATATCATATGAGCTGAAATAATCTTGAAAGGGACGTTAAGCTGAATAAAATAAATTAACACAACTGATTCTTGTCTTTGACCATACAGATTGTACAAAAACAGTATTCAGATGCCAGTCATGAATACTTTTCTACTGAAATGCTTGGCTTTATATATTTTCAGGTCAAGGTCAAGAGGTCGCCGTAGCTCATCCTCCGAATCAAGGTCACGGAATAGCTCGAGAAGTAGCCGAGACAAACGCTCCAGGCGGTCGAGGTTTGATTGTAGTCTTGTGAGGCAGACAGAATAGTTTGGCCTCCTATTTGTGTTCTCAGATTGGTTCAGAAATAATATTAGTGAAAACTTTGTTGTTCCTGAGTTAAAGGTTTACTCTGTAAAGTTTATGATAAGGCAGTCTCTCACATATGAGCCGCTAAGCTAGAAATCCAGTCTTCAGGGTTTCTAACCATGTCCGACATAATGCGGCCTTAACAGTCACAGAAGAAGGTTAGAAGCTTGAAATTTTGGATATACATGTAGGTAGAGGAGGAATTGTACTACATGTATCTGTGTAGCGAAAGGAAATTCGCTGATCAGATGTGCAGTTACTGCACAGCTGATCTGCGCCTTTTTTTTGCATGTGCAAAAATCCAGTTTTCTCATGACTCGGCTCATATGTTCAATAATAACAGATATGATGGAAAGCTATGAGAAATGAGCCGCCTCATGGGAAAACCAACAATCTGCATAGGCGAAAACAAAGGCGCAGATCAGCTTCGCAGTAACTGCGAAGCTGATCAGCGCCTTTGTTTTCGCTACTCGGATAGTACAATCCCTCTTCTACTTAAATCCAAAATTTCAAGCTTCTAGCTCTTTTTCTATGCTTGTACAGGCTGGTTTTTGTCGGACCTGTTCGGAAACCACATTGTTGGTTTTCCAACGAGGTGGCTCTAATGTTGATGCAATAAAAGCAAGAGAGTGGTACAGTGAGCTTGAGAAGCTTTGAAACATATTAGATATCAACTGAAGTATTTAAAGTATAGATTTTCAAAAGGGCTTTTATGCAAATGGTGAAGTTTGTTTTTCTTTGTATTATTTAGATAAGCTCTACATGTACATGTTTCAGTGGGAATCAGCTTCTTTGACTTCGCTACCCCGTACAATCCTTCTACTTTCTAAATCCAACTTTCAAGTCATGACTTACTATGTTGCTGGTCTGATCAGATTATCTCTCAACATTGTCTTATTTATTTTCTCTTCAGATCCTGAATTTGATGAAACAGAACCTTACAACAGAGCCCTAATGTTTTATGTAGACAATCTATCTATGGGGAATACAGAACATGCAAACAGCTTAAATCCAAACCTGCAGCAAATGCCAATGAAAGTTTTAACACCTGTATAGCTGTGATGCAACCAAATTTCTTACTGCACAGATTGATGCAACAACATGTCGCGGTACGGAATGAGCGTGGTGATTGGAAACTGGATTCATTACGAAAATATGCCCATGCAATATACAGAGATTTTTTAAGTTGTAAAAATTGAAAATTTTCAGTAGATTTTTTTCTGTTATTTTTCTTATTTTTGCTCAAAACATAGATTGTGGGTACACATGACTTGGCTCATATGCCCACAATCTATGTTTGAAGCAAAAATAAGAAAAATAGGTCTGCCCCTGCATACCCCTCTTTTACCATATAAAAGTGGGGTTTAATGGGGTATTCATTGCACGGACATGTTTTCCTGATGATACGGCATCAACTGATTTAAAAGCAATAAATGGAGTGTAGTGATTGTAAGGTGGATTGATAGGTCAACAACTGACATAAAAGAAATAAACTCTTCGCTGTCGGTGTTGCCCAAACAATCCAGCTTCCAATCACAGCACTACATTTTGTCATGTGACATGTGATGTTGCATCAGTCTTCGTAGAAAGGAATTTGTTTGCATCACCGTTATTCAGGGTTATGAAGGCTTCAGTAGCTCAGATAAAAGACATTTATGGTGATAATAAGATAATTAGAAGATCTCAAAGCAAAGAAAAGTAATTGAGCCTCCTTGTGGGAAAACCAACAATGTGGTTTCCGAACAGGTCTGATACAAACCAGCCTGTACAGCTACAGAAGCAGGCTAGAAGCTTGAAATTTTGGAGTTAAGTAGAGGAGGAATTGTACTATCCGAGTAGCGAAAACAAAGGCACTGATCAGCTTCGCAGTAACCGCGAAGCTGATCTGCGCCTTTCTTTTCGCATATGCAGATAGTTGGTTTTCCCAGGGGCAGGCTCATTTATGGTGATAATAAGATAATTAGAAAATGGTCCTTGTCTGATCTCAAAGCAAAGAAAAGTAATTGAGCCGCCTCATGGGAAAACCAACAATGTGGTTTCCGAACAGGTCTGACACAAACCAGCCTGTACAGCTACAGAAGCAGGCTAGAAGCTTGAAATTTTGGAGTTAAATAGAGTAGGAATTGTACTATCCGAGTAGCGAAAACAAAGGGGCTGATCAGCTTCCCGGTTACCGCGAAGCTGATCTGCGCCTATGTTTTCGCCTATGCAGATTGTTTGTTTTCCCACGGGGCGGCTCAATTATTTAAACACAAATCAAGAGGTGATTCTAATTGAGCACCCACAACAGATTTTTATGAAGAAATGAGCTATTAATTTTCATCAGATAAGCCCTTCATTCTGGTCTTTTGCCAAATGCTACCTGGAAGTTTTTTTTTTTTAACTTTGCAGGACATTATGAAAAATGCCCAGGCAATATACAGGAATGTTTTCCTGCTGTGAAAATTGAAAATTTTCAGTGAAATTTAGTGAAAAATAACGATATTATTTTTATAAATGCTCAAAACATACATTGTGGGTACACATTAAAACCACCTCGGTGAGTACCCACAATCTATGTTTTGGATCAAAAATAAAAAAATCAGTAAACCCCCACAAACCCCCGTTTTACTATATAAAACTGAGGATTTAAGGGTGTGTACATTATACGGACATGTTATCGTGATGACATATTGTAGATACCCTGTCCTGTTGCCTTTTGCCTAGCAATAATAATAATGCCCATACAATTGCCCAGCAATTATTTTATTGAAATAGTGTCATTTGTTATGAATTAAAGATTATTATTACATAAATACCCGTGCATGCGCGGATCCAGAGGGGGGGACCGGGGGTCCGGACCCCCCCTGGAATTTGATAATTTTACCTAAAAAAAGGTAATTTCGGGATTTTTTGGGGGTTGGACCCCCCCTCGTCTGTGACTAAAAAATACCATTTTCGTTGGACCCCCTCTCATGAAAATTTCTGGATCCGCGCATGCCGTGTCACACGATATGTACAGCCGTTTATTAATGAAGAGAAAGCCATGCATTAATATTGCAATTCACACGCGTACGTGCTGTTAATACATGGCTTTTACTTATGCTCGTTACCGGGCGCCACGCAAAGCACGTGCTAATAATGAGAAACTGGTGTCCGCCCGGAACGAGCATAACAACGAATGCTTTTACGCCTATGAAAATGTGATGAGGCTGTAAAATATAGTGCGCCTTTATTTCTTTCGTTTCTGCAGAATTTATGCAATAATAGTGATCATAGTGTCATTCATTAACATTCGCTAGGTCCCTCGGGAATGTTGAAAACCTCGGGCTACGCCCTCGGTTTTCAACACTCCCCTCGGGACCTAGCGAATGTTAATGAATGGAAAATCATATTTGATCCCTATATTAAGATCACATTAGCTTTTCTGTTACAAATGCTCTTTTTATCTGGGCTCAGTTGTTTTAAATTAACATGATTCGTTAAACTTTCAAACGTGAACATTACAAATACATGTACACTTATTTTTTGTTGTCGAGATAAAATGTGAGAATCCTTTGCAATGCAAAGAATTCTATTGAGGTCTTAACAATGATGTTCAGCTACGAAGTTTTGAACAACTAGCCCCTGGTCTTCTTTGTTACAGCTGTGTGTTGTTAATGAAATTGTTAATCATGTTATAAATAACATTGTGGAAACCTTTCTGACAGTTAAAAGTAGTTAGTTTTTTAGAGTTTCATTTTTTATATTTTTAAAGTCCAATTTAAATTTAAACTTTAGCAAAATATTTTCTCTCCTCTCATTCTAAACATGCATTAATCACTTTTAGGTATATGTTCGATTTTTTTTCCAGCCTGTAGCCATCTTCTGTGCTTGTACAGATCAATTTGTGTCAAACCTTCTGTGCTTTGTACAGATCAATTGTGTCGAACCTTCTGTGCTTTGTACAGATCAATTTGTGTCGAACCTTCTTCAGATCAATTTCGGAATCACATTGTTGGTTTTCTCATGCACAGCTCATTTATTTTGAAACTGGATGATATGCATGCAATTTTTCTATGTGCTGTATAAATTATGTGCTACATGTGGAGCTACCACAAAACAAATCATGTTCATTTTGCCTTGTGGAGACACTGATTAGACAGGGCAGAAAGACTTGCTGATCACTGTACAATATCAGTTACCGTATTCGTTTTAATTAGCGCACAGTGTGCTTAACTTTTCAAAATGACTAAAAGTTGAGCTAAGAAAATATTGTTCTAATAAGCGCTCACTACGAATGAAAGTAACACATCAAAATGCTGAAATAACCATGTCAAATCTATCAACGGTGATGTCATTTAAGTGTTCAAATTGTTGCAAAGTAGTTTATGATCATTTCCAGTTAAGTTTTAATGCGTCTAATGTGTTATCATTGTGTATAATTGATGGAAAATACCAACATACTATTGGCGCAGTATGCACTTATGCACGTTTTTCAGAAACAACCAGGGTGTGTGCTTATTGGAGCATGTGTGCTAATTAGAACGAATATGTTATTTTATCTACCAGTCAGGGTAATAAAATTATGTAGTAACTTTATTGGTGTAGCAGGAAATTTTCTTATAAATGTCTGTTTTTACAGTCAATTTTGTAAAATAATAGGAAATTGGGGCATTTATGCATGTTGTGAATACGAAGAAAACAAACAAAAAAAATCGTCTGCCGAGTTCGTTTCAGTGATTGATGCAGCCATTACCAAAACTTGCCCAGAGATTTTTTGAGCTTTAAAAATTGAAAAATTTCAGCTTAAAAATTTTGATATTTTTCTTATTTTTGCTCAAATCATAGATTGTGGGTACACGTTAGAACCGCCTCGCCGAGGCGGTTCTAACGAGTACCCACAATCTATGTTTTGGAGCAAAAATAAGTATACCCCTGTAAACCCCAGTCTTGCTATATAAAAGTGGGGCTCAAGGGGGTATATATTACACGGACATGTTTTCGTGATGATTCAAGGGCTAGGTATAATCTGAAATGCCAATCACTTTGCTTCATTATCAGCATTTTTAAAACAACACTGGTCTCTCATGTAAATGTGTCTGACGTCTTTTTGTACTTTACCTAAATGTTTTCAGATCTTAGTATGTTAATAACTTACAGCAGTGTCTTGTGCCAAGGCTAACCAGTTCTCCTTGAGGGGGCATATGACTTTTACATAGCTCCAGTAAGATGTTAAAATTATCAAATGCTGACATTACTTCACTTATATATTACTGATGTAGAAAATAATTTATTATTTACAAGGTAAGTATCATATCTAGTTTAAGAATTATTCAAAACCAATATAAATGTCTTGGAAGTCCTCAAACACAAATCGATGGAAAAAGTTAAGGTCAAAAAAATCAAATTGTGACCATGGCTCAAGGTCATTTACATATTAAATGCTTTTCTCAGAAGTCTCTGAGCCATTTGTTATAAAATTTTGTACCTGACCTTAATGGTACAAGGATTTTTTCTGTGCTCTGGGCAAATTTTGTAGCTTCTGCTTTTCAAAGGGAATAAGAGAAACCAGTGGATTTTTTAAGCCCGTGACCTGGAGGTTGGTAGATAAAAAAATTGAGCATTTAAGGTCAAGCTCATTTTATGGTCAGTGATTGTTCAAAGGTCAACTGTCTGGTTATTCTGCTCCCTCTTTTATTTAAGAAATCCTGAGCTGTGTTAAACTAGGTTTTGAAGTAATGGATGTCATCTTAGCTCCATTTTAACTACATGTATTTGCTTTGCCAAGACATTAAAATTACTACAGCCATTATCGTCATCATGTATGTTGTCATGCTATTAACCAAATCTATTTGAAATTTTTTGCAAATCATGCCGGTTGTTTGGATTTATATAATGTAAGGGCAGTGTCACTAGAAAACCTGTCTTAAGATTTCCGAACAGACCTCAAGGTTGTAAAATATTTTTTTGTGCTCAGCTGAGCTTAAAATTTCAAATGCTCTTAAATACTGAAATAGCCAAAATAAATTGAAATTTCATGAATAGATCAAAGCTTGTAATTTACTCTGCTGATTAATGTTAAAATACTGTTAATCGTCAGTAAGATAAATTTTACTCTCAACCGAGTTGAGCATGAAAATGTTTTATAAATCGAGTCCAGATTTGACACAAATGGGGACTATTTACAAAAGAATGGATGGGGATTATACTGTATGTTATCCTTGAAGCGAAAACAAAGGAGCTGATCAGCTGCGCAGTTTGTTTTTCCATATGTAAATCACAGGTTTTCTCATGATATGGCTCATAATGCATGTTTATTGCTGTGAATTTGGTTTGTATTGAGGTTTAACATCACAGTCAACAATTTTTCAGCCGTGTCAGGATGGAGCCACTGCTCTCTGGGTATTAAACAATACTCAGGGGGGGGGGGGGGGGGGGGGGGTATTAATGCGTCTTGCTCAAGGACACAACATGGAGACCCGAGTGGGGATCACAGGCCCGGATCTAGAGGGGGGGCATTAGGGCTCGTGCCCCCCCAGACACCATGCAAAAATATTTTATTAAGCCATATTTTGCACAAAATTAAGATCACTAGCACAATTATTACTGCCAGATGTCAATAATCAGCTTTTGGTCATGATTCCTGCTGTTATCTTAATCACCTGCTGTGATATTACCCTAGTTTCTTAATATATTGCGTCTTTTCTGATTTAATTTATTGGTGCCCCGTGCCCTCATGCTGGGTTGTGCCCCCCCAGGAGACCAAGGTCTGGATCCGGTCCTGGATCATCAAACCCCTCTATATTTGGAGTCCTATGTTCTACCACCAGGCCACCAGGCTCCCCGTACTTTGCTTTACATATATGCATAAACTGTTTGCAGGATTAAATTTTTTGCAGGTATTTTGTGAAAAGTTTATGAAATCTTTTCATGAAATAAAAACATTTAAACAGGTACCAAGTGTTTGTTGTTCTGTCACATTTCAACTTGACTGAAAGTTTGTTGACATGGTGCTATAGCCTGTGTGAGTTTTGTTTCCAAACTGCACTATGATGCTCTTTTGAAAATTTAAGGTCACAGACACATAGCAACACACAGTAACTGTATAGGCACTGTAGAGACCATGTGCTATGATTGTTGGTTCACAAGATTTTTTCTGGTCATCTGGGAGTAAAAAGATTTCAGGCTTATCATAGGCCCTTTGGATGATTGTATGGCCGCTATATTGCACAGTGCCAGTGCATGCCCTGTAAAGTCACAAGGACAATGCAGTCATCCATGATGCTGCAAATGAGACGTTGGTCAAGAACATAGATCTGAAGTGATATACTGCTGCAGGCTTTATTTCCGTTATTATACCTCATTAATATTCATTGGCTGAGTGTGGATTTTGATTGGTCCAGAGCAGGTCATGGGGAGGGTGCTATTCTGTCATGTCGCATGATCATATTACCCCCTGACGTCATATCTGCCTAAAAATGTGCAGCTGCACGTGTAGTTTACAGTGTACATGGAGGGTACTAATCTGTCATGTGGCATGATCGTATTACCCTCTGACATCATATTGGCCTACATGTGCAGTTGGCACTTGTATTCATGTGTTTGTCCTGTGGCATGTCGCTAATTTGTTTCAAAAAGGGTTCGGTATAATAAAACAATTGTTGCCCTTGAGTGAGGGTGACATGATGATTTGTTCACCCTCAACAGGTCATTACTCTCGACAGGTCATTACCCTCGGGCAAAATCACCTGCCTCTGGTGAACAAATCGTCATGTCACCCTCACTCAAGGGCAACAATTGTATAACGTAGGTAGGAGAAAATTAACTAATTCTAAGGAAAAAACAAACAAACAAAAAAACAGGTGCTATACAGTTTTGAATTTCTTGAGATGCATCACAAAAATAAACAGGAAATCTTATAAAGTTAAAAATGTTTAATTCAACCTGTTATGTGGTCATGTTATGCATAAAAATTAATGTATCAATTTGAGGTTATGATAAAGTTGGCACTGGTCAGCAGCATTGCTTGCCCAATTTCTGGACGCAAGTTTCATAATCCCTCCATTGTATTCAAGAAGCCTCGTATACATATACCAGAAAGTTTGTATTCCATCTCTGAGACCAGCAGAGTGTCAACACATCTGTTGTTTAATTATGTTACTCTACCAGCTGAGCTATCAAGCTAAATAGTGTGCAAATTTTTAGAAGGGTGGTGCAGTGGTTATGTCACTCGCCTTGTAAACAAGGCGTCGCAGGTTCGATCCCGGGCTTCTCCAGTCCGTCGGTTGGGACTATAAACCGAGGTCCAGTCTCCATATGACATTAGCTGTTGGTGGGACGTTAAACCCCAATCAACCAACCAGTGTGCAAATTTATAACATCTTTAAACAAAAATGGCAGTTCTGATGATCAAGTTCACCCAAAGGCATTGAATCACAAGAGCCAGAATCCTGCTATCTGCGTCTTTCACAAAAGGCAGGTACACTCTTCTGATTTGGCTCAGCTCAGCTGTGATATCAGGGGTGTCAGAGAATCAGTTTGGTGAACAAGTAGCCCAAGGGCAATGATCGCTCACCTGAGAGTCAACAAGTACAGTCACTGGACAAAGTGATTTTTTTTTTTTGTTTTTTTTTTTTTTGAAATTCTGATCAAAATTGAAGATGCTGGGAGTGGCCATAACACTAAAAATCGATTTTTCAAACATTCAAGGGCAGCTAACTCCACAGTCCAGGGTCGAATCTGGCTCAAATTCTAAATCATCCAAGATGTTATGGTTATCCTTGTTTCTTCCAAGAATGAAGAAGATCCGATCAAAATTGAAGGCGCTAGAGTGGCCGCAATACAAAATATTGATTTTTCAAACACTAAAGTGCAGCTAACTCCGCAGTCAGAGGTCAGATCTGGCCGAAATTCGAGATATTGTAGTTATCCTTGATACCTGCAAGAATGGAGAAGATCCACTGAAAAACAAAGATGCTAGAGTGGCCGCAACACAAAATATTGAGTTTTCAAACACTCAAGGGCAGGTAACTCCGCAATCAGAGGTCAGATCTGGTCGAAATTCGAACTCATCTGAGATATTGTAGTTATCCTTGATACCTGCAAGAATGGAGAAGATCCACTGAAAAACAAAGATGCTAGAGTGGCCGCAACACAAAAAAATATGGATTTTTCAAACAGAGGTCGGATCTGGTCAAAATTCGAACTCATCCGAGATGTTATGGATGTCCTTGTTACTTCCAAGAATAAAGATCCGAATAAAAATGAAGGCGCTAGAGTGGCCACAACACTAAATATTGATTTTTCACACAGTCAAGGGCAGATAACTCTGCAGTCAAGGGTCGAATCTGGCTGAAATTCAAACTCATCCGAGATGTTATGGCTATCCTTGTTACTTTCAAGTATGAAGAAGATCTGATCAAAATTGAAAGTGCTAGAGTGGCCACAACACAAAATAATGGGTTTTCAAACACTCAAGGGCAGCTAACTCCACAGTCAGAAGTCGGATCTGGCTGAAATTCAGACCCATCAGAGATATTATGGTTGTCCTTGTTACCTGCAAGAATGAAGAAGATCCAATGAAAAATAAAGGCGCTAGAGTGGCCACAACATTTTTCCCATTATAAGTCTTTGGGGATTTTTCCAGACGCTCAAGGGCAGCTAACTCTGCAATCTGAGGTCGAAACTGGCCGAAATTGGAACTCATTCGAGATGTTATGGTTGTCCTTGTTACCTGCAAGAATGAAGAAGATCCAATCAAAAATGAAGTAGCTAGAGTGGCCACAACATTTTCCCCATTATAACTCAATGGGTTCTGATCCGACCTGGCCCAAAACCTAATGCAACCTTTCCCCCTCCTAAATGATGCTTCAGATAAAATTTGATTGCGATTGGCCTTGTCGTCTTAGAGATATTCAAGATTGAAATTGTGGACGGACGAATGGACACACGCCGGCTCGACTACTATACTATAAGCTCACCTTGTGAGCCTTCGGCTCAGGTGAGCTAAAATTGCTGGAATCTCTTATCCCCCCTTTCAAAAACATCAACTCTGAAGATAAGACTGAAATCTGCAGCAGATTGAAATCTTAAATACGGGTGGCTTGCGTTATCTCGACAATGCTTACCTTGATACTACCATTTACGTCGAATCTAAAGACCGGTCCGGATCGTTTTCTCTTTATGTTCTTTGTATTTCAACAAGGCATAACTCGAACTACGCCTAAATCAACAAAACGGGTAACTCGACACAGGTCACTTCATTTTACGACGCTTAACTTGTATGCCACATATCTATAAAAATTGGGTCGGTTTACAGACATGTACATGCTCATTTTTTTTTGTATTTTTCTTCTTGCATTATTTTTGAATTCAGGAAAATGTGTTAATAATTTTCAACAAAACACAAAAGGACAAACAAATCTTACCAGATTTAACGATTAGAATCCTTTAAGTCATTTTTAATTACCCCAATTAAATGAGCTGTGAAAACAGACCTGTTTTGCAATCAGCTGATTTTACAACTACACGAGCGTGACGTAATTATTGGTCCACTTTAGGATGACTTTTTGCTGTAATTACTCAATACTTGAAGTTAGGGCGGGTCTCGTTTGATCTACTGTTGAACAATATGTAGGCGGCGGAGCACCTTTAAGTGATTTCAGCCATCCTTAATTGATTGACTATGGCTGACTTTGGGATTCGTAAGAAATTGTAAGAATTACCTTTTATAATGTCCGATCATAGGACCGAGCAATCTAATGAAGGACCCAGCATGTTTTACGATTTGGTAGCTATGACGTCATGAATTGGTTAACTCGTAAAACTATAAGCTCAGTCCCCTCGAGTTCGAGTTAACGAGAGTCACCTGTACTAAGGAATAAAGCTGAAGATTCTCATCCCTGATTTATACAGCATTGTTTTAAAATTATAAAAGCTACCACCAAATAATATAGTCACATAAGATGCTGTTTCATGCATTAACCATTGCAGGAGCTCAAGGACGTTCAAACACAAGGTCAAGGGTTCCAAGTGCAAACATAAATACATTGAAATTAGCATGTGCGATTGTCATTCTTACATTTCCACAACTATTCCGTTCAAAATCTCATTGAAATGTAGAACTTGTTGAAAACCATTAAATTTCTTTAGCCCCAGCCATTTAGCATCTACAAAAAAAGAACAGCGACTTCATGTTGCAATGACATCAACAAATATTTGCCAAAAGCCATGTTCACATCGCATGAATTCTATGGTTTTTCTGTTTAAAGATAGCTTACAGCATAATTGACAATGGCTTCAAAGAGCCATACACATAGACATCTATGCAAGAATGTGAATTCAAGAAAGGTTAGTTCTACGTCTTTTGCTAGGATTCAACTTATCAAGACCATCCCATCTTTTGGATTTGAGGTCTTTCCTCTCAAAATCACAATTATAATGAGATCTATTGCACTTCCTTGAATCATTCAATAAACTGGCTGTCAATAGTTTTGGCTTCGACTGGCATTTATTTCTGAGATCTGGCTTGATATCATTTCCAGTCAATCTACCCAAAAGATCTGAATCACTTTCCTTGCTGAACCTTTTGCTCTCACTTTCAACAGTGTATTGCATCATCAATTCTGCATCCATTGCACTCATTTTGTCACCAAAACTGTGTTGGTTAAATAATTCTGCATCTACTGCACTTAACTTATTGCCAGAACTATAGAGGTTTAACAATTCAACATCCATTGTACTTAATTTAATGCCAGCCCTGTATTGGTTCATTAATTCTGCATCTATTGCACTTAATTTGTCACCAGTATTGATTAACTTAGACAAATTCTCTGTTTTCATCGCAACATTTAATTCTTTTTTTTCCAAACTTGTATCAACTTCATACAAATCTAGAAGTTCACTATCAGAATTTTCCTTCGTTGTCCAACACTTCTGTTTGTGTTTATTCCTTATAATGGCTTGTTGTCTGATGTGTGGATTTAATGTTCTCACATTTCTAAATCTTTCTGAGGCAGTTATGTGAGATTCACCTGATATGGATCTTGTAGCCAATAAACATACTGAGGATTGCTCAACTGACTCAGTCGAAGGATTCTTCTCCAACTTAGCAGTTTTGGACTTGGACTTGCAATCTGTAAAATCCAATCATAAGTTGTTAGAAATTGTCTTTGGTGTCTTGTACTTTGATCTTCTTCAAAAGAGACCTCTAGAAGGTGATTTATTACTTGAAAAATCACTAACTCTTTTTAGAGCTATTTTTTTTTCTTCAGACATGAAATCTGAGCTATCCGTCAATGCAAAGCCAATGTTGCACAAACCTTTCTCCAAAAGGTCTTACAACACATTTTAACAAGACTTTAAACCTACTGTCTGCACAGCATCTTCCAGAAACTGCATTTTTCAAAATCTCACTTTTCTGAAAGACCTCATGAAAAATATTACCATGTCACCATTTTGCATTCCAAAAGTCTTAAAAAGTGCCACAAAAAGTTTGAAAATCGGTTAACAAATAAAAAATTTATGCCAGAAAATAGTTTTGAATAGGGCTTTTTCCATTGTAAAAATGTCAGCAAGGGAAGTAACTATTTTCCAGCAAAAAAATCTAAATTGGTTATTTTTCATTTAAAATGCACCAAACCAAAACAAAATCTAGTGTATGGATAGCTGAGTGCCAAACTCTTAAAATTATTCCACAGATTTGCTTGATTTTCATTTTTATGGTGTTTGGATTACCTCCCTTGCACATGCAAAAGGCCTATTTAAAATATTTTTTGGGCATAATTATTTTAATTGTGAACCGATTTTCAAAATTTTTGCGGCACTTTTTAGGACTTTTGGGTTGCAAAAAAATGACATGGTCATATTTTTCTAAAGTGAGATTTTGAAAAATGCAGTTTCTGAAAGATGGTGTGCAGACAGTAATCCAGCTAACATGATACAGATACTGGTAAACTCATTCTTTAAAATTTATGAGAAAATCTGATTGTTGCAAAGCAAAAACAAAGCCATACATCAGTTGTAAAGTAACTGTAAAGCTGATCAGGACCTTTAATGACTACATTTAAAGAGAAGCTCTCTCTAAATCCAAACTTTTCGGCTTTCCAGCCTCTAACCATCTAATGTTGTTTGTACAGTTTGTGTTCTTCAGGTTTTCTGGTGCCACAGCTAATCACTTGCTTACTTACAGAAATTTCTTGCTTGTGATCCTTTATCTGGTTTCTTCCTGGAAGTTGATGCATGCTTCATCCACCTGTCAATCACACTGGAAGCCCAACCTCTTGTTACTATTTTTAGAGGTTGATAATCTGCCTTCTTCAGCTGCCACTGAGGAGTACCCTACAAAAGATTTTTCCATGGTTCTCTATGAAGTTTCTGGTCTAAGAAATTCAAAATACAATTTTATATTGAACATGTTTATTATGAGTTTATATATCTTTTAGTGCAGTATAGTACATAGATTCTCACATTTCTGTGATTAATTAAGCGTCCTCAAAGTAAAGTATCATGCATATTCAGTAATTTTGTCCATTCAGTTTGTACTGTTTGGAATGAAGCTCATCATAGTTGAGCCTCTTTAATAGTATGCATTTTAGAGCCTTCAGTAGGTGTCTAAAATCTAGATATTCTGTGGTACCTGTTTGACATCATAGCTCTCCAGGGGAAGTAACACAGAATGTAGCTCTCTAAAGGGAGATAGAAACTTCAGACATCTTGGACTAACACTGTTACCTAGTGAAATGTACATATACAAAGCTGTTAATTTTGATGTGTAGTCATTGCCCAAAAAAGAGAGAGGTACACCCAATTTCATTGAGAAAATGTTTTCATGAACCCTTAAAAATTCAGTCTTATTGTACATATACATGCATCAACTGACGAATTATGATTGTTTTGTTTGATTTAATTCTTGAAGTCCAGTCTTCCCACTCAGATGTCAGACTTTTTCCCACAGAACCACCATGCACCCTAATTATTGATGTTATTTGGAAATAATTCACTGATACTGTTGTTTTGCCAATATCTTTAAGAAATAACCCCTACCACCATCATGTCCACAAAAATGCATCTTTGATTGTTAAGGTAACAAATGAGCCGCCTTGTGGGAAAACCAACAATGTGGTTTCCGAACAGGTCCGACACAAACCGACCTGTAGAAGCACAGAAAAGAGCTAGAAGCTTGAAATTTCGGATTTAAGTAGAAGAGGAATTGTACTATCCGAGTAGCGAAAACAAAGGCGCTGATCAGCTTCGCGGTCGGTCACCGCGAAGCTGATCTGCACCTTTGTTTTCGCATATGCAGATTGTTGGTTTTCCCACGAGGCGCTCAAATGACAAACGGTTTAATTGTTTTGGTCTTTATCATATGGTTTAACAATGTAATTTTGAGCACTATTCCAATATAGGAATTCTATTTTGAATATTAACATAGCGAATACATATTGGTATTTCTAAGTGTTGAATTTATTTAAATTATCTAGTAAATGAGCTGTGTCATGATTGGTCATTCATCTCTCACTAATGAGAAATACCATCATTATTTCTTGAATAGGTTTGTGTGTGCTGGTGAGTTCTTTGATGGCTGACTAGGCCAATTCTAGCTCTAAACTGTCAGTGTCAATTGCAAGTAGAGCAAGTCAATGTCATAGACTCAGCTGGTGGCCCCTTGGTATTGGCTTTGCGTTCTCTGCACTTTCTGCTTCCGTGTCATGATTATTGCCTATGCGAAAACAAAGGCGCAGATCAGCTGTGCAGTAATTGCACAGCTGATCAGCGAGATCAGCTGTGCAGTAATTGCACAGCTGATCAGCGCCTTTGTTTTCACTTCTAGGATGGTACAATCCTTCTTCTATTTAAATCCAAAATTTCAAGCTTCTAACCTATTTCTGAGACTGTACAGATCAGTTTGTTGCAGACCTGGTCTGAGATCCTGAAGCCCCGTTTTCTCACGCTCCTGCTCAAATTACCTTCACAACGTAAGAAATGTCATACCAGTGAGGTCAATGTACTGTATATGCTCCGGACCTTTTCTGAGCATTCTGTGTGGTGTTGTCATCTTCTGAAGTCCAGTATCTGTCATAGCATTGTGGGATAAAACAAGCTTTAACAGACTGAAAGAAGAAATATACATAAAAAGATGTGCAATCACTAATTGTGAAATATCTATCAACCATACCTAATGGACAAGTACATAGGTCTTCATCCGATCATGAGGTGAAATGTTGTCAGGTAGCCACCTTCTTGGAAAAGAGCTAATCATCTTGCTCTGCATATGTATTGTTATATTTTATGTGGCATGATGTAATGTCTAGCAGTGTCCTCTCTTTTCCTGTATGGTGTTTGTGTTGAGATTTTAAAACTAATTGCATCAATGCCTAGGCTTTCTATTCTTACTTTTAACAATCAACTCAGCTCAGCATAACTAGATCTACACAAACTAATACATGTATTTACAGTGTCAATAAAAGCCAGTCATTAAACAAGAACTCCGCGGAGGTCGATATCGCACCTGCATCAGGCAAAGTCAATGGAACGTGAAATATAGGTCAAGGGCACCGGGTCAAGGTGCGTGCTTGAAGCGTATGTCAATGACAATTACTATGCAAGGTTTCACACTCGCAGCTATCAATGATGTGGAGAAAACCAAACTTCGACGTAAAAATTAACAAAGTCAATGGACCATGAAATATAGGTCAAGGGCACTGGGTCAAGGTGTGTGCTTGAATGGTATGTAAAGGACAATGACTATGCAAGGTTTCACACTTGCAGCTATCAATGATGTGGAGAAAACCAAACTTCGACGTAAAAATTAACAAAGTCAATGGACCATGAAATATAGGTCAAGGGCACTGGGTCAAGGTGCGTGCTTGAAGGGCATGTCAAGGACAATTACTATGCAAGGTTTCACACTCATGGCTATCACTGATGCAGAGAAAATAAAACTTCGGTGTAACTTCGACGTAAAAATTAACAAAGTCAATGGACCGTAAAATATAGGTCAAGGGCACTGGGTCAAGGTGCGTGCTTCAAGAGTATGTCAAGGACAATAACTATGCAAGGTTTCACACTCATGGCTATCACTGATGCAGAGAAAACCAAACTTCGGCGTAACTTCGACGTAAAAATTAACAAAGTCAATGGACCGTGAAATATAGGTCAAGGGCATTGGGTCAAGCAGCGTGCTTGAAGGGTATGTCAAGGTCACTCAAGGACAATTACTATGCAAGGTTTCACAGTCACAGCTATCATTAATGCAGAGAAAACAAAAACTTCGAAGTAAATGTCAAACTTCGACATAAATGTTGACGGACGGACAGACAAACAAACGAAAGAACGAACGGACAGAAATTTTGACTTCTATATAGCACCCTGCTATAAAAGGAAAACGGTTAAGATTGTAGATAAACAAATACTTTCATTTTGTTAAGAGTATATAAATACCTTTTCAATGTAGAGATATGCACCAATATTTCATGATGATCTCCCAAACCACAATATGAAACATCCAACTCAGTCAAATCTCGGAACATCAGAAAATTCTCAATATAGTAATTCAGTCCGAGGTATTGCTTTGACACATTTAACTCGGACAATACTTCTTCCTTAAACCCCTCCGTAAACAAACTTAACGACAAAGTTTCGTAGTCACTATCAGTCTTAAATCTTTCATCGCTAATGGCACATTTGAAGATTTTTTCCCCAATCAACGAAGGAAATCCATGAAAACTGTCCACGAGGTCTATGTTTTTGGCAACAAGCTGAATACACATCTGGAACAGTGACACTGGAGTTTGGTTACAAGACTGACTGGTAATGTTTGTTGTTGAAGATACCGGTATGTTGTTTGTTGAAGACATGTTTGTCTGAAAAAGAAGCTTAGATTAACAGATTAATAGTACATGTACATGTACATGTATATACGTATATTATAAAGCATGCCCATTGAATATAAACAATTTTTCTTTACAGCTGTAAAAACTGAAACATTTGCGTATTATTTGTTTAATGGTTTCGTTTTTGTTTTTTGGGGTTTTTTTTCTTCTCATTTTTTCCCGAAACATAGAATTTTGGGTACATGTACATGTAGGAAACATGTATGCACAATCTATGTTTTAAAGCAAAAAGGAAAATGTACACCCTATTTAGCTATATCAAAGTGGAGTGTCAGGGAATATATATTACATGGCTGTCTTCAGTTCAAAAGTAAACACAGATCAGTGCACAGCATTTGCCAGATGAAGTCTCGTAAAAGGTTTCACTCTTAATTTAACATGAGGCATTAAGGACACTCATTTTTAACACAATTGGCACAGTTGCGCTGACAAGACATAGTGAATTACTTAAGAATTGTACGAAAAACTGAACTGAGAAAATCCCATGGACATGACACTTGCTCAATGCTAATTGCAGACTTCACCACTCAGTCAAAAAGACTATAAAAGGAATAACAGAGTTACAAGTATGAAAATCTGAATTGAGATAACCCCATGGCCATGACTGTGTCATGACATTTGCTCAATGCTCATCACTCTGTCAAAAAGACTGTAAGTGTGTAACTCCGATCGTGAAAACAAAGAAAATATCTATCAGAGAAAGTACCTGTGATATACAACTACCTGAGCAGGGGCGGTCCAGGATTTCTGGAAGGGGGGTTCATATTCAACATTTCAGCTGATTTTTCTTAA